>CM024247.1:24438283-24480990 GCA_013421045.1 Propylea japonica | reverse complement strand
CCAAGTATGAGTTTAATATTGGTTGATTTCAATCGATTAATATTATTCTCTGCTTTCGCTATTTTGATATGCATGGCGATGTTACGCGTTAAACCTCTTCTTTTATTTACTTCGGTGTCAACTGACGTTACCCTGAGCGCCCCGCGTCGTGGACTGAAGACGTAAAATTTGCGAATGCAAGAACGCTTCGGCCAATGCGACAAATCGTAAACATCTCAATAGTTCGTTCAAGGTTCATGCTATGGAAGAATGCTTCGTATGGAACTAGAGGATGGCGTCTTCGGTATATTTATACCATAAAGAAGATGCCACTTCGTTGTAATTTTCAAGAAATACCTTGTATCATTCAGACCTATCCTGTGCTGATGAGTCCTAATGAGAACGAAATGGATATCCATAGGTGCTCTGTTTAGGTACCAGTTCCTTGCATTTTGTCTGGAACGAGGATGGGATTAGCTCCGAAGTATGAGTTAATATTGGTTGATTTCAATCGATTGATAATACTCTTCTCTGCTTTCACTATTTTGAAAAGAATAACATTTTAAAGACCGTTATTCCTTACCCTGACGATCACGATAGCTACTCGCTCTGGTGTATACTATCGTTAGGTTTCTACTCGAGTTATTTTCAGGAAGAAAATACTTACGGTCAAAAAAACATAGTCCAAATTTTGGGAAAAACTATCCAGGGTGTGGCATAGTCATACATTCTGATAGTCAACCTGCTATTAAAGCACTGAACTTCTATGTCAACGACTAAAAGCTGATATGGGAGTGCCGAAGGAAACTCAATGAAGTGGGCAAGAACAATAAGGTCTATTTAATCTTAGTTCCTGGTCATTTGGGAATCAAAAAAATGAAGAGGCCAATACGCTACGCTAGCTAGAAAGCAAGCACAAATGCTACTTACTGCCCAGAACCCGTGCACCTATAAGAAAAAGTTCTCGAGAAGAAAGGAAACCGAAAGAGAAGCACTCTCGAGGAATCTTTCGATTGATGATACCAAGAAGTTCTTTCGGAACTTTGGAACTGCAAGGTCCAAAAAGTACTTGATCTTAGTAAGAGTAGGCTACTCCTCCTCACTGGCTTCCCAACAGAACACTGTCGCCTTGGGAAGCATATGATGAGAATTGGCCTAGCAGAAAATGACCAGTGAAGATTCTGTGTGAGTAAGGGGAAACTCCAGTTTCCTAAGTACAGAATGCCTCGGCATTGTGGAGCCTGCGCAAAGAATATATATGGACAAGAAAATTATGGGGAGAAGAGCAAATCTAGTCACTTGAAGCCTTCTCAGGTATTAGAATTCATTATGACTCTGGAACTGGAGAAGGAGCTGTAAAGTAACTGTTGTGAAAACAGATCTAACGGGGGACACAATGTATCTTAAGTTCGCAGTGTAATGCAACCCCCTTAAAAAGTCTACAATTTATCCTAACGATATATTATAAAAAGCGTAATTGGTTCCAAAGCCATATTTTGGTCCTTAGCCAATGTATAAAATTTATGACTCATCTTGTACATTCAAGAATTGCCACAGATAATATATTAAGATCTTGAATTTTATATTTAGTCATTCATTTTCGTGATATTTCAAATGGGAATATGAGGATTTCAAATGAAAAATACATTTTTTTTCTTCATTCAGTTCACGATTCATCCAAAATGATACTGTGGGAAATGGCGTCTCATTGAATTCCTCAGATAATGCTTTAGGGAATTTCACGGAGAATACAGCAACATCTCTCTGAATTCGGCCAGAGGGAGTATTTTGGAAGCATTGGCCAGCAAGAAAGTATCCCAGACAGGTAAGTGACGTGCTGACAAAACGAAACCCATCGAAATTAAATTTTGGGGTCACATGCAAGATGCTTATAATAAATATACATAGTTTTCCAATAAGAGGTGTTATTTTGAATAGCCCTATTTCAGTATATGTCACGTTTCAAGCTGTCATTTTTTGACATTTGACAAGTAGAAACTACGCCATTAATGAAAACGAAACGATACACTATTCAAGAACGCATTGAAATTATTGAAATTCCCTAAAAAATTGTGAAAATTTGGCTAAGACGGTTCGTAAAACTTGAACATTTTTGGGTCGTCGTGAAGCACCTTGTAGGACCGCAATAAAGAAATTGGTGGAAAAGTTTGAGCTGTTGGGACAAGTTGATGATGTGAAGAATAAAACTCGTGCACGTCCCTCAAGAATAGTCGAGAATATTGCTGCTGTAGCTGAAAACGTTGAAGAAAACCCAGGTTTGTCCATTCCTCGTCGTTTTTGGGAATAAGGCATTCCACAAACGTCATTACACCGTATATTTTGCATGAAGATTTGGGTCTTAAGGCTTATAAAGTTCAGTTCACACAAGAATTCAAGCCGGCCGATCATCAATAACGTTGCGTCTCTGCTGATTGGGCCGTTGAAATGCATGAAAATGATCCGGAATTACATCGAAAACCATCTTGAGTGATGAGGCCATTTCCACCTCGTTGCATCTGGGGCTCGGAAAAACCAAGAGTTATTGTTGAAAAGGCCTCTCTATCCTGTGTGACTGTTTGATGCAGTTTATGGTCCGGCGGAGTCATTGGACCTTACTTTTTCGAAAATGAGATTGGAGCAACAGTTGTGGTGAATGGATTGCGCTATCGAGAGATGATTAATGATTTTTCATGGCCGAAATTGGTAGTATTGATCTGGACAACGTTTACTCCAACAAGACGGCGCTACGTGCCAAAAATGCAATGAAACCATTGACAGGAGATGTTTCCGGACAATGGTATCTCTCGAAGAGGTGACACAATTGGCAACCGAGATCTCGTGATTTAATACCTTGCGACTTCTTCCTTTGAGGCCACGTGCAAGAGAAGGCCTACGCCAATAGCCCAGCGTCGATTCAAGACCTCAAAGATGGAATTCGTGAGGCTATTAAAGACTAGGGCAGCCACTTTGCGATTTGGTTATGGAAAATTCATTAAATGGATATGGGTCCTGTGAGCGTGGTCGAGGTGGTCATTTGCCTGATGTCATTTCCACTATTAACGGCATAGCTTCTACTTTATAATGAAATGAACACTTGACATTTATATTGAAAAATGGCATTTTTCTTTGAATATCAAACTAACACCTTTTATTGGAAAACCCTTTTTTTCAGTTTTTGAATAATTTCCAAAATATATAATTCCGATCGTGCTGAGATTTTGCATTCATAAACTTAGCATGAATCTCAAGTTCTATACTAATTTTTGAGGTAATAGCATTATTGCTCTACCAAGGAAGAAGCGCCCAAAAAAACATCAGCTCAGGTTTTTTCTCAAATATTTCCTTATGATTCTGATTTTGAGTTTGTACTCGAGACATGAGTTCATAAAAACATAATGTTTGATATTACCTATTACTGTATTATAATACCATCAATTCTGAATATGGAACAGATATTTTGAAACATGTGGTCCTCATAAAGACATTGATCTTAATTAGTTTTATCTCTGGAATAATGTCCCTTTCAGAAACGTGACAGTAATACTAGCAGGAGAAGAGTAACACTAGATCTTACGCCATCATCCAGTCCTCCCCAGAAACGAAGTGATCCTACAAATAGACAAAGAGAGGAAACCAAGCAACAAAAATACATCGACAACAAGACCTCAACCCAATGAACCTCCAGTCGAATATGACAACGTATATGCAGAGGATGGGCAACCGGAAAAACTGGCAACCAAGCATTTCTGACAATTTAGAAACTGGCAGAAACGTTGGGAATGATGTGAACGTCAGAAGACGTTTAGGTCAAGATTTGGGTAGGATACGGACCTTGATTTTGACAGATCAACTAACTCTTTTGATCAAATAGAAGATCAGGATTCTGGTAGTACTGATAGCCAAGATGAGAAACATCTACAACTGGATTGTTAGGAAAATGATCACGAAACTTCCTCGATCCTTTGTCGTGGTTTGCGCCAAAATGTCGTTGTTGTCCAAATGTCAAAAATAAACAAAAAAAAAAAAAAAAACGCCAAGAAGTACACCGAAAGAGAAAGGGCAGACGTTTTTTCAAATGATTCCAACAGAAGCAATTACGGTGAAAATGTTCGAATAGAACTTTCGTTGCCAGCGAACCTCCTGTTGAAGTACCAGGTCCTCAGGATATTCAAAATGAGGAAAATAGAAGTCTACGAAGATTGGGTTCAGACGATGGTAAGACGCGCCGAGGTTCTGTACAGAATGATAGTACCGAGACCGATAATGCTTCTCTGTTGTATTACCGAGATCTTTGGATCCAATAGAAGAACTCAGATCGAGGAAGGAATACAACGAAGTGACTCCGAGGAGATATTAGTCACATTCCCCCATACTATGATGGTTTTCCGAATAAGGGAGTGTCTCTAAACAGGTTAGATTACACTTAAATTAGGTAATTCGGAATCAATTATTTATATGTAGGTACAAATGTGTGGACAGTGCCAGAAGCTGAAAAGTGGAAACCTCTACAGAGAAGTTTTTGCTCATTTTAGTTTATTAACTGAGGCTTCGACACAGAATTGCTCTATTCTGGCGATTTGCATTGCTAGTTTATACAATTTCAACAACGGCGTCAGCAAGTAACTTGAATTGAAGTCCAATGAGTACTCTACTTAGCTACATTTTTCCATTGTCGTGTAAAAGCGATGCACGGTACCATTATTCAAAATTTTCATTAATTTGAAATGACCTCAAGTGATTCTGACATTTTGTTGTCAACGATCGGGCGATATATCCATAGATTTGAATTTAAAATGGGGAAAAAAATCGTTCACATTTTGCTTTCCGCCACTCTGGTGTATCTGTAGTAGGTACCTCTGAAAGTGCTCGCATGTTCCTGGCTCTTTCAACTGAAATTTCAGTTGACATTAGTAAAGTAACCAAAATATGATAGATTTAGCAGATTAAGGTTGACGCTCACTTGGACGAGACGAAGAGTTGTTTTTCGCCGGCACGGTTTGCACGGAATCAAATGGGTAGACGCTCACGTAGGAGGCGCGAAGCGGAGAGCAGCGAGGAGGCGAGTCGTTCGACGCGTGCGGGTGGGCGGCATGAAACAAGGTTAATAAAAATTTATTGCGGCCTAGAGATAGGGTGGTAATTTTTTCCGATGCTGCTCGACGCATCGCCTCGTCCAAGTGCGCGGTCCTCGGCGAACTTATACGCTTCGTCTCGCCTCATCTCGTCCAAGTGAGCGTCAACCTTTACGGTATTTATTATAGAATAGGAATCAGGAAATAGCATGTCATATAGTTTTGCCGAATGTCCGTAATTTTCAAATTTTGGGTTGTAAGTGATATTAAATATTAGGTTGGACGCACTGACGGAGAAATCGCGATACAAAATTCTGTGCGGCCATCCGTCCGAGTATAAACATTGAATTTCCGACCATTGGAGCAGGTGACTTAAAAGCTTTTGAGTAGATAAAGGGTTTTGAATACTTGGTAGTTAGCTTGTTAATGGGACAAATTGATTTTTTGATATTATCAGAACAGATAATCCAGTCGAGTCCAAATTTCATAATTAATGAAATATGAAATGAAGACTAGAGAAAAATTTCGTGATGGTTTGCCAAAAGAAAAATCTGTAATCTTCATTAATGAGGTTCATTTGTCAGACTTATTAATTCAATTTTTTTTATATGAATAATAATTTCGAAACTGAGAATTCGATTAAGTAGAAATTTCATTCTTAGCTGCTCGTTTATAATAAGACGGCTGAGGAGAGTGTTCGACATTATAGGTAAATCGCTGAAATTTCGACTTTATTGGCTGTCAATTAAACCTCGTAAAATAATTTTCAATCCTTCAAATTGTTTGGAAAAGGTCTTCAGTTTCTTTTCATTCTAAAATGCCATAAACGCTGAAATTAAGACTCTATTTGTAGAGCGTTGTTAAAATCAGGTATTCAAAATTTTTTTTTACTTTTTTCGCGAGAAAATATTCCAGTTTTTTTACTTGGCAATGCTTCATTTGAACAAAAAGAGCCAAGTATCATGTCTCACTCTGGTTTTGTATTTAAAACAGACATCCTGCGATTGTAGCTGTATCTGTACCCCACAAAAGAAAACAAAAGAGGTCCCTAAAGAGCCTAAAAAATCGACGGCCTCAAACACTAACAAATATGAAAATACACCATTAAACCAAAGACCTTATCATCCGAAGGAGAATTCAAGCTGCCTGATTATCCCTTCAAGAAAGCTCCTCAAGAAAACGAAATTCCTGAAGACTGTCTGTGTGAGGGTAAGCTGAAAGATAAGTTCAATTTTACGGAATCACACAGCTGTCGAATATCTACAATGTTTTAATTCAGCATTTTCTCAGAAATAGCTCTTTAATCAAGCAGTTTATTAATGACATCGATTAATAAACGAGGTGATTAGAAGATTTTTTTTGATCGAGTTATAATTCGTAATCTTTTGTTGTACAGGTATCCATTTTGGGCACTTTTACGGATATCTCCGTATTTTTACGTTAGCGGGATGCGGTTTGCGCGACAGTGTACTACTTTTTGTGAAACTAAAGATGGCGCAATCAGTTTTTGCATAGCCCTCTTAGTTTTTGCTATACAGAGTGGAAATGGAAAGTATCACTTTTAATCACCCCCCGTATCTCAGTTGTGCTTAAACTTGGAGAAATGGTTGAAACGCATTCCTATAGATTTTTCAATAAACTTTCTGTTTTTGAGTTATTGAGCAAACATATGTTTTTTTAAATTTCTTATTTTTATTCTTATTTAGCACAATCTCAGCTTTTCAAAAACATATAATTTTATGCATTTATTTTCAAAACCAAGCTCAGAATTCAAGATTTTGTATTTAAATTGTGTACCAATATTAAATGTTTATTAGGGAATCCAAAACAATAACCAAATTTTGTAATTTGGTTTTATAGATGCTGTTCAAAATGACGGCCATTTTTGCATGTAGCAAAATACATTTATAAAGCAAAATATAATTCAGTAGCGGAGCTTCGTGCGGCAATTATTTTGGCCTTTGAAAATTTTCAAAGAAGGCCTATGATTCTTTTGAACGCCATTAAAGAATAACGAAACTTGCAGATTTTGTATACGGGAAAATGGCCGTCATTTTGAACAGCATCTATAAAACAAAATTACAAAATTTTGTTATTGTTTTGGATTCCCTAATAAACGCCCTAATTAATTTATAGGTAATCAACTATTTGAATTTTCAAAAAATTGCAAATTAAATTAAGTTAATATTAGATCATGTGATTTAGATATTATGTTAACATTATTTTCGATTTCTAACGAAATCTTGACATTTATTTTTTGTTTTTAATAAACAGTCATAGCCTACCACTTAGTTATTGACAATTTGATTACAAATCTTGAATTCTGAGCGTGTTTTTGAAGATAAAATGCATTAAATAATATGTTTTTGAAAAGCTGAGATTGTGCTTATAGAATAAAAAATAATATACAGGGTGTCCAATTTAAAAAAACATATGTTTGCTCAATAACGCAAAAAAAAACAGAAAGTTTAATTGAAAAACTGAATACGCCACTGGATTCTACGGGAAAAAATCTATAGGAATGCGTTTTTCAACCATTTCTCCAAGTTTAAGCACAACTGAGATAGGGGGGCGATTAAAAAGTGATACTTTTCATTTCCACTCTGTATAGCAAAAACTAAGAGGGGCTATGCAAAAACTGATTGCGCCATCTTTAGTTTCACAAAAAAGTAGCACACTGTCGCGAAAACCGCATCCCGCTAACGTTAAAAATAACGGAGATATCCGTAAAAGTGCCCAAAATGGGATACCCTGTACAACACATTGTTTTGTCGTGAAAAAAAACAAATATAGTCCGTTCACGAAGGTTTGATTCATCGGTTGGCCATTACAATTTGGCATATTACTACCTACACCTATATCAAAATTTTAGGTTATGTTGTTTATTTTCTTATCAGATTGATACGCAATGTTGTCAATGTTGCATAGAAATTCTGATAACCCGCAAGCCCGTCGGACGAGGCCGGGTACGGGTAATTCGGCAACGTGACTGTATTTTAAGTTATTACAGCAAATACTGCCAACTTCAGATAAATAAACAAACGCCTACTATACGCTCAAACTTTCGTGAACCTAACTATTATTAATAAGAGTGTTGGTTTTCATATGCTCCAAACTAGGATTTCATTGTATTTCTACTGAAAAGATACCTATCTTTTTTTCAAATAATGTCTGCCCTTTCTAAACTCACAAGTTTTCATTATTAGTACCTCCAAGACGAAAAAATATCAAGAAAAATCCATCAAGATCTGTGGATGAGGAAGATAATAAACCATCGAAGGCACGACCTGAGAAAACGGTATTGAAAAATAAACCATCGAAAAAAAGTTTTCTAAAATGCCTCGAGGAATGTCCTGATTGCTTAAGCAAGAGACAAAAGCATGAAGAAGAGTGTCCTGAAGAGTGTTTCTAGCTGTCCCATTAGACATGCAAGGTTAGCAATGGCAGCTAGGCCAGTGACTGATCGGGGACCGTCAAGATAGGTCAAGGTATTTAACAAAGTAAAAGCTGTCAAGTATAGGTGAGGGTCTTCATGAGATGCTTTTAGTATGGCAATAGATATTTAGTTCATGTTGGTGTACAGAGGAATATATTTCACATGTTCTGCTGTTGATGTAAAGTAAGATCATTTACATAATGGCATATCAGTTCAATTGTGGAGGGTATAGCTGAATGAGTGCAAATACCTTGCTTAATAATCTTCTTTTGAAAATTTGCTGTTTATTTCAATTCGCAAAATTTCCTTCGTGCAATATATCATTACGATATCATCTCGTATATTGATAAAAACCAAATTACTATCGCCTTGAAATATAATCTGGAATGATTCAGCATTTCTAAAAAACTTAACAGGTTTGCATCCCAGTCTCTGAAAGAAGAATGATTAGAAAATTTTAATTGAGTTAAATATAATGTAAGTTTCGGTGTCTATATCAAATAAACTTGTAAAATCTTCGGAATTGTGTGTTTGGTTTTCATTTGCAGTCTAATTTTTTAATTGTTTCTGTTTCAGAGACTGGGAGTGAAAACCTATAAAGTTAAAAAAATGCTTACTCGGAATCTTTGAAGGGAATTTTCAATAACATTGATTGATTTTTGTAGCCTTTAATTCTCACTTTGAATTAACAGAAGACGATGACCTTACCATACAGAACAAGTTGGAGAGTATTTGGAATTATTGTAATTTCTGGTTTCTCAAGCATGAACTCTTATTTTTCAGCCCATCACCACAGAGGGGACCTTTGAAGAGATCTTATCCAGATGGAATGTATTGATATGATAAGTTTAAAATAAGCTCAATTATGTTTTTGGATTTTTAAAGTATAAATTTCTATATTTTTCAAGTGTTTTTTGGCGTGAAATGAACTCGTATTTTGTTTTTAGCCGTCCTATTCATTAATACAGGGTGACTTATGGGGAGTAACTTCACATACTATATAGTCCGTTCACGAAAACGCATAGTAGGCGTTTGTTTATTTATCTGAAGTTGCAGGATTGCGGTCATAACATAGACTAACTGAACGAAGAATAGATGAGACACTAGTAGAACAAGCTTCAACGACATCTTTTTTTGTACAACACTAATTCGTGAAAAAAGCTCAATTGAAAAAGGAATCTGTATCGTGAAGCTACCTCAAAAAATAATTCTGTAGTTCACCTTTTGAATAGGTAGGTACACCCATATACAAGGTGCAAAAAGTTTTTTGAAATTCAATTTCCAAAAGGAAATCAGAAATGGATTCGTTTCAAGTTATCGATGAGTGAGGAAATTTATTTTCATGAAAATAATACCTGCAACGAACTTCATCTGATTTCTTTTGGAATCGAGAAAGAAATGCGGATCAATAATCAAATTCTGGATAGATAAAAAATTTATTAACTGAAATAGATATCACCAATTGAAAATACAGATTCATTTCATAAATATAAATCAATAAAATAATAATTGCATTGAAAAACATTCTCAAAAACTAACGATAATGAATTCAATAATACAAAATATGAGTATTTACCTACTAAACTTATTCAATACATGAAAAACTTTTTTGAAAACTATCTTAATTCTTATAGGTAACAGAATATATATGATTATATATTTTGAAATTACCTTTTTGCATCTCGATTTTCACATCCAATAACACAACACATCTTCACTCTTGCAGGAATATCGAAATTCATGATATTTCAAAAAGAACGTGTCAAACCATCCTTGTGTCAGTTGACAATTCAAAGGTTTTCTGATAATAACGATTTTACATACTTACTATTTGCAATGCAACGACATCTAACTATCAAATTGAGAATAATTTTTTCGTGTATTAGTATCCTCCTCCGACAGATGGCGCGACATATACGAGTGGCTCATCTATTATTTTAGTTTGTCTATGGTCATAACGTAAAATGAAGTCCACGTTGCCGAATGTTCCCTGCCTCGTCCGACGTGATTGCGAGTTATCAGAGAACTCTATGCAATATTGACAACATTGCGTATCAATCTGACAAGAAAATATAACAAAATAACCTAAAATTTAATATACCAATTGGAATATACCAATTGTCATGCTCAACCGACAGCTCAAACTTTCGTAAACGACTATAGGTATCAGAGATAGACTAGGACCAGCTGGGTACGGATTGATTATGAAAATTAATTGGCGACTTTTCCAACAATGCTATAGAGTGATTTCCGAAATTTTGGAAATAATGCCTAAACTCATGGATGGAAAATATTGACACTCAGAAAGTTTTTTACACCTGCTAAGATCGAGTCAGATAGATACCTATGAACTATTAAATATTTTTTCCGTCATCCTCAAAATGAAAGGCGATTTCTATGTGTACGAAATTGAACATAATGACCTATTTCAATGTTCAATTGATGCTATTTGCAATGTGCAATCATCATGGCAAACGTACAGAAAATTCAGAAGCACTTAGAGAAATGTCAAAAATATACTAGAATAAAGATACTTAAAAATTTATTATGCCAATGTGAGTCTTGTCAAAATGAAACTGCATTTCAATCAAGAATTCATAAAATTCATATTGAGATCGTCGGAAAAATCAACTCGGTTATTAATCGAGCGACTAATGGTCTCAACCTATTAACTCGTTCGCTCCTCTCATGCTCTAAAATATCTGACCATTAGTCGCTGTCTTTAGTAACCTAGTTGATTAAATAACCTCAAAATAAATGGCGATTTCAATGTTTACGAACTTGAACATTAATGACCCATTTTTAATGTTCAATTATGTTATTTGAATGTGCAATCCTCATGGCAACCGTATATATTCCGAAGTACTACGAGGAAATGTCGTCGAAACACTATACTGAAACAGAAACCATAGAAATTCCATTACCGTAAAACGGGGATACTTTGTTACAGTTTTTGAGGTTTTCACACATTTTTAAACACTTTGATGAGCAGATAAAAGGTAAGAAAATACACAGTAAATATCTGTCCTTTCGTTACTCAATGAGAATATATACTTTTGAAAAATTATTTTGATATAGTCTTTTTCGAATTTGAAATTGTCACAATTTTACCCCGTGCTTCGGGGGTAACATTGTGACAAAGCATTATTCGAACAGAGCACAATAATACACCCCCCCCCTGCCTTTTGAGTATAACATTACTAAAAATAAAAAAAAGTATGTGCTCATGTTTTTGGATAAAAAAAACTGGAAACTTCAACTTTCATTGAAAACAAAAAATTATGATTCTGAACAAGAACGAAAACATGTAATGGGCTGAAATAAGAGTTAATATTAGATTGAATAAGAGAAGGCAAAAAACTACACACTCAAAAATTTTTACAAACTGCAAAATTTTCCTGGGAATTTTTAAGTGATCAGGTAAGCCTTATAATGAAAATTTTTCCCTTTTTTCTCTTTTCCTTCAAATTTGTTTTAGTTATTGCCAGTAGTCAATCACGCAAAAATCCTCAACTTAAAAAGCTTATAGTGCTTTTAAATTTTCTGCAGCCTTTTTTTAAATATCTTGTACCAGCTTTTTCAGCAACATGGGATTTCTGTAAGCTCTTGTTCCCAAGCGTCCTATATGTTTGAGGCATTCTTGCAAGATTTTGGTCGCAGTCTACATGAAAAAAATTTAAAAAATCAAATGTATTATTTGGAAAAAAATTGTGACATGTCACAATGTTACCCCATGCTGCGAACTTTTTTTTGTCTTCTTCGAAAAAAAGATATTAAAATCAATGATTCTTGACTATAATTTCGAATATAATATGATAACTACAGGAGCAAATGATCCTATTTACGATTTTAACTGACAATATTTCAGATTTGGCTGTGCAGACGAAAGTTTCCGGCTTTTGAAAAAATCGACAGAATCGGTATGCTCTTCTCATGGCAGTCTACAAGTTACTAGAGAGGCCTACCACACTCATGAAGATATATTTGATTGGGCTGAGATATGTGCTGTCGCTCGGCGACAGAAAAATTCTCTATGCGCGCTAAACTTGGAAAATATGGGCAGTTTGTTTCGATTTACGTATTGTCACAAAGTTACCCACTAGTCACAAAGTATCCCCAATTTACGGTATGTCAAATGTATATCTCTTACAAAATGAGAATGTTTTTCAATTGAGAATTTATACATTATTCATGTTGAGATCGTCGTAAAAATGTTGTATAATCAACACGGCTATTAATCTAGCGACTGATGGTCCCGAACTATTAACGCGTTCGCTCACCCCCGCATTTAAATATCTTGACCATTAGGCGCTGTCTTTAATAACCTAGTCGATCAAATAAATTAATAATTTAACCTACACAAGAATTCAGAAGCAGTATGACTAGTATGAGAAATGTCAAAACTCTACTGGAACATAGAAATTTCATTATGTTGAATGTATGTCTTGTGGAAAATGATAATGTATGTCAATCAAAAATTTTATGCACAATTAATATTGAGGTCGTCGGAAAAATCTTGTACCTAATCAACTCTCTTATTATTATTAATCTAGCGACTAATGGTCTCGAACAATCAATCCGTTGGCTCACGCGTCAGAATATCTTGACCATTAGTCGATGTCCTTAATAACCTAGTTGATTAAATAACTAAAAATTGTCGATTTTGGAAATTTTAATTTTGCTATCATTATTTATTTGAATGCATTTCATCTACTCTACATATTTTATTTTACATCCGTTTAGTGAACGAAGCACAATACCACCATGCTCACCTCTGAATGTGGAAACCAAGGTATAACCCGAACAGGGCCGTATCTAGGGTGTGGCCAAGTGGCCCCCGCCACAGGCGCAAGGTCCGCAGGGCGCCAAAAAATATAGAATGAAAAAAAATTTGAGTGCCAAAAAAATTCAAAGAATAAAATATAGAACCGCCAACCAAATATTGGGGTAACATGTCACGGTTACTGTACGTACATATTGATAATAATAGAATATGCAGTGTTAAAGAAAGTTTCATCGACTTCATTAACAATATAGCGAAAAAACTGGTGAAGGGTTTTCTTGAGAAATAGTAGAAAACTTGGTTGGCGATGATTTGAATATCAATAATGTAAGAGGGCAGTCTTATAATAATGGGGCTTATATGGCTGGAAAATACAAAGGTGTCCAAAGCTCCAATTTAATGTTGAATCATAATGCAAAATTTTTCCTTGCACTGCTCAACAGCCTTAATTTAGTGGGCGTTCATGCGGCTGCAGTAATCTCACAAAGGGAAACATTCTTTGCAACTGTTCAGCAAATATATAACTTTTTGTAAGATCTTCTTCGAGGTGGAAATTACTCAAAACAGAAGTCCCCACACTCCTAAGGGGTTCTTGCGATACTCGCTGGTCCTCAAAAGCAAACGCTGTACATTCCTTGAAGTCACAATTAGATAAAATCATTAAAATTCTTCGTGAGCTGAAAGAAACGTCCCTGGTGAATTTGATAACAAATTATGCATTTATTATGAAGCTTAACTTCCGGAATATTCTATTGGGTAAAATAAATAGGATCAATCAATTTTTGCAAGATATTTCTAAAGGCTCACGAATGATACTTATTATTGAAAGAATTGAAAACTTATAGAGAAAACTTATTCACACCATTGATGGAAATTTCGAAAACTGAAGCAGACAAAATTGGAATTGAAGCAAAAACTAAATGAGCCAAGGAAACGAAAAAAACTCAAAATGTCAGCAGAACTAGCTCATCTTTTTGATGCAAATGCAAAACTAAGAATCGGACTGATACAAGTGCTTGATTAAGTAATTATGCAGATGGAAAAATAGATTCGTTGCTCTGAACGAAGTGGCAGACGCTTTCAGTTTTTTGAATGGGTATGCTATTCAAACTATGACTGTTGACGATTTAAAGAAAAGTGTTGCAGATCTTGCAATGAAGTGTCTTTTTTTTCAAATTTCAAAGTAGCTTTATTTTAAAAAACTTGAATGAAATGGGACCATTACAAATTGAGAGGTATAATGATCTGACTCTGACTGAAAACATTTCTCCCAATTTGGAAAACGGATATATAAGGGATGAAAAAAATCTACGCCAGTTTGGACGCGCTGAGGAGAATCTTGGCACAGGCGCAGTAGTACTTAGATACGGCCCTGAACCCGAATGTTCTGCTTTGTTTTCAAATCGAATAGTTACATACATTTATGACGAAATAACGTGATTCATCCCATTTATAATTCTATTGCCAAACCCAGAAAAATCTGTAAATTACTGTGTTTGTGTTCGACATTGAAATTCACTCAAATTTTACAGGAGGTTACTTTCATTATCATGAACTTAAGTGTATTCATAGTTTTTTGCTCGAAAAATGTACTCCAATTCGACCTCGTTCAGTTTTGATTCGAGTTATATAATATAATCTGAATTCAACTGTATATTTCTAGATATTTGAATGAATAATTCAACAAGATTAAGAGATAACATAGAAAAATTTAATGGTGGAGTGGTCGAATGTGGTCTATTTTCTTCAATTATTTCACTGATGCTAAGGAGCTAAGAAATTTGTACCGGGTTTTTCACTATAATTTGACCCCCCCTTTAACTTTGTTACTAAAGGAGATACAAAAAAATGTTTCGTATAAAAGTTTCTCGAAATCAACTAAGGTTTTTTGATATGACTCCACAAACTGAAATATATACAGGGTGGCCAATATATTGATGGCAACTTCGTTTTTTTTAAATGGAACACCCTATATATTTTTCCACATTTGGCTAGCTCTTTTTCCCCTGATTTTGAATATGTAACATATGTTGGTCTATGTCTTTTATTCTGAGAACCACAGAGTTTCAAATTTCAATAACCATCTGGCATAGCGTTTTGGAAGTTCGAGAATATTCAAGTGGCCAATTTGATTTTTGGATTGGTAATGGCGCTCCTATTTTATGGCCACCAAATAGTCCCGATTAACACCGTTTGACACGTTTTTATAGCAGTTCCTGAAGGAAAAAATTTACCTCAGCAATAATGACAATCAATGAAAGCGGAGAATAACATTAATGATATAAAATCAACCAATATGTAACCCATAATTCAGAACTAATACCGTCAACGCACAAAGAATAATGATAATATTGTAATGATTAGAAACAAATTTTGAAGCTTCAATTTCTGACTTGAATCAGAGCCATAGTAATGCTATCAAAAATTGTCTAAAAAACTTGGGACAACTATATGAACTATGTGTATTGAATGAAGGTGGTCATTTTGAGCAATTTCTTTAGTTGATGTTATTCTTACCATACTACCAAAGATAAGGGACGACAAAGATAAGGGACTTAATCTTTGCATACTACCATAGTTTATCATTTTTCATTGGTTAAGTAATTGTTATGTATTCATTCGAAAATAATACTTTCAAGTAGATTGTTTGGATATAAAGAATTTCGTAGGTATTTCATATATTTTTTTATTCGGTGTCATCATTTCAAATCTTTGAAACTCTGAAAATTGAAGAGACCATCCACATACCACATATATTCGAGATCAGGAGGAAATAGCCTATCAAAAAAAGGAAGAATATAAAGGACAGAGTGTCCCATTTGAAAAAATATTGTTGCATCCAATGTTGTTTACCCTGTATATCTTTCCATTGACGTTATTATAACTCCAAAAATGAGCATTTTCAGTAAGCGCACTCTCCACTTGTAAGATGATTACAGATCTTGGCAGGTGGTTCTTAAAATTTGAAACTCTGTGGTTCTCAGAATAAAAGAGATAGGCCAACATATGTTACATATTCGAAATCAGGGGAAAAAGAGCTAGCCA
Organism: Propylea japonica; assembly: GCA_013421045.1. NCBI lineage: Eukaryota > Metazoa > Arthropoda > Insecta > Coleoptera > Coccinellidae > Propylea > Propylea japonica. The sequence continues at coordinate 24,464,675 of CM024247.1, read as the reverse complement.
AACATGGAAAAATATAAAGGGTGTTCCATTCAAAAAAATGAAGTTGCCATCAATATGTTGGTCACCCTGTATATATTTCAGTTTCTGGACTCATATCAAAAAACCTCAGTTACTTTCATGAAACTTTTATACGAAACATTTTTTGTATCTCCTTTAGTAACAAAGTTAAAGGGGGGGTCAAATTATAGTGAAAAACCCGGTACATGCTCTCCACTATATTCTTGTATATTTTCATTCAATATTATGACAGACAAAAATTTGACTAATTCAAAAATTGCATCGCATTTGAAGAATCAAGGAACTGCCTTCGAAGGCCGATAACAACAAAAAATCTAGATCAAACAACGAGTTCCCTTTTTTTTCTATGACTTAGCCGAAAGTTGAAAGAACTTCTTTTTGTTTTTTTAAAATTGAAAATGAATGTTTGAGTACATCCGAATGTAACTAAAGATGTAGCTTTCAACCCTTTTTTTGGTTAACCTGAAGAGATTTCAGGAAACTGAATAATAATAATAACAATATTCAGGACGATCATGTTGGGGAATAAAAACTGCAAAATACTTACTACAGAAAAAGATGTGAGTTTTTTGAACCTACCTGGAAAAAAATATTAAGAAAACCAAAAAAAAATCATAACTCGAAAACAAGGGGTACTTATAATTAGCCACATGTCTGAGGAGTCTGAAAAAAATGTATGGACGTCAATCTTTCGACCACCCATTTTATGAAAAAATACAGAACAATTTTGCCTTAACATTTTCAAAATACTTCTATAAGCATCGATGATCGATGAAATTCTTGCCCTCTCAAAATGAGGAAATCGTATACTAAGTGCATGTTTACAATATTTTGAGTAGATTCAAAACAAAAAAATATCTGGGGCCTATTGCACCAAAATACTTCGCAACTTTTCACTTCACACTTTGCATTTTGACATATTTACAAGGTGAAAATTAATTATTTTGCACAACATCTCTTCCAAGATTTAGTTTCGCGTAGTGCTTTTCGCTTAGCACTTGCGTTTCCACATTGAATTTTGAAATTATGAATGCGTTTCGTTCAACATTATTCATTTGAAAAGTGAAAAGTGCAAATGAAAAGTTGCAAAGTATTTGGTGCAATAGGCCCCTGGATTCATTATTGTTTTTAATTATTAATATTCACTGCCTCCATACAAAATAATACGGCGGATTCAAGTCAGGTTTTCTTGCAGTATATAAATATAATATTTTTAGATTTTCTTGTTTGTCACAAGTTTTTCATCATTCGAAAGACAATTCTTTATTCAAGATGGAATACCGCTATTTGAATTTATGGGAGATGAGAACCCAGTACTATTGGTCTGTATTCAGATTTGAAGTTTCGAAATAGCATTACCCACACGCTTAGTTCAATGCACATGGTCAAAACAAAAACTTAATTCAAATTGAGCGCATAACCAGCACTCGGCTCTCGTCGCTTGAATGCGGTTTCTGGTTATTTTTCAATTGTCAATATAGGATATATTTAAATTTTTTTATGCTTTATGCAATAAATACAAAGTTCGATTCGCGAATGTAAATTATTATGCGTCAAGTTCAGTTCCATGCATCCAAAATATTAATGTTTGAAACGTGGATTCATTCAGTAAAGTTTGCCATTAATGAAACTTTTTTTTAAACTTAAACACAATTCATAATATTTTTCTAACAGTCGAGAGCTATTAATTGTAGCACAAAGCTTTTCCAAGTGAAAGAAGAGTGTTTTGTTATACTCAAACAATAAGAAGAATTTCGGACATTTCTATTGTGAATAGTAAATATTAACAAGTAAGAAACTTTTGGATGCGTTAATTTCCGAGTTAGAGATTTCAATAGATAAGTTTAATTTCCAAATGAATGAAACTGAGCCGATAATTGAAATTGTTGAAATAGTTTTCTCATATATCGTAACGTGGCTACGCTCACGAATACCTATCTTCTTCAAGTATGCTTCGTCAGTCAACAACTTTTGGAATTTGCCGCGAACAATCTTACTTTTCTAATAACCAGAAGTCTAACCCAGCTCTTGGGTCTGGTCATTTGCGGTTCAAATCAATGACGTCGAAAGGCTAATTCATGACGACATACTTTGAACCAAAATAACCAAAACTGTCTTGAAATTGATTATGGTCTTAAAAACACAGAACGACCATTGCGTGGAAACATATCTTCACACGTACTTGGCTGGACAATTCCAATTGACATTCAGAATGACATCGTAGAGATGAAAAATTGTACCTACATAATGTAAATTGATCAGGGATGTTATGCAGAATTCTTCGAGCTCACATGTCCTATCTTCAAGGTCGTGTTTAGTGAGAACAAAAGGACTTTCGACATACATGTGGAATTATTCACAAGAACTCTCTCACGTTCCAGAACATCGTTTAATTAGGAATACCCGGCAAATATCAATCTAATGATTGAGGAATGGTGAATTTTCATTAAAATTTACAATATAATAGTAATAATTGTCGAGGTGAGTGTATTAGAAATAAAGTTAAAGGTCATTTCTTCATAGAATAACCAGGAATGCATTTTGGACTACGGATGAGTATGAAAAACCATTCATTCACCATTTTTTTCATAGCTGTATGTATAATTACACACAAATTACTTCTATTCAGAAATTTTCGGACTAAGACTAAGATCATATTACAGAATCTGCCTAAACACCTGTTTCCGCAGAACTCCAGAATAGAAATTTCCAAGGTTGAGACATCGATCCCAAACTGAACATTTTTAAGCACAGCTTATCAGAGATATACAGGGTGTGTGTTAATTCGACGTGATCATTCAAAGGAGACTTCATTCGCACAAAATGCGTCTACTGCAGCATGGTTCGAAAATCTATGGTTACGAAGATATGGCGATTTTTCAACTTTTCTGCAGTTTTCTGCTTTGTTATTGAAAATAATTAATTTTGTGAAAACGACTCGACTCTATATATTCGAAGGGTATTTTTTTTCAAAGCTAAGGAGATGGTCCTCATTTCTTGCGAAAAAGTATTCTCTGAAATTTCTAGGTACAGGGTCCTAAATAAGCTAAACCTGTTTTCCTCAGAAAAAACTCGATTAGCATTACTCGAAAAAAATATTATGAACTTGGTGTTCAAATAGGAGGATAAACTTGCCTGTTTCGTTAGCTTTCAATAAGGTATATAAACGTCAATAATTCCTTCATGCAATCGAAAACTATGGGCGAAAAACTGAATAGGTAACATACTTTATCCACGACTGTTGTATAATCCATCCATTATACGTCTGTTTGCTCGGCCATAATAATACCCATTAATCGCAAGTGAATAATGTTTATTATTCACTGCTGTCAGATGTCTCATAGATTTAGGGCCGTTTTCATAGTTCGCCCTTGAAGGTGAGTGAGACTTGAGGTCACCTTTAAGAGTAGTATTCATAAGGGCGATACAAACTCTCACTTTGGCAGAGACGGTTCGTACAACTCGAATATTGTTGAGTCGTCGTGAAGCACCTTGTCGGAATAAAAACATTGGTGAAAAAATTCGAACTGTTAGGCAAGTTAGCGATGCGAAGAATGAAACCCGTGAACTTTCCTCAAGAACAGCCGAGAAAATTGCTGCTGTAGCCGAAAGTGGAGCAACAGTTACGATGAATGGATTGCGCTATCGAGAGGAGATGATTAATGATTTTTTTTGGCCGAAACTGGATAGTATTGATCTGGACAACGTTTACTTTCAACAAGACGGCGCTACGTGCCACACAATCAAAGAAACCATTGATCTTTCACGGAAAAGTTTCCGGAACGTGTTATCTCTTGAAGAGGTGATCACAATTGGCCACCCAGATCTTGTGATTTTACACCTTGCGACTTCTTCCTTTGGGGTCACGTGAAAGAGAAAGTCTACACCAATAGCACAGCGTCGATTCAAGACCTCAAAATGGAATTCGTGAGGCTATCTTGGACATATGGCAGCCACTTTGCGATTTAGTTATGGAAAATTTGATTGAAAGGATATGACCCTGTAGGCGTGGTCGTTGTGGTCATTTACCTTATAATAACTTTCCACCATTAACGGCATAGCTTCTTCTTTATAATGAAATAAACAACCGATCATTTATATTGAAAAATGGCATTTTTCTTCGAATATCAAATAACACTTCTCATTGGAAAACCCATTAGAATATTGTGAGACCTAGTGGTTTTAGTTTATTTATGTGACTCAAGATTTCAAATATAAACTTACACCTAAAATTTCGAGTTTTGAAATATTCAAGATTTGATGTTATTTTCCACTATTAATAGGTACCTTAGCTTCTTCTCTTTAATGAAATAAACATCCAGTCATTTATATTGAAACATGGCATTTTTACTTGAATTTCAAAATCACCTCCCTTATTGGAAAACCCTTTATATACAGTAGTCGTGAATAATAGTTATTTAATCCACTAGGTCATTAAAGACAGCGACTAATGGTCAAGATATTTTAATGCGTGAGCGGAGCGAACGCGTTAATAGTTTGAGACCATTAGTCGCTCGATTAATAACCGAGTTGATTACAAATTTTCCGACGATCTCAACATAAATTGTGTATGAATTCTTGATTGAAATACAATCTCATGTTGCACAAGATACATTTGACATAATGGAATTTCTATGTTCCAGTACAATTTTGACATTTCTCGTAGGGCTTCTGAATACTCTGTGTACGGTTGCCATGAGGATTGCACATTAAAATATAGCATAAATTGAGCATTTAAATGGGTCATTAATGCTGAATTTCGTACACATTAAAATCACCCTTTGTCCCTTTATTTTGAAGTCGGCAAAAAAGTATATTATGCTACTCGCGTAAAATGGCTGTTATTCGCTAGGTGATTTAGTCCACTCGCCTACGGCTAGTATTCTAAACTCCACTTCGTTATAATATAATATACTATTTTTGGGACATTTATATATCCTCTATTTTACACGTGGGCCATGGTTCGAGTGAAGTAGGAAGGAATGGGATATCTGAATGATTCGAACCCGTTCGTTTTCTGGTTTCTGATTGCATGAAGGAATTATTGACATATGTACCTTTTTGAAAAGCTTACAAAACAGTGCAGTTTTTCCTTATATTTCTTCACCGAGTTCATCATAATTTTTTTGAGTAATTCTCAATTATTTCATTAAGATTTTATGAGGAAAACAGGTGCAGCATGAACCTGTATATCTCGGGTTATCCGAATTTGTAGTGAATTTTTTTCACAAGAAATGAGGGCCATTTCCTTAGCTTTGAAAAAATACTTTTAGTCAAGTCGTTTTCACAAAATAAATTATGAGGTCAAATAATTCATTTCTGCAAATATATTTTTGAGCACCTTGAAGTGAAATTAAGTTTATCAATGTATAGAACCATTTTTTCAATTTTAGTATTCTGACAATTACACGTTCATTACCCTTCAACGTCATAAAATAATGTTGATATAATGTGGGAGAATAAACACTATAGGTACAAGTATACCATTATGTGAATTCTATTGAACCCAGTTTTGCCAGTATCACTTTAACCTTTGGTGCGATAGTACCATCCATGTATACACATGTTAGAATCATAGGTGGTCATTCGCTTGCTCGCTATCAGGTTCTTGAATAGTTTGGTGATAAAGACTTTATCTGTTTTTAGTTCCAAGTGCAGTAAGGTAAGTGAACCATTCTCCCGATGCTATACTCATTTATAATAACAACACAATAGGTATCACTAATATCAATATAGCAGAGAACTTTATTTTTGTTTTTGATTAATGAGACTTTCCGATCCGGAATCACAATTTTTTTTCAACATCATCATGGTTTTGGCAAATTGAATGTGAAATTAATGAATTCAGTATTAGAACCTTCGCGTTCGCAAAAAAGCAGTGTAATAGAAAACTTAATTCATTCCAGAACAGTTCATAACCCCCGATTTTCCTGCAATTGATTTCATTAGAAGGCCACGAAAACAGTTTTCAGACACATTTAACAACAATATACCAAGTGTTTCCTTTGAAAATTGCATGCTACTAACAGTCACTTCGCCGCATTTATACTAACTTGGATAATTTCAGGAGAAATGCTTTGATTCTTATACCTAAACTAAGAATAGCTGAGAATAAAGGGTTTTCCAATAAGTGGTGTTATTTTGATACTCAAAATGTCAGTTTTAAATATGAATGATCGGATGTTTATTTCATTATAAAGAAGAAGCTATGCCGTTAATAGTGGAAAATAAAATCAGACAAATAACCACCACGACCACGCTCACAGGACCATATCCTTTCAATGAAATATTCCATAACCAATTCTCAAAGTGGCTGCCCTATATCCTCGATGGCCTCACGAATTCCATCTTTGAGATCTTGAATCGACGCTGGTCACAAAGGAAGAAGTCGCATGGTGTTAAATCACAAGATCTCGGTGACCAATTGTGATCACCTCTTCGAGAGATAACACGGTCTCGAAAGTTTTCCCTCAAAAGATCAATGGTTTCGTTGCTCGTGTGGCACCTAGCAACTTTATAAGCCTTAAGACTCAAATCTTTATGCAAAATAAGGTGTAATGAGTTTTGTGGAATGCCCAATTCCAAAGAACGACGAGGAATAGATAAACCTGGTTTTTCTTCTTTCAGCTATAGCAGCAATATTCTTGGCTGTTCTTGAGCGACGTGCACTGGTTTTATTCTTCACATCACAACTTGTCCCAACAGCTCGAATTTTTCCACCACTTCTTTTATTGCGGTCTGACAAGGTGCTTCACGACGACCCAAAATGTTCGAGTTTTACGAACCGTCTCTGCCAAATTTTCACCATTTTTATAGTGAATTTTAATAATTTCAATGCGTTTTTAAAGCGTGTATCGTTCCATTTTATTAATGGCGTAGTTTCTACTTGTCAAATGTCAAAAAATTACAGCTTCAAACGTGACATCTACCGAAATAGCGGGCTATTCAAAATAACACCTCTTATTGGAAAACCCTTTAGAAGTAATAGAACCGCAGATTGATATCTATTGTAATCACGAAGATATTAACAGATTTGTGGACTTACATTGAGGTTGATTTACTCTGTATGCGTGAACGAATAAGAAGTAACTCAAAACATATGCAATAACAACAGTGCGCATCAAAATTATGGAACATAATATATTCAATTTTTGAGAAGGAAAATATTTGGCAACAAAATTCTGAACTGGTCAATTTTTGTTTCACTTTTACCAAATTTTGATGAATTTTTGAAGGATTTTTGTTGCACCCTGTACCATCCCATCAACGCTCTAAATTTTTTTAATTCAGAATGTGGGTCATGTGGTACTTTTTGGCAAGGTCTTCGTCTTCTTCTTTAAGGTTGTGCAGAAATAAAAAACTTTTTTTTTGAGAAATTAGTTAGTTCAAAGAGGTTTTCAGTATGTGCACTTTATCAGGGCTCATTTACTTTGAGACGATGGTACCTGATGAAATTTTTCACCGAATTAAAGTCGACCATTCGAGTTCATGAATTAATTGGATGAAATCGACAGATTATGGGATGTCAAATTTCAATTCTCGTTTTCCCAATATGAGAAACCCCACGAGAGCTCACGACTTGAAAGTGTTTCTCGATAAAAAATTGGTTTGGACAATGTCAAAGAAATTAACACATGACATTTCATCAGAAATTTCAATAGGGAAAGTGTGAGTAGTTTTTTAGGACAAATGATGAATGGATTAAAATTTTTATGAACTTGCAGTTTGTATTATATGTATAAAGTAAATGTTCATATGCAGTGCGAGTCCAAATTATTGAAAAATACATTTCCCAGAAGAAAAATGGAACAAGTCATTTCAGTTTCACTTTTTCCAAATTTTAATTAATTTCTGAAGGATTTTTGTTGTACCCTGTGCCATCCCAATCAACCCTCTAAATTTTTTTAATAGGGAAGGTAGGTCATGTGGTACTCTTTTGGCAAGGTCTTAGTATTTTCCTTACAGACGTGAAAAAAGTTTTGTTCAAACACAACTTTCAACCCCCTCACGTGAAAATTATAATGTGTGAACACTGCGCTTCAGTTATGATCTCAAGTAGATATGTTATTAGTACGTTTCTACTAAAGTTGAAACTTTCGATGAAAAGTTTTTTATCGCGGAAAATTTCTGACAACAAAATTTCATCAATGTTGAAAAAATTTTTTTTTCTCCAACCATCAAAAAATGTTGACATTTTCGTACTATTTTCAGGTGCAAAAGCCATAATTTCCTACCGTACAAAAATTTGCTCGATGCTTAGCAACACTTTTAATCCTAGGATTAAAAACGCTACTCTTAACCCTAGGACTAAAAGTAATTGCATTTGACGTCTATTTGACAATCAATATTCACCAATAATACAAGATATTTTTACTCGCAATTTTTCATTCGCTCGGCTCCGCCTCGCAACTGCAAATATTGCTCGTAAAAAAATATGCACTTTTAATCCTTATAATAATGTACTATTTTTTAATTAGCGAGTTCAAAAAGGTTTTCATTATATGCACTTTTTCATGGCTCATTTACTTTGAGACGATGGTACCTAATGAAATTCTTCACCGAATGAAAGTCGACCATTACACTTTTTTTCATGCACAACTTTTAACCTCTCTCAACCCCCCACCAAGTGAAAAATTTTCTGCAGACCTGTGAAAAAAATACAGAAACCTTGTCAAAAAGTACTACATGACCCACTTTTCTTTATTTGAATTTTAAAAATTTGGAGAGTTGATGGGGATGACAACGAAAATCCTTCAAATATGCTTACAAATTTGATAAAAGTGAAACAAAATTGATCTGTTTTAGGATTTTGTTGCCAATATTTTTCTTCTGAGAAAATGAATTTGTTCTATAATTTTGACGTGCACTATAGAATGACAAATTGAAATAAAAAGTAGGTACCAGCAGCGAAAATATTCGAAACGCAAAAAACATCTTATAACAAATCATTTTGAGAACCTTTTTTTAATTTCTTCCATCATTTTATTTACCTTAATTGAGCCTGTATTCCTTCGAATCGACACTGCGACACATTCAGTATGTGAATTCTCCTTAAAAAATTAAATATTTTTTGTATTATTCTACATCAACTGTCATTCATTTGTGCGAATTGTTCACTGAATAATTTTCAGTTCATTATGTTTCATAATGGAGAATAGGGAATATCAGAAGAAACCTACTCTATGTTTGAAGTGTTACAATTGAACGGAAATTATTTTCTCATTGTCTATAAAATAATAGTTAATAAAGGATAATTTGTTGATGATTGTTCTCTCTGATTTTGCTTGCTCACCTTGTGTAATGGTTACATTATTATTCAAATGCATGTCAACCTGCATCAATTGGAAAATATTCATCATACATGATTCTCGGATTATTTCGTTGTTTCACTATTATTTCCACCAATTCGATTGATTTGCCAGTAGATCAACATCATAGAGAGCAATATTGCTGTATACCTATTTCAGGAATGAGTAATTATCTTCATTTGAAAACTAAAAATACTCTCATCAACATTTTGAGTTCGGATATAATGATAAACGAAAAAAATGCGGAGCAAAAAAAAAATTTAGAATCTACACTGTGAATTATCAACGTCGAATATTTTGGAGGTTTGATAGTTTTTTATCTAAAATAGGTGCACAATTGATGCTTTTTGTCAAAAACGAACTGTTGTGCGTTCCAATCTACAGGGTGTCCCGTAATTAGACCGACAAACTTCTAATGGACATTAAAGATCGTATTTCAGACAGATTCGACCCAAATCATATAATGCTAAATTGGCTTTGTTAAGGAGCTAGTGCCCTTTGAAGATGACGTCCTGTCCACACTTTTTGCCACATAAGATGATGCATCTAGGCGTTATTATACAAGAGCATCTTTTTTCAAGAAAAAACATCAGAGTTTATTAATAGGATGTAAATCTCGCGAAATAATGAAAATTAAAAAAGTTTCAATTAAAAATACCCTTCGCCCCCTCCCCAAATGATACGATTGTGCTTGACATGAAAGAAATGCACTCAATCTATTCGATGCGTATTTTTGATATTAGCCAATGTGTAAACTTTCAGCACTCTATGTGACTCCGTTTTGCGAATATGTGGCAAAAGTGTGGACAGGACGTCATCTTCAAAGGGCACTAGCTCCTTAACGAAGCAATTTTGCATTATATGCTTTGGGTCGAATCTGTCTAAAATACGATCTATAGTGTCCACTAGAAGTTTGTCGGTATAATTACGGCACACCTGTGTAAAATTAGCTTGGATCTCTTGGAATGGATTAATTTTTGTGGGTTTATTTCTGAAATAATAGCGTGCTTTATATCTGCTCAAATGTCTTTCGGTTCTGAATTTTGAGCTGGGTATGGTAGAGGATCAAAATTTTTCGGTTTGAATAATTTTTCTAGTTATTACGATTTGAAAATTTTACACTCTTGTTTATATCGCGAAAATTATAATACCAATTCCCTTTTAGTCTTATTTAGTTCATATTTGTATTGAAGTTTCCATTGTGATTGTGAACCCTACTTTGAAAAAACTTCAAAGTTTCAACTTGCAGAAATTATTACACAATTGGTTCAAGATTTGAACAGTAGATAAAGTTGAATTCTTAAATAAATAGAATGAAACCAAAATCTTTCTGGATATTCAAATTTGAAATACCATTCTTCGAATTCGATTCATTCAATTTTTCTCTCTAAGCTCTGAAAAGAACAAAGCAAAATCACATTCTCCTTACTTTCGAAGTTTTATTCCAGATTTTATTTTCTTCGGAAAAATTATTCCAACCTATACATTTCAAATCACTGATAGGAAGTAGATGTGAAAAATTCCGGCGGAAGAAAATATATTTCCGAAACTAATAGGCGAATTGAGCTACTTTCGATACTATAAATTTGTTTTCCTTCCACACATAGTTTCAACACTTTTCCATCTCCTCGAATCAATTGAATACAGAATTAAATTTGTCGATTCTGATTTTCAGCGAGATAATGTTGATGCATTTAGAATTTCTTGACCCAGAATTGGGATTAGGAAAAATTCCAACATTCAATCAAAATTTTTTCTCAGGATTATGAGCTCGACACTCCAAGAAGACTATTTTTTTGGAATGAAGAATCGCATGTGAACAAAATTCAAGATCAGCTCGACTTTTTGACCTTTCAATGAAATCGAATGACACTTTTTACACTCATTATCGTCAATTACGGATCGTATGAAATTGAAAAAAACTTGACCACTCACGCGTAATAATAATCCACTTAAAAACTTTGTTTATGCATCTTTATGAATGGGATCGTTCTTATTTCGATGTGAATCACAGATTTCAAGGAAACGTAATTTCAAAGGAGCCATTTAACTATTTATTACTTACACTGTATGACAAACACAACATAGATGCTGTTTCAACACACTTAAAAATTTTTATTGCAGTGTATACAACGATCTGTACTCACCATTGACCCAGTGAGTGAAATGGACTATCCTTGACTACGCCAATGATTTGTTGAGATGAATTTCGACGGTTGGACTCTTCTCAAGCTGGTTGAGTTGGTGAGTGAATATTTTAAATTTGAGTTGATATAATTCATAATAAGATTTCAGAATTCTGTCTATGTCATGATGTAATATTTGAATTTCTAGAATCTGAATCTTAATATCGGACTTCCTCAATTTCGAAAGTTTCCAAACTTTAAATTTATAACATTTCTGCTCCCTTGTATCTAGAGAAATAGCGTGCTGAAGTTCTGCCGTAATACCTTCTGAATCCGTATTTCAAGCTGGGCTCATTGATGAGGAATACGAGCTAAAACACGAGCTAAAGATTATTTCTGTCCTGCCATTAACACTATAACTTTCGAACGTAAAGACCTAACGACTTAGGGTAGGTGTAGAATCTGAAAATCTCGTTGGAGACAAATCTGTCAATTAGTTTTCGAGTTCCAAATTTCCATCCCAAATTTCATTTGTCGAATATTTTCAAACTAGTGTCAAAATTTTATATTTAAGTGTTTACTAACAATACAAGTTTGTTAGAAGGCGCCTTATGAAGATTTGAATTTTTTCATATAATTTTCAGAGCTTGAAATCAACGACTTGTTGAAGACCTATTTAATAGAAAGTAATCCAAATTTAAGAAAATCCTTTAGCTGGAGCTTTTGAGCGCTCTTTTATTGATGAGGCAATAAGACTTCTACCTCAATTTTCAATGGGACTTTAGATTGATACCAAATATATAATGCAGAATCTCAGCTCAATCGAAATTATATTCTGGAAATGATCCAGAAAATGAAATATGCAAGAAATCTACTTAAAAAAATTGAATTCTATGGTTCTGATGATGCGATCCCTTTGAAATTCTGCACGAAAATTCAGTATATCAGTTTTCATTCACAAAATAATTTTCACTCGAATCAAATATTTTTTTTCTACAAACGTCAAAAAATGACAAGGTTCGCGCATTGGCAAGAATATGCGAAGTAACTCTTTTTTTCATTTCCTTCGTTACTAAGACACCGTGCGCGAAGTAGTGTGCGAAATACTTACTTCGCACACTGCTTGTAAACTATATGGAATTTTTATATTTTAACTTGGTAGATTTCTTGAAATCCACGTTTTCTTTAACATTGAGTGTTGCTTTCAACATAGAATATATTGCCCATAGTTATAATACCTAATTACTTGATTTGGAAAAACAGTTCAAACCAGTTCAATAATATTTTTTTTTCATATTAAGCTAAGCGTTGTAGAAAAAATTTTGTTTGCATCTCATGGGCGAAATACTTTGGTGATCTCGGCTATTTTTTTTAACTCGGCTGCGCCTCGTTAAAAATTCAGTTCTCGATGACCAAAGTAGCATTTCGCGCACTAGATACAAAATACTTATTTATGGAATTATGAAGTTTTTTATTTTCATCATATTCCAATTGAATTGAACAAAAATTTTGATTGGCCATATTTTATAGAACACCCTGTAAGATTTGGCTGGTTAACGAGTTTAACCGAGGCATTTGGAAACCTCAACTCAATCTGAGAATTTTAAAATTCTTGGACAATTCTTTCGAAAGTTATATCGTGATAACAGACGGCCAAACGGCCAGCCCTACCGACATAATTGAATTTGACCACGATTTCGTTGTCAGGAAGTTGAACTCTACCATTTTTGGCACAAAATTGAAAAATTACAAACATTTTGTGAAAACGATAGAGCACTCGTTTGAGTACAACGATCGCTCGAAATTAGTTGAATAATTCAAGACCAGCGAAATTTTAATTTTTGATACAAATTCAAATTTTCTACTAGTCTCAGTGAAAAAAATAACAATTGAAATTTTAATATAAGGAGAACTTCTGATTCTACTCCGTTCAAACCTCAAACTGTTCTTGAGAGTTTCAAATACCAAAGTGTTTTTTTTCATAGATAATTGTTATTATACTCGGCCTTCAGTTCGATCTTCCAAAATTCATGTTCATATTGGGAATAAGATATTTCAAATTTGAATATCCTTGGATTTCAATCTATTAACTTATGAATTCATTTCTCCTTTTTGATATTTAATAATCGAGAATATCCAAAACATTCAATAACAGAAGTTGTTTCAAATTTCTTCAAATATGATGGATATAGGTACCTTCCCATCAATCGTGTTGTCTTCCATTTTCAAGTCACTACCGATATTTTATGTACAATAATTTATTGCTTTATTTCATTATTTTGTTTTTTCTGTTGATTATTTTTTGCAGGTATTTGTGATTGCCTGTTTGGTGGCGAACGAGCTACGGATGTGGAATCTTACAGACTATTTTTGTACCTCAGGAAAATATCAAGGGAATGGAAGCTCCTGAACAATGTTACTTGGGGTTCAGTGGGTTCATCTTTCGCTGATGCCACTTATGGAGGATATGTCATTATACCTCAATTTTATTCATAACGAGACTTATTGGAGAGATACCCACTCATAAGAGAGTGAGCGAATATCTTTTCCTCGGAGCAGGTGCCATTTTCTATATTATTTTAGGTAAGTAAGTGAAAACGACCTAACATAACGATATCTCACCTAATCTCACCATTTAATATCATTTCCAGCACAAAATTCTAATGTAGGGGAAGGGTGTACAAAATGACACACATTTTGAAAAACTTTGAAAATTTCTATGAAAAAATCGTATTTTTCTGAAAACTTTCGAACAAAACATAGCTCGTATTTTCAGCTATAATATAAACAAGACATTTTCGACATAAAAAATATTGCTTTTCAGTTTATGATAACGAAAATGGATAGCATAAATTCATTTTACCCCACCCGGACGATAAAATGATACATTTTCATCTATACCGGCTTTCAATTCATATGCTAACTACTCATATAAACAGCATTCTAGCTGAATATCACCCTTTTCAGAAAATTTGTATAGTAATAAACAATATATACACGCAAATTTTTTTCCCCTCTCGTCCGAAGATAAGAGTTCTTTTTCTTCAACTGACTCCAATTTTGTCGGTATCTTTTTGTTACTTTTCTTTTTTCTCCACTGTAATATTCATTTTTCATTTATTTTCTTCCTAAGCTTCTTCGAATTTGGAGTTCAGTGTTTTGAGCTGGAAATATGGTATATCAATTTGCTTTCTCAGACCCATATTATTTTACCCCACCATGTTACTCACGAAGCAAAACGCAAAAAAAAACTTATTTATAAGATCTGAAGAATATTTTCAAACCCATTAGTAACTTAAATAATTACAAAAATTTCAATTCACCTTCTCAAAACACTCGAAAGTTATAGCAGATTTCATTGCGTCATTTCGAAAACTTTTCGATATCTAAAGAGAATTATTTGTCGTGTAGGTATATCATGCAATGGATCAATTAATACTCAATGTTAATTGCAAAATCTTAGACACCTTTTGCAATAGTATATTAGTTTTTGATCAACATTGTACGTCGATTCTAGGAAAAACAAACGCTATGTCATTTACTCCACTGTGTCATTTTGTACACCCTTCCCCTACATTTTCTTTTTCTGAATAACAATTTCTTATTTCATAATTACATATTACTATTCTGAAATTCTAATTACTGTTTATGAATATAAGTTTTTTTTTCTGAAATTCAAATTCCCTGTTCTGAATATAAAATTGAAAAAGGTATACCTACTTAGTCTTAGCTTCCTACTGGCTTTTTCAAATAGATTATTTTCATTTATTCAGGTGTCTTGGAACTTTCGCAATAGATGACCTTCCACCAGATCTCGTAGATAACGCCATAATATTAGGTACCTTATCACTCATCACAGCAGGTCTCTTCCTTATCGATATGGCAGGTCCAAAATCAGTGAAGCCCATAAAACTGCTCAACTTCGAACTCTCGAACGTCAATTAGAAAGGCAGAATTCTAGAGAATTAAATGTTTCAAACAATAACACTCAAACTCAACAAGTCACCTTCAAAAACGAAGGAAAACCCAGAAAGTTATGATCACAGAAATCAAAGAGGTCAAAGAAACGGGGGCATAAACGGCCAAGCTCAGGACAAGAAAGGAGAACCCAGAGATCAAGTTGATAGTGGTGGAATGAAAAGAGAGACTGGAATGAGAAAAACTCCGGAAAAACCAAAAAGTTTCGGGATTTTCGGCAAAGACTTGGGGGAATGGGTAACAGTGATACCGACGAAATTGATGACACCATACCTCCAAAAATTGCAACAGCATTCACCTGTTTGGAGTAAAATAAGAAAGGTTAGAGATTCCAGCAATTCCTAAACAAACTTTGAAATTTTTTAAGGGTATAGGATTTGGGATATTGAAACAATAATGAGAATTGCGAGTAATTAGATTATTTTCAGGACAATATGGAAGATATGACGTAGTGTCCCCAAATTTTATGTATCCTGCAGGAGATTCTGAAGATGAGAGAACACCAAGCGGACCAGGAGACCCGGGTTTGTACAACATGCTGCAAAAACTTGGGGACAGGTAGGAGTGAAGACGCCTAGGCACAGTCCAACTCCTGTGTGATCTGAAGAACTTTTCTCGAACTTTTCCCAATTTGTGTTGCGTATTCTCTTCATGAATAATAAAATTCATCAGTCGGTCAGACGAAAGAACAGTCTCTAAAGTCAATGTTTGAGCATTGTTTTAAGAGTACAATTCTTTAGGTTCATCATCATCAAGAAATAAATTTAATGAATTTTCTGTTATCGATCATCTCTGTAATTAACTTAGATTACTCTTTTTGCCTGCTCTATTTTTATACTGAAACATGAATTTATTGCTCGTCAAAATTGTGGAATAATTGTATTCTCAGAAGAAAAAAAATTGGCAAGGATATCCTGAAACAGATAAATTTTTTTCACTTTTACCAGATTTTATGCATTCTTGAAGGATTTTTATTGCCCCTGTGCCATGCCCATCAACACTCTGAATTTGTGATTAGGGAAAGTGGGTCATGTGGTACTTTTCTTCACAGGCGTGCAGAAATTTCTAAGAACAAAAATTTTGAGACGATGGTACCTGCTAAAATTTATCACCGAATGAAAGTCGACCATTTCAATTTTGTTCATGCACAGCTTTCGACCTTTATCGACGTCCCACGTGAAAAATTTCAAATTGATGAAATAACGTTGTCAGAAATCTTTCTTTTAATTGAAGCAGTTTATCGAAAATTTTCAAATTCAGTAGAAACGTACTAATAACATTACTACATTGCGCGTCAAAATTGTGAAAAATTTTCATTTTCTCAGAAGAAAAATATTTGGCAGCAAATCCTGAAACAGGTCAATTTTGTTTCACTTTAACCAAATTTTTATGCATTTTTGAAGGATTTTTGTGTTCACCTTGTGCCATCCCCACCAACCCGCTGAATTTGTGATTAAGAAAAGTGGTACTTTTTCTTTGTATCTTCTTTACACGCATGCAGAAATTTCTAAGAACAAGAATTTTGAGAAGATGGTACCTGCTGAAATTGGTTACCGAATGAAAGTCGACCATATTAGTTTTATTCATGCACAGTTTTCGTATTTTTTCAACGTCCACGTAAAAAATTAGAACATTGATGAAATTGCGTTGTCAGAAATCTTTCTTTGAATTGAAACATTTTATCAAAAAGTTTCAACTTCAGTAGAAACGTACTGATATCATACCTACTAAAGATTATACCTGAAGTGCAGTGTTTCACACATTCTAATTTTTCAAGTCAGGGGTTGAAAGTTATGCATGAACAAAACTGTAATGGTAAACTTTCATTCGCTGACAAATTTCATCAGGTACCATCGTCTTAAAGTAAATGAGCCCTGACAAATGCACATACTGAAAACCTCTTGAACTAACTACATAATTTGAAAAAAAAGAGTTTTTTCTTAAAAATTTTGCACGCGTGAAAAGAAGGCTCAAAGACTTTGCCAAAAAGTATCACACTTTCTCTATTCAAAAATTTAGAGGACTGATAGGGATTACACAGGGTGTAACAAAAATCCTTCAAAAATACATTAAAATTTGGTAAAAGTGAATCAAAAATTTACCTGTTTCGGTATTTTGTTGCCTAATATTTTTCTTCTGAGAAAATGAAATCATTCCATAATTTTAACGGGCACTGTACAATTAAGTAGGGAAAACTCTTGATTCTTTTGTACCAATACTTGAAATTCAAAATGTTTTTAAAGTTTGATTAATTTTGGCTGGCAGAATAATTGGTATACAGAGATCTTTCCATAAATAACATTCAATATTAAGCTTAAATGAAATGGTTCACTTTTTTCCAGCAAATAATTCGCTGTACGATTATTAATCGACAAAAAAATAGAACTGATTCGAATATTTCCTCGAACTTCATTTAGACGAGAGGATCATTTCTAAATTATTGAGGAAAAAAAACATTCAGGAGACCATTCAACGAAAAATATTCACCGATGAAATGGATCCAAATTATTTAAAAAAATTGTGCGAAATTATCTTCATTTGTTTTGATATGCTCAAAGCCTTGCATGGCGTATAGTAATCAATGATTGCACGCTTCATTTATTATTTCTATTCACAAACGAATATTCTAATGAGCACTTAAAAAGCTTCCACTCAAATCTCCACATTTTTAAAATCATCTTAACGAGATACAAAGTGTTAAATGTCAACTAATTTACTATTTTAATGAAAATAAGACACCGTTGAATCTGTTTTCTTAAAAGTAAAATCGGATTGACTCAATCGTATCAAAAGTCACAGATAATCACGAGAATCAGTTCTTCTTCACGATAGTTTTTCTTTGAAGAGGTTGAAATACAATATAAACGTAGGATTTTCGGTATAGCGATTTATTTCCATGAGTTCCATAAAAAAGACTCAACTCAACAAATATATCGAAACGTAGACGAATTGAAGGTTTTTTCATCTGACCTAGAAACTATATTAAATCCATAATTTTTATTTTCTCTGTTTTTATAATGATAGCAATAATTCTCTTACGACCAGTTTAATTTATACACTAGAATTAAAATAATTGTGATATCTTTTGGTGCACTTTTTTGAGTTTTGGATAAATAGGTACCTCAATAGGCGTTTTCGGAAACTTACTCAGGGATACTAACTCGATCCATTGGGTCACGTGAGGGATCTACTCGGATCACGGACCCAGGTTCTAAGTTTACGAAAACATCAAGTTTAGGATTTGGAGTGACAGTCGTATCAATAACATAACAAAATTTTTTCATGGATTTATTTTCAGATTGTCTCTAGCTTTGTTTGAATTTTTTGGCTTTTGTAAAATATTTCTTATAATTTCTGGTCTACCCTCCAATTTTAATATTATTTTTGAGTAGTACTATGTTTGTTGAAGAAGTAGAGAATTTATTTTTTCAGTTCCAGTTCATTTACTGATCGTTTCTAGCTTTACTTTATATACTTTAATTTTTTTAAAGATTTCAGTTGTGCCCTAGCATGTTCAATATTATCTCGAGTACCTATGTTAAAGAAGTAAAGAAGGCTTCAGCTTTAATGCAAAAAGATCTGCATACAAAGTTATGAAGAAGTGTTTCACATTAAATTACCCGAGTAAGTATCCGAAAACGCTCAAAAGTTTGCTATTAAAAGCATGAAATGAAAATTCTGATCTGATTTGGTTTTCCATCTTACAATTGAGTTCGACGTAGAGTGTGACTGTCACTCCATCCTAAAGATTTTTTCTTGCAGATAATTTCAAACTAGCATGGGGAATGTTAAAGATATAAACACCAGTCGTTCTCGAATGTTTATTTGGAAATAACAAACACCTACATTTTCAGTATTTTCAATAACATAATAATCACTTATCATTAGTAGTTGTATACAATACAGAAAATCTTTGCGTGATGTGAATATTTGTATTGACATCAAAAGAGTCAAGATTCAAAACAGAAAAATTCGTCAGTTGAATAAATTTATCGAAAAATTGAAAATTGTTAGCACCAATAATTTCTGAAGATTATTTGTGTTCACTTATTTGATATGTATAATGTGGTATGTTTGTTATGAAATTAGTATAATTGTCTATACAGGTTTATTATAAAATAAATATAGCTACGATTTCTTACATTGTATTATTTACAATATATTCTTGGAAAATTCATTGCACACTGTTTAAGCTGTATTCCTTTTGTTGAATACAGTTGAATAATCAATTTCTTGGAGCATTCGACTGTTCTAGATTGATGTATTGCCTGACTAATCTTGAAATCTCATGCGCTTGCTCAGTCTGCAGTCTTGTCACCCTCTGTTGTAGTAAATTACCACATTTCATGTCTAGAAATAGATCTCCATCTTCGGATCTCACTTTTCTGGTAAAATAACCTCAGCATAAGGCCAGTGTTGAATTGTTCGTGACTTATCATGTCCAAGAAATGGACACCACCCCTGTTTAGTGCCAATATGTGTTCTTTCCATTCGTTTTCTCCTGTAATTCTCTTGACAGCGAAAAATGAGCTTCCAAAGAGAGGCCAGTTGCTGAGAACCTGAAAGGAATTGAGGCGTTAAGAATTAACGAATGTGGAAAATCAATTTTTTGTGTGGATGGTTCAGGTTTTATTGGTTGAGGGGTTTTAACTGATTCGAAAGAAATCTACTACCAGCGAATGCTGAGAGTATCTTGGCACCGCTAAGACGCTCATCATTTCTTGTTCTGAATGTTATTCAATAAATTGATTTCGGGAAAATTCTGTCAAGAAATTTTTTTAGCGCTCATTAACTTAAACCTATGCTAAGCGAATTCTTAGCCGAAAATTGTCTCTAACAATAGTGTTAGACTCTATGATGTCGAATTTGTGGTCGAATGCGATTCTGTAAGTAGGGCCCTCCGGCCGTCCGTCCGTCCCTCAGCACAAAAACTTTCGAACGGATTGTCCTAGAGACTTGAAATTTTCAGGACAATTCAGGTCCCAAATAGCTCGGTTAGTTCGTTTTAAGTTCGTTAACCAGCCAAATCGTACAGGGTGTTCTATAAAATATGGCCATTCAAAATTTTGTTCCTCAATATCTCAGAAAATACGAAACCAATCAGATGAAATGTTACGGCCATATGCAATATGCTGATAACAAGCCTCATGTATTTGTAGCCATAGTATGAACAGAACCAAAGAAAATAAATTGGAATTTGAAAATTTAGAACTTCATATTTTCATAAAAAAAATCCGATTCGAGTGAATTTCTTTTGTGAATGGCCATCGATATTATGAATGTTCATCCAGAACCATAAAAAATTCAATTGGAATATTGAAAATGAAAATATTTATATTTCCATAACAGGATATCCGATTCGAGTGAAATTGATGTGTGAATTGATATACTGAATCTTCATGCAGAATTTTGTGGCCATAGTGTTAACAGAACCATAGAAATCCATTTGGAATATTGAAAAGAAGAATCCTTATATTTCCATTACAAATATCCGTAAGAGTGCGATTTATTTGTGAATGTAAACTGATATACTGAATTTTCATGCAAAATTTGTGGCCATAGTATTAAGAGAACCATAGAAATTCAATTGGATATTGAAAGAAGAATCTTTATATTTTCATAACAGAATATCCGATTGGGTAAAACTTATTTTGGATTGAAAACTGATATAGTGAATGTTTATGCAGAATTTTAAGAAGATCGCATCATCAAAACCATAGAATTGAATTTTTTTAATCTTTATTTTTCATAATATTTAATTTTCTGAATAATTTTCATAATCTTATTCCGCTTGTGCTGAGATTTTGCATTTATTATAAAGGTATCATTCTCAAGTCCCATATCAAATGTGGGTAATAGTCTTATTGCCCCACCAATGAACGAGCGCTCAAAAGCTCCTGCTCAGGCTTAACCCTATTGAGATGCAGTGGGGACAGTGGTGACCAATCCTATTGAGCAATATTATCTATTCAGTTACTTAAGGCTTTTGAACGTGATTTAGATTGAGAAGCGATTATTAAGTTCGATCAGAATTTTAGCAAAACTGTCCAGAAATTCGAATACTGAAAACTAAGCCATTTACCCATATTTCATTTCGAATGTATGCAAATAAAGTGTTTATGGTGAAGCAAGCGTTTCACTGTTTTCTTCACCCGTGAATAGAAGTACTTTTTGGAGTCTGATATAATCATATTTATCTCTTTGAGTAATTAAGAGCCTTATGATAATATACCGAATTCCTGATATTGTTCAAACCGTTTGCGTTTCGATACTCTCTATCATCATACTAAATGACCAGAAGTAATCCAAAGAGAAAATATTCAGCTTTCTTACCTGTAACCCGCGATGTTTCGCTCTAGAAACCTGCAGATTGGCAGCTGACCCAGGATGTTTGCACCAAGCAAGCCACTGTGGAGGTCTGGGTTCTCTCATATAGCTAAACGCTTTGGAAGTAAGAATTTACTTCTTTAAGACTAGGCGAATGGTTTAGATCAGCAGCCTTATGTAATAACGCTGCAATCAATGCTATATCTCTGACGATACTTGGTGGTAAACTTTGACTACCCAACCTCAACAGAAGACCTGAAACAGAACGAATTGTACCAAATTGCACATATTTTTTTCCTAATATTACCTTCGATAATCTGGGGCTACTTGGTTGAACAATACTTCGGTATACAGTGGACTAGCATCATGTTTTTCAAGGATGATACCAAACAGATCTGCAGAAAATCAGGTAGAAAGGTTGTGCTGCTTTATGAATTTCTGTGGTTTACGTCCAAGATATATTCGTCGCTGCCAAAGGCATAGTAAAGGCATCACCTTGAACTATGCAATACAAGCTGAATTCTTGTTGTTCAGCTTCTGTATTATACCAATGAGGTCACAAAGCTCTGAAATGACCTGGCGCGACGACTGTACTGCATCTAGTGTTACTACTCTTTCAGCACCTGAAAAAAAGATGTGTTTAAGTTCATTCAACATAATTATATTAAAACATCATCTTTATGGTAAGTTTTTGATGGAAATATCTTGAAAGATTTACCTCCTGGTAGTCTATAAATTTGTCTTCTAGCACTTCTTCCAGCACTGACAGCATGACCTCTTCACGCTGGGTACATTCTTCCTTCCTCCACATCTCTGCGTTTTTCTGAGGTTGGCCAAGCATACCCCTGCAGTACCATGACAAATTCGACGTCTATCTGAAGCAGCAGAAGACAATGCTCTGTCCAGAACGGTAAAAGTATTTCAAGCAAGCAAATAAGCTGCAACTATGGATAAAAGTCTCCATGCCCTTTGACATGACTCAGGAGATTCGGACTTGTTATTGGTTTTTTGTTTCATGAGCTGACAGAACACTTCATCCCTAAGCATTACATGCTTGTGGCAATGCTGCGAAAAAGTTCTTGATTAATATCGTTAGAAATTTATGGTATGGTATTATTTACCATTAGAACGGTGTAACGCATTTGACTTCTGTCATTTCTGGAGTGAGTGGTAAATCCCACAATATCTTAAAATGCACTCGAAACATTCAACTGACAGTAAGCTGAGTTCAGGATTTTCTAGAGCTAAATGGTCTTTCAGTGGTGTTCCTTGCCATTTTATCATATCAGTCTGTTGTTTCCATGTCCATTCTTTACTCCGTTTATCTCTGGATTTGGCGGAGTCATTCTTGAGTCCTCTCCAATCTGTAAGACAAGATGGTTCATTGTATGAATTAACTAGTTGAGTAATATGGGACATAATCCATTTAATTTAGCTGTAAATCTGATTATATCATTTTAAGCATTGCTATAACAGGTGTCTGTAAACAAATGCGAGTTAATTTGGGGATGAAAATGAGCAGGGCTAGTTCTCAATATTTTTTTTTCGAAATCGACCCCCTCTTCGAAGATACATCCTTTGGAAGGGGATGACGAGTTGGCATTTTTTTATTTGTTTCACGGCTTCTTAAAACACTTGAGTCATAAAACTATACATAATATGAGCACACAGTAGATGCTACACAAATTTTTAGAACTCATAACTTCATTATTAGGGGTTGAAAATAACAATCCCTATGATTTTTCCGTAAAAATTGTTTTTGTAGAATAGATTTTCGAAAAATAAAATTCTCTTATGGTATCCCATTCAATTATGGAAAAAAAAGTTTCCTGCAAAATTTTCGACACAGTCGATACTTTTCTCGAAAAATAAAAACTTACAAGCAGTTACGATCACTGTTCATTCCGTTTCATCGTATAGAATTAATTCTAAGATATTGTAGGATATTCTAAGATATTGTATGTCTATGAACAGGAGATAAGATGTTCAATAAATCTTTCTGAAGGTTCAATCACTAATTTCCTGATAAAATTACATTTGCAATATTAATTTCACACATAGATCTTTCTATGATACATAATCGACAAAACCAATTTTGAGCATAAACATTATCTTAGAATTCATTTTATGGAACATACGATGCAATGAAATGGACATTGATCATAACTGCTTTTTTCCGAGAGAAGCATCGACTCTATCGCAATTTTGCAGGAGACTTTTTTCCCCAGAATTAAATGGAAAACCATAGGAAAAATCTGATCTATCCTACGAAAACAATTTTTGGAAGAAAATCATAAGGGGTTGTTATTTTCAACCCCTAATAATAAAGTTATGGGATCAAAAAAATTGTGTAACATCTACTCAATGTATCATATTATGAATAGTCTTATGACTCAGTGTTTTATAGGACTCCTGAAAAATTTTTAATTAAACTGTCAACTTGTCGATTTCGAAGAAAACTTATATAAACTACCCCTGCTTATTTCATCGAAAATCATCTCCTTAAGTCTCTCGCATTTGTTTACAGACATTTTGCTTGAAGATTCAGTATAACAGTCTTCATTCACAAAAAATCACTTGAATCGGATATCCTATTATGAAAATAATTTTTTTCAATATTTGAATATTTGAATATTGAATTTTCTATGCTGTTAAAACTATGGTCACAAAATTCTACACGAGCATTCAGTGTATCAATCTTCATTGATAAAATGAATCTCACCCGAAACGGATATTTTTTGATGGAAATATCAAGTTTCTTCTGTTCAATATTCCAATTGAATTTTTTTTGGTTCTGTTTACACTACGGACACAAAATTTCGAATGAAGCTTATTATGATCATCTTGTTTATGGCCGCAACATTTAATTTCGATGGTTTTTCGTTTTGTCTGAGAAAACTTTGAATGATCATATTTTAGGGAACGATTTGGCTGGTTAACGACTTAACCGAGCCATTTGGAAACTGAACTCACTCTGAATTTCAGTCTCTAGGACAATCATTTCCAAAGTTATTGTGCTAACGGCCGGACAGACGGCCCCACAGACAGAATTGAATTTGACCACGAATTCGTTATCATGAAGTCTAACCCTATCGTTCGAGACCATTTCCGGCTCAAATTCGAAATAAGTCGGTTATTTTCGAATTTCTGTAAGGATTTCGTCCACTGTTTAAGACTTTCATAATTATTGTGAAAAAAATAATTGACATTTGATGTTATTTTTATGTCTCTTGTATTTCAAATCGAAATATTAAATCAAATATGTGAAGGTTTCCATGGAAGTTTCTGACCATGAGTCTGCACTCTCTCATAAACGCTACAGGATGTTTTTTTGCCAGACTACTGGCCAATAGTCATAAAACTATACATAATATGAACCAAAGTAGATGATACTCACCACAATTTTTTAGATCACTAACTTATATTAGGGTTTAAAAAAACAACTTCCTATGATTTTTCTTCAAAAATTGTTTTCGTGGGATAGATTTCCGAAAAATAAAATCCTCTTATGGTATACAATTCAGTTATGGAGAAAAAAGTCTCCTGCAAAATTTCGACATTCTCTATACTTTTCTCGGAAAAAATTAAAACTCACAAGCAGTTATGATCACAACCACACAAA
The DNA here is from genome assembly GCA_013421045.1 of Propylea japonica. Lineage (NCBI taxonomy): Eukaryota > Metazoa > Arthropoda > Insecta > Coleoptera > Coccinellidae > Propylea > Propylea japonica. The sequence continues at coordinate 24,439,296 of CM024247.1, read as the reverse complement.
AACTGATCATCTGAGGGTCTTCTATTTCAAATGATTTTTTTAGAAACTAATAAATACTATTAAAAAAAATAGTTATTTAGTGATCATTTTCGGACTCCACAACAGTAGTCTGTAAATTTTAAAATATTTGATGAAAAAAGTATAAGTTCTGTCAAATTTCGACCACTGTGCAAGAATCTCATAATTATGGTGAAAATAATTGACATTGGATGTTATTTTTATGTCTCTTGTATTTCAAATCGAGATAGTAAATCAAATATGTGAAGGTTCCCATGGAAGTTCTGACCATGAAGTCGGCACTCGCGCATAAACTCTACAGGATGTTATTTTTGCCAGACCACTGGCCAATAGGGTCTCTCTGGTTATCGGACTGAAACATTAACAATTAGTGCAACCCACTTCAGCGATGGTACCTTATGGGAATTATAATTACGTTTTTTTCGCAGTTATTATTGACCATGCATCATAATTACTCGAATAATTGTGTGTCTTAGAAGCGATTGTTGTTATTTCATTTATGGTTTTATCATATTCATCTCAATGACCTACATTTGAGATTGCTGGTACTTTCTTTTGTATGTTTAGAAAATAGTGGCAGGTAAAGGGAGAAATTTTTTAATGCTTCGATGGGTTAAATTTGTGGAAAGGACTTGAAGAGTTGAAAGTTTTTACGAACGAGTAGCTCACTATTACAATTATTCTTCTAGTGTTCATTAATTGATTAATTTAAGTATCACAAGATAAATAATATGAATTAAATATATCGACCTGAAGTCGAGATTTTTTGAAGTCTTGTCTATAGTTCATCTGCCTCAATGCCATAAACAGATCAACGAATTGATAAACCGTTTCATCAAATTAATGTCTCGACTAAATGCCATCATACAATATCATATACAATAACATAATAAGTGATAGTTCTTTAAAAAAATTTATAGAAGTTCACACTGTATAACTTGATTCTAGATCTGATCTTTAATGAATTTAGTAATTATTATACATTCGAAATAATA
>CM024247.1:24320370-24438183 GCA_013421045.1 Propylea japonica | reverse complement strand
TCAAGTGTATTCGATAAGTGATATAAAAACATAGAAATTTTAGAGGTACCACATGATGACAAATTCGAAGGGAAAGCCCGCCGTTTTTCATGATAAGTTTGGCATTACTGCTCCGTCATTCGCGCGAAGGAATCTGCGGCAGTGCCAAACCTATCATGTGGTGCTCTGGAATTTCGATGTTTTCATATCAATTATTGAATGTACGGGGTTTTTCACTAAAATTGACTCCGCCTTCAACTTCGTTACTAAACGAAATACAAAAAAAATCATACAAAGTTTATGTAATCAACTGAACTTTTTAAATATGACTTCTCAAACTGAAATATTAACAGGGTGGCCAACATATTGATGGCAATTTCATTTTTTCAAATGGAACACCTGGATATTTTTCCATATTTGACTAGCTCTTTTTCCCCTGATTTCGAATATGTAACATATTATGTTTGTCTATCTCTCTTATTCTGAGCACCACAGAGATTCAAATTTTAAGAACCATCTAGTTGAGTAATTGTTAAGTATTCATTTTAAAATGATTCTTCTAAGTAAATTGTTTGAATATAAACAATATCCTAGGTATTCCACATAATTTTTATTCGGTATCATAATTTCAAACTTTGAAACTCTGAAATTTTGAAGAGACACACCCCCATACGCATATACAGGGTGTCTCAAAAATACCACGCGAAAGTGACACTTGAGATAGATTGGCATTATGTCTTTCAGATAGCATCACATGACCTCATTAAAAGTCCGCTGGTTTTCGAGATTCACCACTTTTGTGTATTTTTTGAAATCTCCAGTTTCGGTCTTCAAACACATGTTTTTTTTAACCTAGGCTACCCTGAATAGTTGCTTTAAACAAATGAAGTGATAACTTCACCGAGAACTAGAACAAAATCCTTAAAAAAAAATGTCTAACTTGTTGTATTTTATGACGAAGTTAAGACGTTAACTGTTTGACTGACTGATGTGAAAAAAAAAATATATCAGACTGAATTGACGATAATCGTAAAAACTGGTCCATTTCCTGCACTTTTCAAAATGATACAAAACTACCAGTTTTTTTAATTCAAAACCTTAGAAATTATAATTTTGTCGCGAGAGAGATGTGTTTAAGCCGAAATAATTAAAAATTAGGAAAATGCACAAGTATCACCTGTTGCCAAATTACATGTTGCTTGATATCTTTCCTCGCTACCGTTTCAAAAAACCATTATTTTTGCTCTTCTTTCTCTTTTATCTCACTTTCTCTTTCATTTTTTGTTTGCAAAAGTGGTGATATCTCGAAAAACAAGCGGACTTTACTGAGGTCATGTTGATGCTATCTGATAGACCTAATGCCAATCTATCTCCAGTGTCACTTTCGCGTGGTATTTTTGGGACACCCTGTATATTCGTGATCAGGAATGAATAGTCTATCAAAAGATGGAAGAATATACTGGACGTGGCCAGGGTGTCCCATTTGAAAAGAATCAGTTGTATTCAATATGTTGTTTACCTTGTATATATTCCAACTGACATTATCAAAACTCCAAAAATGGGCATTTTCAGTAAACGCAGTCTACCACTTGAAAAATGATTACAGAGCTTGCCAGGTGGTTGCTAAAATTTGAAACTCTGTGGTACTCGGAATAAAAGAGATAGACCAACATTTGTCACATATTCGAAATCTGAGGAAAAAGAGGTAGCCAAATATGGAAAAATATACAAGGTATTTGAAAAAATGAAGTTGCCATCAATATGTTGGCCACCCTATATACATATTATATTCCATTATGTGAATTCATATTGTTAAACCTCAGTCGATTTCGTGAATTTTTGTATAAAACATTTTTCTGTATCTCGTTTATTAACAAAGTTTAAGGGGGGGTCACATTATAGCGAAACACCCTGTACCTACTTAAAATGAATCTAACCGAACCGTTATTTAAATGTTCAAAAGTGATCAATATGGATTAAATTGGAGCCGTATTTCGGTGTTTTTATAGTGGAAAAAGTGACGTGAAGTGTTACATTTCTGGAACTTCTGGAGGTCGCCGCCGCTGAACCATAGATTTTGGGGGCGTGCTTCACTCGATGCAATATGCTGGCAAATGACTTCTAGTTTATTCCTTCCCAGGATCACCTCAAATAACCAACACTCTGTATAATGAACGCCGCCGCTCAACCCTCCGGCCGAGCCGCAGCTGACTTTCACGAGGCTTCTTCTTGCTGCTCTCAGATGCATCTTACCAAATTTCTCTCGAGAGAAAATGACTGACCAATTTGCATCTGGCTCCCGGACTAATAATATCGTTTCAAATAATAGTTTGTTCGAGCGTATTGCATTTTCATGATGTATTTGCAGGTATCACCATCAACCTATCGGAACGAGGGACCACCTAAAATGTTGTCTACAAACCAAGTACCGCATTCACCGGAGACTTTCGTATGTCCACCTAACTGGAATCAAGCCCAACTACAAGGCCACTCACCTTACCACCAAGGAGCTGTGATACCATCTTATCAGACAGGTGAGGTCATTTTCCTGGTTTTCATCTATATCCTGTCTTGAAATAAGCAGTAAATATCTTGCCACTGATTACCGAAAAAAATTCAAATGATCCTTTTGGCTAGCCCTAAAATGGAATAATTTTTCGGACATGCCATAATTATTAGATTGTTTGAGTCAAGATTTGATTGACGTTTTGGCATGCAGCAATAGAGTATAAGGTCGTCATTACTGTACTGCTGCCGAAGTGTTCTTTTTCCATACCACAACATCGTTTTTCCGTAGAATAGGTATAACCTGGTTGGTAAAGTTAATCACGCTTCCAAGTAGAGCAGGGCCCTATTGCACCAAATACTTTGCAATTTTTCACTTTTCAAATGAATGAAGTTGCACGGACGCATTCATAATTGAAAAATACAATGTGAAAAGTCGAGTGCATAATGAAAAGTGCCCCGCAGAAACTTAATGTTGGAAGAAATGTTCTGCAACATAACTAAATTTCACTTTGAAATCTGTCAGAATGCAAGGTGCGAAGTGAAAAGTTGCAAAGTATTTCGGTGCAATAGGCCCCTGGTCTAGTTTTCAACAAAACTGTTTTGTGAGTGTTATCTCAAGATGCAATGGTCTGTGAGAAGTCTTTCCAAGCAACCATAACTCTCTCCTTGATGGGTTTACATAATTATACCTAAATGAGCCTTTTTATTATGGTGTGTAAATGGTCTTCGAGCAGAAGTATTAATCCAGAGACTTTCTCTCTTCTTTCTCAGTCATCTGTCTTAATCAGTGTTGGTGATACCTAAAACGGCCTAATTTGCTTTTATTTCTAAAGGGCGTACACTTTTATTTTCTTCACTAAAGGTACCCTAATCTGTCTTTGATTGATTACTCCTTCTACGGAAATAGTGGGCAATAAGTTTTATACAATGTCTGCGTTTTCCAAGTTTTCAGAGAGGAAAGATCTCAAACGATTCGGTGGAACTTATGAAGAATTAAGGGTCATATGGTCATAAATAAATCTGTCAGGCCAGCCGTACGCACAATAACTTCGAAACGAAAGCAACTAAAGAGAGGCTTGATATTTTGAGGGGGGTGAAGGTGAACACTTGAAATTTCAGGCTACGTATGTATTTGAAACATATTCACGTTTACGTTCACGTTTCAGTGCCATCTGGCTAACAAAGACTGCAAATCTGGCTATCGTGTTCTCTCCTGACCTTTCTTTTATTGGATACGTATGAGATATTTCTTCTTTTTTCTCGGATAGAGGTCTTTATCTATCAACCTTCGGGACACTTCAGCATAAAGGACCCAAAGAAGCTTTTCTATTTCTCACCTGAATGGCTCAATACAGGAATTGGGGCCTAGAGGTTAATATCAGCAAAACAGAATATATGTGCATCGGGGGAGAGCAACAAGATCTGATACTAGAACAACAGGTCGTCAAAAAATGCAAGTACAAGTATCTGGGAGTACACATCACAAATGACGATAATATGGACGAGGAATTAAACACCGAAATTACCTGGGAAGAATGGCAATATGACAACTAAACGGTATTCTATGGGATAAGACGAGAACGAAGAAAAATAAACACAGAGTCTTTGATTCCATAATAAAGAGTGTCCCAACCTACGGCAGTGAAATATGGCATCTTAAACAAAAATCGTTAAGATTGCTCGACGCCACGGAGATGGATTTCTGGCGACGAGCAGTCAGAAAATCAAGATAAGACACAGTGAGAAATGAGAACATCCTAGGCATAATGAGAGTAAGTCATCGAATGCCCGAAGATATAAGAGAAAAACAGCTCCGTGGGTACGGACATGTCCAACAGATATTCCAGTGAACACCGCACGAAAGAAGATGGGGGAGACCCAGACTTAGCTGGAGAGAAGGAATAATAAACGATATGCGATCAAAGGGCATAGAATATGACCTCTGGAAAAAAAGAAAAATGGAGGCTGGAAATCAGAAGACGTCGGAAACGTTGTAGACTGATTCGTATATACATGGCTCAATAGGAATATGCCCTATCTAATGGGCCCCACTCACTTCGTTCTTCTACGCCGTTTTTACCCGACGGTTTAAAAACGGTCGGGTAAAACTGCAGCAAAAACGAAGTGTATGGGCTAAAAACGGCGCACTTACCCGACGTTACGAATTTCAGACGAGGCCTGATTTTCATGACGTTTTTTAACCGTCGGGTAAAAAACGGCGCAGAAGAACGAAGTGAGTGGGGCCCTTAACCTAACTTCACAGAGGTGTCTGCTGTAGAGTGACTCAACTTTGGGTACCAGGGCATTGTGGTGTTGGAAAGAAATGCCGATGAACTTGCGAAAAGTCAATCAAGGTCAACACCTTCTGGACCTGAGATAACTTCACAGACCTCTATCAGAAAGCTCCTGAAGCTGTCACGAGCTGAGCTTCAGGTGATGGCTGGACTGCTGACGGGGCAATGCCGGTAAATACAACAGCTAAGATTGGAAGGCAAGTGTCCAGATCTTGCTAGCCTGAGAACAATTCATATAGGGAAACCGGTTCTGGACACCCAACAGGGAACGGCCGAGGTTCTAAGTAGGTTATCCGTTGACAACCTTTTTGGGTTTGCATGAATTAATAGATAGTGAAAAAAAGATCAACATGGTCGTAATTCCCGGAGGCTGGAAGGCTATCCCAGCCATCACGACCAGTTCTAACAATAAAAATGATAACCTTACTTCAGAGGACAAAAGAACTGAAATTGTAGTGTATTGTATTGAACTATCAACATTTTTAATGTGTATTCTTTATTTCCACACTACTTATTATATTTCTTTTATGTTTTCAATCAGGAGAACCACAGCCTGTTATGCCGATCGATCCAAGATATCAATCTAGACCATGTAGATGCTGCGCTACCATCGAGCCAAGAAGCAAGAGATGAGATAACGCCATTGTGATGCACCACTACAACCAAACGCCATGTGGATGCGGGTATACTCATTCAATCTTCAACGGTGGTGAGAGGAGCTGTTAAACAGTATCCTCGAGATACCGTAGAGCAGCAGCAAAAGATGATAAAGGATCAGTTGGATCAGACGAGGGAAAGTAATGTTTATCACAGTGTACGTGTCATGGTAAGAACAAATCATTTTTGACTAGTTTTACTCCTATATGTTAGAGCGAATAATGTGAAATGTATTCCTTCAGATACACCATCATTCTGTGCCTTTCTAATGATTTTCAGATGGACCGTTCACAGAAAAAAAAGTTCCTCGATTACGCACAAGTAAGTTTTAGATTTTTTAGAATACTAGATTTTTTTTAGATTACTAGATATGATTCAAACTGCATGACTGAATGAAATGAATGTCGCTTGTGTCATTTGTCGAATTAGCTATCTTTTGTCTTCAGCATTGGCGAAACTCAAGAATTGATCTTCAGATTACTCCTTCGAACTTAAGCAATATGTATTTCGATTCAAATCAATATTAATTGATCATAGTCAAATTCTCAATAGGTACTGGAAAATGGACTTTCATGATAATATTAATAATTTAATGGCAACTGAAAGAATAACAAGAAGAAGTTCTACCGCGTAACATCGCCATGAGTATCAAAATAGTGAGAGCAGAGAATAAAATCCTGTGCTGATGAGTCCTAATAATGACGAAATGGCCATTCATAGGTGCTCTGTTTGATAACACTTCCTTGCATTTGTCTTGAACGAGGACGGTATTAGCTCTGAAGTATGAGTTTAATATTGTTGATTTCAACGATTAATATTATTCTCTGCTTTCACTATTTTGATATACATGGCGATGTTACGCGTTAAACCTGAGCGCACTGCGTCGTGGACTGAAGACGTAAAATTTGCGAAATGCAAGAACGCTTCGGCCAATGCGACAAATGGTAAACATCTAGTTCGTTCAAGGTTCATGCTATGGAAGAAGGTTTTCGTATGTAACTAGAGATGGCGTCTTCGGATATTTATACCTTGAAGAAGATGCCATTTCGTTGTAAGTTCCAAGAAATACAGAGCTATCCTGTGCTAATGAGTCCTAGTAAGGACGAAATGGCCATCCATAGGTGCTCTGTTTGATAATACTTCCTTACATTTTGTCTTGAACGATGATGAGATTAGCTCCGAAGTATGAGTTTAATATTGGTTGATTTCAATCGATTAATATTATTTTTTTTCTTCACATATTTAAAAAGAATAACATTTTAAAGACCGTTATTCCTTACCCTAACGATCACGATAGCTGCCCGCGCTGGAGTATACCTATTGGCCAAAACAAAGTGTATACCTACTATCGTTAGGTTTCTACTCGAGTGTTTTCGGGCAGAAATACTTGCAATCAAAAAATGCATAGACAGAAACTATCAAGAGTGTGACATGGTCATCCATTCTGATAGTCAAGCTGCTATTACAGCACTGAACTCCTATGTTATCGACACAAAGCTGATATGGGAGTTCCGAAGAAAACTCAATGAAGTTGTCAAGAACAACAAGGTCTATTTAATCTGGGTTCCCGGTCATTCGGGAATCAAAGAAATGAAGAGGCTAAGACACTAGCCAGAAAGGAAGCACAACGCTACTTACTGGCCCAGGACACATGCACCTAAGAAAAGTTTCTTGAGAAGGAAGAAACCGAAGGAGAAGCACTCAGGAGAAATCTTTCGAAAAATGATGATACCAAGAAGTTCCTTCGGAACTTTGAAACTGCCAGACCCCAAAAGTACTTGAATCTCAGTAAGAGAAGGCTACGCCTCCTCACTGGCTTCCTTACAGGACATTGTCGCCTTGGGAAGCATATGATGAGAATTGGCCTAGCAGAAAATGACCAGTGTAGATTCTGTGGTGAGTAAGGGAAACTCCGGTTCGCCTAGTTACAGATTGCCCCGGCATTGTAAGCCTGCGCAAAAAATGTATTGGACAAGAAAATTATGGGAGAAGAGCAAATCTAGCGGCTTTGAAGCCCTCTTAGGTATTAGAATTCATTACGGCTCTAGAACTGAAGGAATAGCTGTAAAGTAACAGTTGTGAAAAACAGCTCTGATGGGGGACACAATAGATCTTAAGGTCGCAGTGTAATGCAACGCCCTTAAAAAGTCTACAATTCACCCTAACGAAATGTTATGAAAACGTAATTGGTTCCAACGCCATATTTTGGTACTTAGCCAATGTATAAAATTTATGACTCATCTTGTACATTCAAGAATTGCCTCAGATAATATATTATTATATCAAGATCTTGAATTTTATAATTAGTCATTCATTTTCGTGATATTTCAATTTGGAATATTGAGGATTTCAAATGAAAAATACATTTTTTCTTCATTCAGTTCATGATTCATCCAAAAATGATACTGTGGGAAATGGCGTCTCATTGAATTCCTCAGATAATGCTTTAGGAAATTTCACGGAGAATAACAGCAACATATCTCTGAATTCGGCCAGAGGGAGTATTTTGGAAGCATTGGCCAGAAAATATCCCAGACAGGTGAGTGACATATTGACAAAAGAAACCAATCGAAATTAAGTTTTCCGGCTACATGAAAGATGCTCATAATAAATATAATGATAATGAATTTTTTGTATTTTCAAGTTTTTACATAGTTTTTCAATTAGAGATGTTACTTTGAATAACCCGCTATTCGGTAGATGTCACGTTTGAAGCGTCATATTTTGACATTTTAAAAATTTAAACTACACCATTAATAAAAATGGAACGATACACGCTTTAAGAACGCATTGAAATTGTTAGAATTCACTATAAAATAGTGAAAAAGAGTCAGTGACGGTTCGTAAAACTCGAACATTTTTGGGTCGGTCGTGAAGCACCTTGTCGGACCGCAATAAAGAAATTGGTGAAAAAATTCGAGCTGTTGGGACAATTAGTGATGTGAAGATTGAAACCCATGCACGTCGCTCAAGAACAGCCTATAATATTGCTGCTGTAGCCGAAAGTGTTGAAGATAACCCAGGTTTCTCCATTCCTCGTCGTTCTTTGGAATAAGATATTCCACAAACGTCATTATACCGTATTTTGATAAAGATTTATGTCTTAGGCTTATAAAGTTCAGTTAACACAAGAAGCCGGCTGATCATCAACAACGTCGCGTCTTTGCCGATTTGGTCGTTGAAATGCATGAAATGATCCGGATTCCATCGAAAATCATCTTGAGTGATGAGGTCCATTTCCACCCGGTGGCTTCGTCAACAAGCAAAATGGTTTCATCAGGGGCTCGGAAAACCCAAGAGTTATTGTGAAAAGCCCTACTGTTCTAAACGTGTGACTGTTTGTTCATGGTCCGTCGGAGTCATTGGACCTTACATTTTCGAAAATGAGGCTGGAGCAACAGTTACGGTGAATGGATTGCGCTATCGAGAGACGATTTATGCTTTTTATGGTGGAAATTGGTATAGTATTGATCTGGACAACGTTTGCTTTCAACAGACGGCGCTACGTGCCACACAAGCAACGAAACCATTGATCTTTTACGGGAAATGTTTCCGGACCGTGTTATCTCTCGAGAAGGTGATGAAAATTGGCCATGGAGATCTTGTGATTTAACACCTTGCGACTCCTTCCTTGAAGCCACGTGAAAGAGGAAGAAGGTCTACGCCAATAGCCGCGTCGATTCAAGACCTCAAAGATGGAATTCGTGAGGCTATCGATGACATAGGGCAGCCACTTTGTGATTTTGGTTATGGAAAATTTCATGAAAAGTATATGGTCCTGTAAGCGTGGTCGTGGTGGTCATTTGCCTGATGTTTTTGTCCACTATTTCCGCCATATCTTCTTCTTTATAATGAAATAAACATCCGATCATTTGTATAGAAACGTAGCATTTTTTTGAATATCAAATAACACATCTTTCTAGAAACCCTTCATTTCTGTTTTTTGAATAATTTCCAGAATATAATGTCCTTTCGTGCTGAGATTTTGAATTTATAAATTTAGCATGAATCTCAAGTTCTATACTCAATTTTGAGGTAATAGCATTATTGCTCTACAAGGAACGAGCGCTCCAAAGCACCAGCTTGAGTTTTTTCTCAAATATTTCCTTATGATTCTGATTTTGAGTTAGTACTCGAGACATCAATTCATAAAAACATTAATGTTTGACATTACCTATTACGGTATTGTAGTACCATCAATTCTGAATATGGAACAGATATTTTGACACATGTAGTCCTCATGAGACATGAACTCAATCAGTTATCTCTGGAATAATATCTCTTTTCAGAAACGTGACAGTAATACTAGCAGGAGAAGAGTAACACTAGATCTTACGCCATCATCCAGTCCTCCACAGAAAAGAAGTGATCCTACAAATAGACCAGGAAACCAAGCAAATAAAAATACATCAACAACAAGACCTCTACCCAATGACCTCCAGTCGAATATGACAACGTATATGCAGAGGATGGGGCAACCGGAAAACTGGCAACCAAGCATTCTGACAATTTAGAAACTGGCAGAAACGTTGGGATGATGTGAACGTCAGAAGACGTTTAGGTCAAGATTTGGGTAGGGATACGGACCTCGATTTTGACAGATCAACTAACTCTTTTGATCGAATAGAAGATCAGGATTCTGGTAGTACCGATAGCCAAGATGAGATAACATCTACAACTGGATTGTTAGGGAAAAATGATCATGAAACTTCCTCAATCCTTTGTCGTGGTTTGCCGCCAAAATGTCGTTGTTGTCCAAATGTCAAAAATAATACGAAAAAATCGCCAAAGAAGTACACCGAAAGAGAAAGGGGCAGACGTTTTTCAATGATTCCAACAGAAGCAATTACGGTGAAAATGTTCCGAATAGAACTTTCGTTATCAGCGAACCTCCTGTTGAAGAAGCAGGTCCTTTCAGAGAACCTCAAAATATACAAAGGAGGAAACAGAAGTCCACGAAGATTGGGGTTCAGACGAAGGTAAGACTCGCCGAGGTTCTGTACAGAATGATAGTACCGAGACCGATAATGCTTCTCCTGTTGTATTACCGAGATCTTTGGATCCAATAGAAGAACTCAGATCGAGGGAAGGAATACAACGAAGTGATTCCGAGGAGATATCAGTCACATTCCCCCATATTATGATGGTTTTCCGAATAAAGGAGTGTCTAAACAGGTTAGTTTCCACTTGAATTAGGTAATTCGAAATCAATTATTTATATGTAGGTACACATGTGTGGACATTGCCAGAAGGCGAGAAGTTCTGCAGAGAATTTTCTGCTCATTTTAGTTCATTTACTGAGGCTTCGATACAGAATTGCTCTATTCTGTTGATTTGCATTGCTAGTTTATACAATTTCAACGAGGGGTCAGCAAGTAATTTCAGTGAAGTTCAAATACTCGTACCTAGCAACATTTTCCTCATTGTCGTGTAAAAGCGAAGCATGTTACCCATAGAGATAGAATAGAGAAGAGACGCAATGACATACAATTGTGTAAGGAAAAAATGGAACCACTGGGCGGGGCTTAGTTAGGGATCAATATGGCGAAAAGTTCAGGGTTGAATTAAGTTGTCAGTTTTTTCTGTTTACGAATTTCACCCAAAAAATACGACGTGTTGGGTCTTTAGGAATCCTGTTCAAATAAGGTCAATTGAATATCAATTAAACAATTTTTCTTCAGGCGATAATATCACATATAAAAAGATATCAGATTACCAAGACATACTAGCAAAAATTTCGAATGCGGATCTGTTCAGTACTCATCCCTACCTGTGATATGTTTTTCCTTTAATTTTCTTCTTACCTGTCCCTTCTCTGCTTGAAGAAAGCCATACACACGATACCATTTTATTATTGTTATTAAGCACAGGAATGAGGAAATCTCGAATTAATTCGAAAAAGGTACAAAAATCACTATTTTCAGAAAAAATTCAATGATTGTCAAAATTCGACGTATATCTACAGGCAGTAATATGGCGGATCTGATACCACTTTTATTTTATTGATAGCAACTCTATACTATTCTATCTCTATGATGTTACCATTATTCTAAATTTTCATTAATTTGAAATGGCCTTAAGTGATTCTGACTTTTTGGTTTTCAACTATGGGGCTAGCCATAGATTCGAATTTACAATGGGGAAAAAATCGTTCACATTTCGCTTTCCGCCACTGTAGTGTCTGTAGTAGGTAACTCTTGAAGTGCTCGCATCTTCCTGACACTTTTAACTAAAATTTCAGTTGACATTAGTAGAGTAGCCAAAATATTATAAGCTTTCGCATATTTATGGTATTTATTATAGAATAGGAATCAGTCAAATCATTCAATTTGAACTTTTATTTTGGATAGGAATAATAATTTCGAAACTGAAAATTCGATTACGTAAAAATTTCATTTTTAGCTGCTCAATAACGAAAAAAGACTGTTAAGACAGTGTTCGACATTACCTATATATCGCTGAAAATTTGACTGTATTGAAGATTGTTCTTTAAACTTGATAAAATAATACTCAATCCTTCAACTTGTTTTGGAAAAGATATCTTCAGTTTCTTTTTATTCTAAAGTTGAAATTCAGACTGTATTTGTAGAGCGTTATTGAAATCAGGTATTCAAAACTCCTTTTACTTTTTTCGCAAAAAAATATTCCAGTTTTTGACTTGGAAGTGCTTTATTTGGCTAAAAAAGCAAAAGTATAATCTCTCACTCTTGTTTTATGTTTACGACAGACATCCTGTGATTGTAGCTGTATCTGTACCCCCAAAAGAAAACAAAAGAGGTCCCTAAAGAACCTAAAAAGTCGTCGGCCTCAAACACTAACAAATATGAAAATACACCATTAAACCAAAGACCTTATCATCCTAAGGATGAATTCAAGCTGCCTGATTATCCTTTCAAAAAAGCTCATCAAGAAAACGAAATCCCTGAAGACTGTCTTTGTGAGGGTAAGCCCAAAGATAAGTTCAATTTTACGGAATCGCACAGAGCTGTCGAATATTCACCAATGTTCTTAATTCAGCATTCTCTAAGAATAGTAATTTAATCATTCACTTTATTAATGACAGTGATTAATAAACGAGTTGATTAGTATTTTGTATGAATTGAGTATAAATTCATAAATCTTTTTTTGTCCAACACAATTGCTTTGTCGTGAAAAAAACATAATATCGCCGTTCCGGTGTGAAACAATGACGTAACTGCAAATTTTTGACATTTTGACTCAACAGCACTATTAGGTCCTAAATTGATGCATCTATACGGAAAAAGAACGACGTAAGTGTACAACCGTCAACGGCCGCAAGATGGCAAATACGTCATTGTTACATTATTGAAGTTTCACCCCTTTATCTTGGAAAATAACGACACATAGGTCAGTTGCGTGTTAGACTTCCCGGGAGGAGTTACTGTTTTAGTGGTAAAACGACGTAATTGCATAGTTAAACGTAATAGTTGAAATTTGTGTGCACCAGTTCAGGAGAACAACGACGTAAGTGTACATTGTGTCATTTTTATTTATTTTTTTTTAGTTTTTATGTCACAACTGTTCTTTGTGGCAATATTGATCCAAATTCATATGTTTTGGTATGTCATAAATGTATTTTTTGACGTTATTCCTTCGAAATAATGTCGTTGATTGATCTTATGTCAAAAAGATTTTTGTAATAAAAATAAGGCTACAGCGTTCCTTTTGTTCGAATAATTAAAAATTCCACTGTTACTTTATGTTTGACTTTTTTACAGAAACTTTAAGAAGATACAAGTCTTGAACCAGGTACTTAATATGAATTCAAGAGCCGAAAAGATAGTTAATCTCGCTCTTTTTGGAGATCAAAATGAAGCTAATTCAAGAGTTATTTCTGCACTGCCTGGATGCTCCACTTCAAATCCTGAAGAAAATACGTTACTTGATATTTCTAATAACTATGTCATAGAAAATGAGGCCCAATCAAACTTAGAATAACTAGAACTAAAGAAAATTTGTACCGTGAGGAGACAAGTTCAAGAAGCGATTTTTCTGCAGGTTCGAGTGACAATTACGAGCCTGCAAGTGACAACGATTCGTTAGGCAGTTCGTTAAACTCTATAGACGCAGAAACTGAAACAATTGTCCAAGAGTTGCCCAAAATTTCAGAGGCTATAGAATGCAAAGAAAATTCCCCACAACGTAAAAAAGGTAAAAAGAGGTTACGCAGAACCGAAAATTGGGCAAGCGTAAAGCCAAAAGCTTAAAGAATAGTGGAAAGAGCTATAAGTCCAGAACAGGAAAACTGATGCCGGCAAAGGAGATGGCACCACCTTGTCCAGATAAATGCGTTTTAGCATGTTCAAAGAAATTTTCCGAGAATGCAAGAGCTCAGATTTTCAGGGAGTATTGGGGAATGGGTTCATTACAGAGACAACGAGATTTCTTGGGTTCGTGTATTGAACAACTTCAACTTAAATATAGGCGAGTCACCTCTGGAGTGCCCCGTAAACCAAACAGTGCATTTTATCTTGTCGTTAATGGAGGGAAAATTCGCGTATGCAAATTATTTTTAATCCGTACCCTTGGAATAACTGAGAGAAAACTCCGAACAGTCATTGAGTCGAAATTATCAGGTACTGGAATTGTAGCTGAAGATAAGCGAGGAAAGCACGGCAAACATAAAAAGGCGGATGAAGAAATAGTGAAGTCGGTACGAGACCATATTAATGCCATTCCAAGGGTTGAGAGTCACTATGTCCGAAAGGATACTACAAGAGAATTCATTGACGGTGGTCTTTCGATTGCTGAATTACATAGGCACTATGTAAGTGAAAGATCTTCTACCCGAGAAACAACTGCCAGCTATGATATGTATGCGAGAATATTTAATACTGAATACAATATAGGATTCTTTATACCTAAAAAGGATCAGTGTGATTTTTGCGAGTCCTTCAAGAATTCAGTTGGTGATGATAAAGAAGCCTTGGAGAATAAATATAATGAACATCTACAAGAAAAAAAATTAAGTAGAGAAGAAAGGACAAGGACAAGGAAAGAGCCAAAAATAATGAAGTTGTGTTAGCCGTATACGATCTGCAGGCTGTATTACCTGTCCCAACTGGGCAATCATCAGCATTTTTTTATAAAAGTCGATTGAATTGCTACAATTTTACTGTAAGTAAAAAAAACATTTTTGGTAATGTTGTAGGTTGTTGATTTGAAGTTTTTCAATCAAATTGATATTACAGGTAACCGAAATTGGAAGGGATAAATCTCTCTGCTATTTTTGGCATGAAGGTTTAGGCCACAGGGGAGTTAACGAAATTGGTACCTGCATAATGTTATATCTTGAAGAACTTGCAAAATCGAACCCTGGTGTCGACATAGTGTTTTATTCTGACAACTGTGGAGGCCAGCAAAAGAATAGGTATTTCATGAAATACCCTATTATCCTTAAATTAAATATACTTTTCTATCTGATTTCAGATATATGATCGCAGCTTATTTATATGCAGTGGACGCGTATAATATTAATACAATTACGCATAAATATCTTGTTCGCGGGCACACTCAGAACGAGGGTGATGCTGTACATAGTATTGTGGAGAAAAATTTGAAAAGGGCTAAAAACTCAGGGCCAATTTACGTGCCCGACCAATATATTTCACTAATAAGAAATTCAAAAAAAAGAGGCAATCCTCTTGTTGTGAAGGAAATGAATTTCAATAATTTCTTTGATTTAAAAGATTTATATGGAGAAATCGCTCCGAATTTATCGAAAAACGTCGATGGGAAAGAATTTAAAATAAGTGACGTAAGACAACTTGAATTTCAGAAAGGAAGCGACGTTATTCGTTACAAAGTAAGTTTCAACCAAAAGGAATGGGATAGAATAATATTCAGACCAAAGAAGAGACGTGTTTCCGAATTACGGCCTATCAAAGAAATTAAAACAAAACCTGCTTACACACAAAAAATTACAATAACAGAAAATAAAAAAAGAGATCTGAAGAGTTTAGTTGACAACAGAATAATTCCCGAGTTTTATAAGTATTTTTATGATTCTGTTTTATAACTCATATCATTTAAATGTACCTACTATTGATTCTCACCCATTAAAAATATTGACAAAAACGCTGCATTTTGATTCAACATTTTTGGTGAAACAATGACATAATTACAAAATCAACATTAAGTTATTACAATGCTCAATTCAAATTTACATCAATTGAATGTATCCATGATCAACTCTTAGTTCTCATAAAATCGTTGCAAATGAAATGAATTCACTTCTTCAAAACCTACATCTAATAATTTCAAATCAGTTTTTCCTCTCTCCTGAAAAATTCATTAAACTTCAGTTACGTCATTGTTTCACCGGAACGGCGATATATAGTCTGTCCACGAAAGTTTGAGCCGTCGGTTAGCCATGACAATTTCGCATATTCTACTGTGTATATCAAAATTTTAGTTTATGTTGTTTATTTTCTTGTCAGATTGATACGCAATTTTGTCAATATTGCATAGAGTCCTCTGATGGGCAGAGGTAGGCGTTTGGGAAAAAGGGAGAAACACTCTTACTGGATAAACACATCCGGTCAAAGACAAGCAAAGAGACTAATCGAACCTTCCAAAGAGAAGGCTCAACAAGCTCTATCGTTGTCAAAAAATGAGTTAAGGCTGCTAATCGGCCTCCTCACAGGGCACTGTCCCGTGAGATATCACCTACACAAGATCGGTAAAGAAAACTCCGACATTTGTAGGTTATGTGAATCGGCCACTGAAACCACCGAACACATACTATGCCAATGCACTGCGCTGGCGCAAACCAGACTTACTCTACTAGGTGGCGCGTTATTAACGCCAGCCGACATAAAAGCGAAGTCTCCTAAGGAAGTAACCAGCTTTGCTAAGGAGGTTAGATTCCTGGGAAAAACGTAAGTTTTAGCATGGCAACGCACAAAAGACCTTATTGGTCGCAGTGCAGAAGGGTAATCAACGTGCCGATCGACCACTATCTAATCTAATCTAATCTAATCTAGAGTCCTCTGATAACTCGCAGGCTCGTCGGACGAGGCCAAGTACATTCGGCAACGTTGACTTTATTTTACGTTATGACAGCAAACACTGCCAACTTCAGATAAATAAACAAACGCCTACTATGCGCTCAAACTTTCGTGAACGGAATATACCTAACTATATTAATAAGAGTGTTGGATTTCAATATGCTCCAAACTAGGACTTTATTGTATCCCTACTGAAAAGACATCTTTTTTTCAAATGATGTCTCCTTTCCTGAATTCACAAGTTTTTATTATTTTAGTACCTCCAAGACGAAAAAAAATATCAAGAAATATCCATCAAGATCTGTGGATGAGGAAGGTAATAAACCATCGAGGGCACGACCTGAGAAAACGGTATTGAAAAAATAAACCATCGAAAAAAAGTTTTCTAAAATGCCTCGAAGAATGTCCTGATTGCTTAAGCAAGAGACAAAAGCATGAAGAAGAGTGCCCAGAAGAGTGTTCTAGCTGTCCCATAAGACATGCAAGGTTAGCAATGGCAGCTAGGCCAGTGACTGATCGGGACCGTCAAGATAGGTCAAGGTATTTAACAAAGTAAAAGCTGTCAAGTATAGGTAAGGTCTTCATAAGATGCTTTTAGTATGGCAATAGATATTTAGTTCATGTTGGTGTACAGAGGAATATATTTCACATGTTCTGCTTGTGATGTGTAAAGTAAGATCATTTACAAATGGCATCAGTTCAATTGTGGAGGGTATAGCTGAATGAGTGCAACATACCTTGCTTTATAATCTTCTTTTGAAAATTGCTGTTATTTCAATTTGCAAAATTTCCTTCGTGCAATATATCATTTATATTGATATAAACCAAACTACTATCGATTGAAATATAATCTGGAATGATTCAGTATTTCTAAAAAACTTTATAAGTTTTCACTCCCAGTCTCTGAAACAGAAATGATTAGAAAATTTCAATTGAGTGAGGATAATGTAAGTTTCAGTGTCTATATCAGACAAACTTGTAAAATCTTCGGAATTGTGTTTTTTTTTCATTTGCAGTGTAATTTTTAATTGTCTCTGTTCGGAGACTGGGAGTGAAAAACCTATAAAGTTAAAAAAACTGCTTACTCGGAATCTTTGAAGGGAGTTTTCAATAACATTGATTGATTTTGTAGCTTTTGATTCTCACTTTGAATTAACAGAAGACGATGACCTTACCATACAGACACAAGTTGGAGTGTTGAAATTATTGCAATTTCTGGGTTTCTCAAGCATGAACTCTTATTTTTCAGCCCATCACCACAGAGGGGACCTTTGAAGAGATCTTATCCAGATGGAATGTATTGATATGATAAGTTTAAAATAAGCTCAATTATGTTTTTGGATTTTTAAAGTATACAATTTCTATATTTTTTAAGGTGTTTTTTGGCGTGAAATGAACTCGTATTTTGTTTAGCCGTCCTATTCAATAATACAGGGTGTCTTATGGGGAGTAACTTCACATACTAATAGTCCGTTCACGAAAACGCATAGTAGGCGTTTGTTTATTTATCTGAAGTGGCAGGATTTGCGGTCATAACGTAAAATGAAGTCAACGTTGCCGAATGTACCCTGCCTCGTCCGACGTGATTGCGAGTTATCAGAGAACTCTATGCAATATTGACAACATTGCGTATCAATCTGACAAGAAAATAAACAACATAACCTAAAATTTTAATATATCCATTGGAATATACCAAATTGTCATGGTCAACCGACAGCTCAAACTTTCGTAAACGGATAGGTATCAGAGATAGACTAGGACCAGCTGAGTACGGATTGATTATGAGAAAATTAATTGGCGACTTTTCCAACAATGCTATAGAGTGATTTCCGAAATTTTGGGAAATAATGCCTGACTCATGGATGGAAAATATGACATTCAGAAAGTTATTTACACCTGATCAGTTATCAGAGTCAGATAATATATGAATTATTGATTATTTTTCCGTCGTCCTCAAAATGAAAGGCGATTTCGATGTGTACGAAATTGAACATTAATGACCTATTTCAATGTTCAATTGATGCTATTTGAATGTGCAATCATCATGGCAAACGTACAGAAAATATTCAGAAGCACTTAGAGAAATGTCAAAAATATACTAGAATAAAGATACATAAAAATTTTATTATGCCAATGTGAGTCTTGTTAAAATGAAAATGCATTTCAATCAAGAATTCATACAAAATTCATATTGAGATCGTCGGAAAAATCAACTCGGGTATTAATCGAGCGACTAATGTACTCAAACTATCAACGCGTTCGCTCCTCTCATGTTTTTAAATATCTCGACCATTAGTCGCTGTCTTTAGTAAACTAGTTGATTAAATAACCTCAAAATAAAAGGCGATTTTAATTTTTACGAACTTGAACAATAATGACCCATTTTAATGTTCAATTTATGTTATTTGAATGTGCAATCCTCATGGCAACCGTACATATTCCGAAGCACTACGAGAAATGTCGAAACTCTACTGAAACATAGAAACATAGAAATTCCATTATGTCAATGTATATCTCTTGCAAAATGCGAATGTTTTCAATTGGGAATTATACATATTCATGTTGAGATCGTCGTAACGCCAGGGAACTCTGAAATCTCTATCCGATGTTAGAGTTGATTCTCTTTTGGTAGAAGAATGCAGGAAAGCTCTGCGGGCTGGGCTCTGATAACTTTTTGTAAGTAATCTGGTGTCCGGCTCATGCGGATATACTGGTAACGTCAAGGCAGATGAACTGGCTAGGCGGGGAGCCGGATTAGCATTTGTTGGTCCGAAGCCTTCGCTGCCAATCTGTCGCACATCTGTTAGAAGTTTCTTCAGGAACTGGCTGAACAGGGAATTTTCCTCGGAATGGAGCGCAGGGGTGGGCCTGAGGTGGTCGAGGATTCTCATTGAGAGACCGTCCTCGCGATCTGAGGTCAATAGGCTTCTGTTGCTGGAGAGGAAACAACTCGGTCTGGTGACTGGTGCATTGACTGGTCAACTGTTTAACAAGCATTTGAAGAGAATGGGATTGACGAGCTGCTTCCTATGCCGGTGGTGCAGGAGTACTGATGAAACGGTTGAGCATATTTTGTTCAACTGTGGAAACCTTCCTGAGTTAAGGTCAACACACCTAGGAAATCCAACACCTTCTATTCCTATGGTGAGAGGGACCACTCCTGGCAGGCTCGCGACGTTTCTGTCTTCGTGTCTGATTAGCTGAGTCTCTATGGAACGATGCGGGTGAACAATGGGCCTCTAGGCCTCAGTTCGGCCGGTAAGGCACCGCACAGAGAAGATCGTCGTAAAAATGTTGTAATCAACACAGCAATTAACCCATTTAACCCTGAAACTATTCTTATCGCAAAATAATATTTTTTTTTAAAATTGCTTAACAGGAAAATATATCAAAAAAATTCAGGATTGTTTATTTTTGTCAAAAACGTATGTCCTTTAAAAAGGACGGTAGGGTTAAACACTACTCTATGAACTTTATCATATCATATGTCATATGAAAAAATACGGAATATTGTGCGACTGATGGTCCCGAACTATTAAAGCGTACGCTCCACCCACGCATTTAAATATCTTGCCCATTAGTCGCTGTCTTTAATAACCTAGTTGATCAAATAAATATTAATAATTTAACCTATACAAAGAATTCAGAAGCAGTATGAGAAATTCGAAACTCTACTGGAACACAGAAATTTCATTATGTTGAATGTATGCTTGTGGAAAATGAAATGTATGTCAATCAAGATTTTATGCACAATTAATATTGAGGTCGTCGGAAAAATCTTGTACCTAATCAACTGGGTTATTATTATTAATCTAGCGACTAATGGTCTCGAACAATCAATCCGTTGGCTCACGCGTCAGATTATTTTGACCATTAGTCGTTGTCCTTAATAACCTAGTTGATTACCTAAGTAACGTAATTGTCGATTTTGGAAATTTAATTTTGCTATCAATATTTATTTGAATGCATTTCATCTACTTAACATATTTTATTTTACATCCGTTTAGTGAACGAAGCACAATACCTACCATATGCTCACCTGTGAATGTGGAAACCACGGTATAACCCGAATGTTCTGCTTTGTTTTCAAATCGAATAGTTACATACATTTATGACGAAATACCGTGATTCATCCATTTATAATTCTCTTGCCAAACCCAGAAAAATCTGTAAATTACTGTGTTTGTGTTCGACATTGAAATTCACTCAAATTTTACAGGAGGTTACTTTCATTATCATGAACTTAAGTGTATTCATAGTTTTTTTCTCGAAAAATGTACTCCAATTTGACCTCGTTCAGTTTGGATTAGAGTTATATAATATAATCCGAATTCAACTGTATATTTTCTAAATATTTGAATAAATAATTTAACAAGATTGAGCTATAAGCGAGTGGTCAGATGTGGTGTATTTTGTTCAATTATTTCACTAATGCTAAGGATCTGAAAGATATGCACCTACTCTCCAACATAATATTCCGGTATATTTCCTCTCAATATTAAGACAGACTAAATTTTGACCAATTCCAAAGTTGCATCGCATTTGAAGAATCAAGGAACGGCCTTCGAAGGCCGATTACACCAAAAAAAAATCAAGATTAAACATCGAGTTCCCTTTTTTTTCTATCACTTAGCCAAAAGTTAAAAGAACTTCTTTTTGAACACTATTTCATTTCTTTTCTTGTCTGTAACTGGAATCGTTCTGAAATAAAGAACTATTATTATTATTTTATTATTATTATTATTTGTTTTTTCAAATTGAAAATGAATGATTGAGTACATCGTACTGAGAACTAAAGAAATTTATGTTCTCAACATTTTGAGTGGATTCAACTGAAAAAAAATATTTGGATTCATTACTGTTTCTAATTATCAATATCCAATGCGTAATTTAGTTGTTTCAGATGCGTCCATACAAAATAATACGGCGGATTCAAGTCAGCTTTTCTCGCAGTATATTATTATTAGGTATATTTTGACATTAGTTTGTCACAAGTTTTTCATCATTCGAAAGATGCTTTTATATTCAAGATGAAATACCGCTATTTAAACCTTTGGGAGATGAGAACCCAGTACTATTATTGGCCTCTATTCAGATTTGAAGTTTCGAAATAGCATGACCAACTTCTTAGTTCAATGCACATGGTCAAAACAAAACCTTAATTCGAATTGAGCGAAGAGTGGTGGGTGACCCCAACTCTCACTGACCCTCAAGGGCGAACTTTGAATACGGCCCTAAATCTATGGAGCATCCGACAACAGTGAATAATAACACATTATTCACTTGCGATTAATGGGTAATATTATGGCCGAGCAAACAGACGTATAATGGATGGATAATACTAAAGTCGTGGATAAAGTATGTTACCTTTTCAGTTTTTCGGTCATAGTTTTCGATCGCATGAAGGAATTATTGACGTATAGATACCTCATTGAAATTTTCCTTCTATTTAAACACCAAGTTCATAATTATTTTTTCGAGCAATTCTGAATTCTTAATCAAGATTTTATGAGGAAAACAGGTGCAGCTAATTCATGACCCTGTAGATATATCTGAGGTTATCAGAAATTTTAGTGAATACTTTTTCGGAAGAAATGAGGACCATCTCCCAGGCTTTGAAAAAAATACTTTTCGAATATTTAAACGTGAGTCATTTTCACAAAAGTAATAATTTTCGGTAATAAAGCAGAAAACTTCAGTAAAATTGAAAATCGCCATATCTTCGTTACCATAGATTTTGGGACCGTGTTTCAGTAAACGCATTTTGCTGTGAATGAAGCTGTGCTTAAAAAGGTTCAGTTTGGGATCGATGTCTCAACCTTCGAAATTCCCATTCTGAAGTTCTCAAGATATTTCCCTGCAGAATCAAGTGTTAAGGCTAAGGCAGATTCTTTAATATGATCTTAGTCCGAAAATTTCTAAATAGAGGTAATTTGTTTATAATTATACATACAGCTACGAAAAAGAATGTGTATGAAGGGTTTTTCATACTCATCCGTATTCCAAAATTCACTCCTGGTTATTCTATGAAGAACTCTTCTCAAAATGACCTTTAACTCTATTTCTAATACACTCACCTCGACAATTATTACAATTATAATTGTAAATTCTAATGAAAATTCACCATTCTTCAATCATTAGATTGATATTTGCCGGGTATTCCTAATTAAACGATGTTTCTGGAACGTGAGAGAGTTCTTGTGAATAATTCCACATGTATGTCGAAAGTCTTTTGTTCTCACTAAACACGACCTTGAAGATAGGACATGTGAGCTCGAAGAATTCTGCATAACATCCCTGATCAATTTTCATTATGTAGGTACAATTTTTTCATCTCTACGATGTCATTCTGAATGTCAATTGGAATTGTCCAGCCAAGTACGTGTGAAGATATGTTTCCACGCAATGGTCGTTTTATGTTTTCAAGCGGATAACTGGTCATCATTTTGGTTTATCAATTGCATTCAACCGGTTTTGGTTATTTTTGGTTCAAAGTAATGACGCCATGAATTATCCCTTCGCCGTCATTGATTTGAACCGCAAATGACCAGACTTAAGAGCAGGGTTATACTTCTGGTTATTAGAAAAGTAGGGTTGTTCGCGGCAAATTCTAAAAGTTTTTGACTGACGAACCATGCTTGAAGAAGATATGTATTCGTGAGCTTAGAAACGTTACCATTTTTATTGAGAAAACTATTTAAACAATTTCAATTATGGGCTTAATTTCATTCATTTAGGAATTAAACTTATCTATTGAAATCTCTTAGTTAGGTTCGGAAATTAACGCATCCAAAATCTTCTTACTTGTTGATATTACTTAAAATAGAAATGTCCGAAGTTCTTATAAAGTTTGCTGATATTGTTTGAGTACAACAAAACATTCTTCCTTTACTTGGATAATGGGAAAAGCTTTGTGTTACAATTAATATACCTCGACTGTTCGCAAATCGAATCTTGTAATTTCTGCATAAAACTAAAAAAAATTAAATATAACCTATATTGATAAATAACCAGAAACCGCATTCGAGCGACGAAAGCCGAGGGCCGGTTATTCGTTCTAGGACCAAAAGGGAATAACCAAGGGCTGAACCTTAGACTATATCCCCCTTAGACTATACTCAGTCTAAGGGCTGAACCAATGATAACCTCCGTTATTATTGGTTATCCGCTCAGAGGAAGAAGTAAACTTTACTTCTTCCTCTGAAGTTATCCGCTTGAATTTGATTCATATCGATTTGTCTATAAGTTTAACAATCATTGGTCTCTGAGGATTTCTACTATGGCTTTAGTTCCATATAAAAATGATAGTAGTCACCGAAGTAAGTTAAAAACGAAATTCTAGGAGTACTATGATCGTTTTCATTTTCACTAAAATTTATACAGAAGAATACCGAGGATTCGAGTTGATCATTGTTGAATTTTTGAAAGGCTAATCAAGAGTTTAAGAGATTTTTTATTGGAACAATAAAAATGCTTTGAAAAAGAAAGAATAGGTATAGGAGCAAATAGCACATTCTACTCAATGATAATAATTTTGAGGAACCACTATTAGGTTGAATTTATGCTTTCGGCTAGTATTCATAGGGGCGATACAAACTCTCACTCACCCTCAAGGGTGAACTATGAATACGAGCCTAAGCTTTATATTCTTTAATTTAATATTATAGAATACTCCAACTAACAAATATGGGTATACGTTGTCAATCGTGGACCCAATGTACTTTCATAACATCAATTAAATCAAATTTCATTACAAAATAAACAATGACAAGTTCTCCAAAAATTTCTCATGTGTCAACTTGACTTTTTCCACGCTTGTAATGAAAAGGTCTTGTCACGGTCGCAAATGTTAAAAATCTTCGATAAATAAAGGGTTTTCCAATAAGAGGTGTTATTTTGAATAGCTCGCTATGTCGGTAGATATCACGTTTGAAGCTGTCATTTTTTGACATTTGATAAATAGAAACTCCGCCATTATCAAAAATGGAACGAAACACGCTTCAAGAACGCATTGAGGTTGTTAAAATTCACTATAAAAATGGTGAAGATTTGGCAGAGACGGTTCGTAGAACTCGAACATTTTTGAGTCGTCGTGAAAGACCTTGTCAGACCGCAATAAAGAAATTGGTGGAAAAATCGAGCTGTTTGGACAAATTAGTGATTCAAAGAATGGAATCTGTGCACTTTGCTCGAGAACAGCCGAGAATATTACAGTTATGGTGAATGGATTGCGCTTTCGAGAAAAGATTAATGATTTTCTATGGCCGGAATTGGATAGTAATGATCTGGACAACGTTTACTTTCAACAAGACGGCGCTATGTGCCACACAAGCAACGAAACCATTGATCTTTTACGGGAAAAGTTTCCGGACCGTGTTATATCTCGAAGAGGTGATCACAATTGCCCACCGAGATCTTGTGATTTAACACCTTGCGACATCTTCCTTTGGGGCCACGTGGAAGAGAAGGTCTACACCAATAGCCCAGCGTAGATTCAAGACCTCAAAGATGGAATTCGTGAGGCTATCGAGGACAAAGGGCAGCCACTTTGCGATTTGGTTATGGAAAATTTCATTGAATGGATATGGTCCTGTAAGCGTGGTCGTGGTGGTCATTTCCCTGATGTTATTTTCCACTATTAACGCATAGCTTCTTCTTTATAATGAAATAAACACCCAACCATTTATTTTGAAAAATTGCGATTTCTTTGAATATCAAAATAACATCTCTTATTGGAAAACCGTTTATATTCAGTAGTCGTGAATAAAGTATATTATGCTACTAGCGTATAATGGCTGTTATTCGCTCGTTGCATAATATACTTTTTTCGAGTCATTTATACCTATATCTTCATTTTACTCGTAACTCGAAAGCGGACCATGGTTCGAGTGAAGCAGGGGAGAATGGAATATCTGAATGATTCGAAAAAGATTGTTAGTCGTTCGGTTTTCTGGCATTAGTTTCTGATTGCATGAAGGAATTATTGACATATGTAGAAACCTTCTTGAAAAGCTAACGAAATAGAGAAAATTTTCCTTATATTTGTACACCAAGTTTATAATAGTTTTTGTGAGTAATTCTCAATTATTTCCTTCAGATTTAATGGGAAAACAAAGGCGCAGATATTTATGACCCTGTATATCTCGGGTTATCAGAAGTTCTAGTGATTTTTTTTTTGCAAGAATGAGGACCATTCCCTTAGCTCTGAAAAAAAATAAGCGTTGAATATTAAGAGTCAAGTCGTTTTCACAAAATGAATTATTTTCGATAACGAAGTTTTACCAATTACAAATCAGCTGAATAAAATATTTAGGAGGCCGATCGACTTATACGAAGTTGAAGTTCAATTCCATTTATATGATTGACATCATCAAAATTAATTTTCGAATACAATGTTTTAAATTTTTCTAGTTTTTTTTATTGATATTCTGAAAGAGAACATACAATCAGAAAGAGAGATCAGGCTCTACTCTACCTAAATGAAATCACAAATCAGCCTTAATTCGATTTCTAGGTTCTAGGTTGAATATTCTATGATATTTATGTTATAAACATCAACCAATCACTTCTCATTCATAGTCTCAGCATTTCTCGATAATTTCGTGTTTTAAATTCGTTCTTTTCGAAAGGCATCGTGTTCACGATCGGTAGTAGGCAGTTAGTTAAAATACTTTTTCACAGTAAGCTTGAATAATTTCTCAGATAACATGAGGAATATTCTTTGATTTCATGGAAAACTCGAATGGTCTAAAACATTTCAGTGTAAGATGAATCCCAGAGTTCACTTTCATTCTATTCCTTGCTAAATTACTCGTAGGACGAATAATTAATTTCTGGAAATATATTTTTCGAATGGAGCACCTCGAAGTGAAATTAAGTTTATCAATGTATAGA
Organism: Propylea japonica; assembly: GCA_013421045.1. NCBI lineage: Eukaryota > Metazoa > Arthropoda > Insecta > Coleoptera > Coccinellidae > Propylea > Propylea japonica. The sequence goes on along the minus strand of CM024247.1, from coordinate 24,411,821 downwards.
ACCATTTTTTCAATTTTTCTTATTGTGACAATTACACGTTCATTACCCTTCAACGTCATAAAATAATGTTGATATAATGTGGGAGAATAAACACTATGGTACAAGTATACCATTATGTGAATTCTATTGAACCCAGTTTTGCCAGTATCACTTTAACCTTTGGTGCGATAGTACCATCCATGTATACACATGTTAGAATCATAGGTAGTCATTCGCTTGCTCGCTATCAGGTTCTTGAATAGTTTTGTGATAAAGACTTTATCTGTTTTTAGTGCCTAGTGTAGGGAGGTAAGTGAACCTTTTTTCATTTAAAAAAACAACACAGTAGGCATCATTAATATCAATATAGCAAAGAACTCTATTTTTTGTTTTTGAATAATGAGACTCATCATGGTTTTTGCAACTTCAAAATTCAATGTAAAATTAATGAATTCTTTATTAGAGCATTCGCATACGCCAATAAGCAGTGTGATCGAAAACTTCTAAGAATTTCATTCCAGAACAGTTCATAAACACCGATTTTCTTGAATTTGATTTCATTAGAAGGCAATAAAAACAGATTTCAGACACATTTAACAACAATATACCGAGTGTTTCCTCTGAAAATTGCAGGCTTCTAGATGTCGCTTCTCTCTATTTATACTAACTCGAATATTTTCAGGAGCAATGCTATAATTTTTATTAAATAAGAATGAGCTTAGAATAAAGGGTTTTCCAATGAGAGGTGTTATTTTTATACTCAAAGAAAAATGTCATTTTTCAATATAAATGATCGGATGTTTATTTCATTATAAAGAAGAAGCTATTCCGTTAATAGTGGAAAATAACATCAGGCAAATAACCACCACGACCACGCTTACAGAACCATATCCTTTTAATGAAATTTTCCATAACCAAATCGCTAAGTGGCTGCCCTATGTCCTCGGTATCCTCACGAATTCCATCTTTGAGGTCTTGAATCGACGCTGGCCTCAAAGGAAGAAGTCGCAAGATGTTAAATCACAAGATCTCGGTGGCCAATTGTGATCGCTTCTTCGAGATATAACAGGGTCCGGAAACTTTTTCCGCGAAAAGATTGATTTCGTCGCTTGTGTGGCATCTAGCTATCGACTTTATAAGCCTCAAGACTCAAATCTCCATGCAAAATATGGTGTAATGATGTTTGTGGAATGGCATATTCCAAAGAACGACGAGGAATGGATAAACCTGGGTTTTCTTCAACACTTTAGGCTGCAGCAGCAATATTTTCGGCTGCTCCTGAGCGACGTGCTCGGATTTTATTCTTCACATCACTAACTTGTCCCAACAGCTCGAATTTTTCCACTAATTCCTTTATTGCAGTCTGCCAAGGTGCTTCACGACGACAAAAAAATGTTCGCGTTTTACGAACCGTCTCTGCCAAATTTTCACCATTTTTTAGTGAATTTTAATGATTTCAATGCGTTCTTGATGCGTTTATCGTTCCATTTTTATTAATGGCGTAGTTTCTACTCGTCAAGTGTCAAAAAATGACAGCTTCAAACGTGACATCTACCGAAATAGCGGGCTATTCAAAATAACACCTCTTATTGGAAAACCCTTTGAAAGTAATATTATAGATGCAGATTGATATCTATTCTTATCACGAAGATATTAACAGTTTGCGGACTTACATTGAGGTTGATTATCTCTGTAAGCTTGAACAAATAAGAAGTAACTCAAAACATATGCAATAACAATACATCAAAGTTATTGAACAAATTCAATTTCTGAAAAGGAAAAAAATTGGAAAAATCCTAAAACAGCTCAATTTTTGTTTCACTTTTACCAAATTTTGATGAATGTTTGAAGGATATTTGTTGCACCCTGTGCTATCCCCATCAAGACTTAAATTTTTTTCGATTAAGAATGTGGGTAATGTGGTACTTTTTGGCAAGGTCTTCGTATGTTCTTTGAACGTGTGCAGAAATAAAAAAAAATTTTTTTGAGAAATTAATTAGTTCAAAGAGGTTATCAGTATGTGCACTTTATTAGGCTCATTTACTTCATGACGATGGTGCCTAATGAAATTTTTCACCGAATGAAAGTCGACCATTACAGTTGAATTCATGAATGAATAGAATGAAATCGATCGTTTATAGGATATCAAATTTCAAATCTCGCTTACGACTTGAAAGTGTTGCTCGATAAGAAATTAACACATGACATTCCATCAGGAATTTGAATAGGGAAAGTGTGGGTAGTTTTATAGGACAAATGATGAATGGATTCAAATTTGTATGAACCTGCAGTTAGTGTTCTAGTATAAGTCAAAATTATTGAAAAATTCATTTTCTCAGAAGAAAAATATTTGGCAACAAAATCCTGAAACAAGTCAATTTTAGTTTCACATTTACCAAATTTCAATTCATTTTTGAAGGATTTTTGTTGCACTCTGTGCCATCTCAATCGACCCTCTGAATTGTTTGAATAGGAAAAGTGGGTCATGTGGCTTTTGGCAAGATTTTTTTTACAGGCGTGCAGAAAGTTATGTTCAAGCACAACTTTCAACCCCTTCACGTGAAAAACAGTGCACTTCAGTAATGATCTTAATTAGGTTTGTTATTAGTACATTTCTACTGACGTTGAAACTTTCTGTTGAAAAGTTTTTATCATGGAAAATTTCTGACAACAGAATTTCATCAATGATAAAAAAATTTTTTCGAAAAATTAGTTAGTTCAAAGAGGTTTTTAGCATATGCACGTGAAAAATTTTCTGCACGCATGTGAAAAAAAACAAAGACCTGGCCAAAAAAGTACCACATGACCCACTTATTCTCATTCAAATTTAAAAATTTAGAGAGTGGATGGGGATGGCAACGAGAATCCTTCGAATATGCATAAAATTTGGTAAGAGTGAAACAAAAATTGACCTGTTTCAGGATTTTGTTGCTAAATATTTTTCTTTTGAGAAAATGAATTTGAATTTTGACTTGCACTATAGAATGACAAATTGAGAAGAAAGAACCAGCAGCGAAAATATTCCAAACGTGAAAAACATCTTATAACAATTCATTTTGTGAACCTTTTTTAAATTCCTTACATCATTTTATTCAACTAATATTATATTTCTTCGAATTGACACTGCGACACATTCAGTATGAGAATTTTCCTCAAAAAAATTAATTATTTTTCGTATTATTCTACATCAACTGTCATCATCCATATTATTTGTGTCAGTTCATTATGCTTCATAATGGAGAACAGAGCAAATCAGAAGAAAACCTACTATATGTTGTAAGTGTTACAATTGGAAGGAAATTAATTTTCTCATCATCTATGAAAATAATAGTTAATAAAGGATAATTTGTAGATGATTGTTCTCTCTGATTTTGCTTGCTCACCTTGTGTAATCGTTACATTATTATTCAAATGCATGTCAAACTGCATCAATTGGATAATATTCATCATACATGATTCTAGGATTATTTCGTTGCTTCAATATCATTTCCACCAATTCAATTGATTTGCCATGCCAGTAGATCAACATCATAGATAGCAATATTGGTGTATACCCAATTTAAAATGAGTAATTATCTTCATTTGAAAACTCTCAAAATACCCTCATCAACATCTTGAGTTCGGATAATGATATACGAAAAATATGCGGAGCAAAGAATTAATTAATAATGTAATTCATAGTGAGGATTCTAGGTTTCTTTTTTCTTTGCTCCGCATATATTTTCAACGTTGAAATTAATTCAAGGTTTGATAGTTTTTTCATCTAAAATAGGTACACAATTCATGTTTCTTTTCAAAAACGAACTGAAGTGCGTTCCAATCTATAAAATTAGCTAGGATCTCTTCTAATAGATAGTTTTTTGATTTTTGAGGGTTTATTTATGAGATAATAGTGTGCTTTATATCCGATATAATGTCTGTAAGTTCTTTTCTGAGCTGGTTCTGGTTCAGGATCAAAATATCTCGGTTGGACCTATTCATTGGTCAGGTCAGTTGAATAATTTTTTGAGTTATCACGATTTGAAATTTTACACTCCTGTTTATATCGCGAAAATTATAATACTAATTTGAATTTCCAATTGGTTTCATTTAATTTATGTTTGTATTGAAGTTTTTTATGTAAATTTCAAAACTACCTTGAAAATTTTAAGCTTCAAAGTTTCAACTTGCAGAAGTTATTACAAAATTGGTTTAAGATTTGAACAGTAAAGTTTAACTCCTAAATAATTAAAATGAACCAAAAGCTCCCGGAATATTCAAATTTGAAATACCATTTTTCGAATACGTAGAAGATTTTGATTGATTGGTTCATACATTCATTCAACTTTTCTTTCTGAGCTCTGAAAAACAGATCAAAATCACATTCTTCTCACCTTTGAAGCTTTATTCCAGAATTTATTTTGTTCGGAAAAATTATTCCAAATGATTCATTTCAAATCACTGATCTCAAAATGTCCGGAGAAAAAAAAATTCATATTTCCGGTAAATATAGGCGGATTGAGCACGTTATAATATGCCTTCGAAACTATAAATTTGTTTTCCTTCCACACATAATTTCAACACATTTCGATCTCCTTAAATTTATTTATAGAGAATCACATTTGTTTTTGAAACATAGATAAATTGAAAATAGTAATCATCGAAATGAATACAATCTTCAATTTATAGGCTCACACTTCACAGAACCTTCTTCATGCGGAATGGGATGATTTATTCAAGATGTTGTCAATAAGGGAAGAGACAGACCGGTTTCGGCCTTATTATGCTTCGTCATTATCCCATATCCCTCAGAGACAACATCCTATTGAAAAATTTCTACATATAAGACCACTTGTAAGACTCTATCGAGTATTATCCTACAGATGGTGACATCTAGTAGTGAGTAGTGTCAAAATGAGAAGTTCAATCATCACAGATCGCATGTTGAAAGCACTGATTACTTCCTCTTCACTCTTTGAGATGTTAGCAGTGGTCCTACATCAGGGCCTTCATGCAAGTTTCTCCGAGTGATGGAAACACCCAATTTTTGGCGGCTGTGAAGCCAAGTGATTTTAAGATAAAGAAAAAATGACAAACAAAAAATTCTTTGCCTTTAAGGAGGCTAACCTAACAAATTTTTGAAACATAGATAAATTGAAAATATAGTAATCATCGAAATGAATACAATCTTCAATTTATAGGCTCACAGAACCTTCTTCATGCGGAATGGGATGATTCATTCAAGATGTTATCAATGAGGAAAGAGACAGACCGGTTTCGGCCTTATTAGGCCTCGTCAGTGTCCCATATATTCAATTTATCTATGTTTCAAAAATTTGTTAGGTTAGCCTCCTTAAAGGCAAAGAATTTTTTGTTTGTCATTTTTTCTTTATCTTAAAATCACATTTGTACCTTCTGATTTTCAGCGAGCAAGGGTTGATGCATTTAAAATCTCTTGGCCAAGAATTGGGATCAGGAAAAATTCCAACATTCAATCAACATTTTTTTCTCAGGGTTATGAGCTCGAAACTCCAAGAAGATTTTTTCTCAAAGTTAATAATCTCATGTGAAGAAAATTCAAGATTAGCTCGACTTTTTGACCTTTTAATGAAATCGAATGACACTTTTTACACTCATTATCGTCAATTACGGATCGCATGAAATTGAAAAAAACTTGACCACTCACGCGTAATAATAATCCACTTAAAAACTTTGTTTATGCATTTTTATGAATGGGATCGTTCTTATTTCGATGTGAATCACAGATTTCAAGGAAACGTAATTTCAAAGGAGCCATTTAACTATTTATTACTTACACTGTATGACAAACACAACATAGATGCTGTTTCAACACACTTAAAATTTTTTATTGCAGTGTATACAACGATCTGTACCTACTCAACATTGACCCAGTGAGTGAAATGGACTATCCTTGACTACGCCAATGATTTGTTGAGATGAATTTCGACGGTTGGACTCTTCTCAAGCTAGTTGAGTTGGTAAGTAAATATTTTAAATTTAAGTAGACATAATTTCACAATAAGATTTCAGAATTCTGTCTATGTCATGCCTGTGATATCTGAACCTCTGGAAACTAAATCTTGTGCGCAAAATCGGACTTCCTCATTTCGAAAGTTCCCAAACTTGAAATTCATAATATTTCTGCTCCCTTGTATCTAGAGCAACAGCATGCTAAAGTTTTGCTCTGATGTCTCTCGTTTGAGTAGAACGAGCGCTCAAAATTAGTTGAATTATCAGTTTCACCAGAAAAATAATTCAAGACCAGCGAAAATCAAATTTTCGGTTCAAAATTTTAAATTTTCTATTAGTCTCAGTGAGAAAAACAACAATTGAATTTTTTATATCATGACTACTTCTGATTTCACTCCGTTCAAACCTCAAAATATTCTTGAGAGTTTCAAATATCAAAGTATTTCTTCGAAGATATTTGTGATGGCCTTCAGTTCGATCTTCCAAAATTCTTGTTCATATTGGAAATGAGATAATCAAATTTGAATATCCTTGGATTTCAATCTATTAACTTATGAATTCAACTTTCTCTTTAAAATTTAATAATCCAGAATATCCAAAAAAATTCAATAACAGAAGTTTTTCAAATATGATGGTTATACCTTATCATCAATCGTGTTTTTGTTTCATTTTCAAATCACTACTGATATTTTATGTACAATAATTTATTGCTTCATTTCATTATTTTGTTTTTTTTAATTATTTTTTTTGCAGGTTGTTGTGATTGCCTGTTTAGTAGCGAAACGAGCTACGGATGTGGAATCTTACAGACTATTTTTGTACCTCAGGAAAATATCAAGGGAATGGAAACTCTTGAACAATGTTACTTGGGGTTCGGTTGGTTCATCTTTCGCTGATGCCACCTATGGAGGATTATGTCATTATAACCTCAATTTTATTTATTACGAGACTTATTGGAGAGATACCCACTCATAAGAGAGTGAGCGAATATCTTTTCCTAGGAGCAGGTGCCATTTTCTATATTATTTTAGGTAAGTGAGTGAAAATGACCTAACCTAACGTAACCTTACCTAAATTCACCATTTAGTATCATTTCCTGCATTCCCTAAACTTAGAAAATTTCAATGGAAAAATCGTATTTTTCCGAAAACTGTCCAAACAAAAACATAGCCCATATTTTCAGCTATAATATAAACAAGACATTTTCGACATTAAATAAAATAATGCTTCGTAGTTGATGATTACGAAAATGGAGAGCATAAATTCATTTCACCCCACCCGGAGGATAAAATGACACAAGACATATTACACATTTTCTTCTATACCGGCTTCCAAGTAATGTGCTAACTACCCATATAAACAGCATTCTAGCTGAATATCACCCCCTTTATATAATTTGTATAGTTTTGAACAATATATGCATGCAAATTTTTTTCTCTCTCGTCCGAAGATAAGAGTTCTTTTTTTTTCAACTGACTCCAATATTGTGATAATCTTTTTTGTTACTTTTCTTTTTCTCTACTGAAATATTCATTTTTCATTTAGTTTCTTCCTGAGCCTCTTAGAAATTTGAAGTTGAGTGTTTTGAACTGGACATATGGTATGTCAATTTGCCATCTCAGACTCATGTCAGTTTAACCTACTAAGTGTCAGTTGCAGGAACGTCCGTTAAAATTTAAAGGTCCATTAAACTCTTAAACCTCCATTATTACAAGGAACTAATGGAGGATTAAGAGTTTAATGGGCCTTTAAATTTTAATGGATGTTCCTGCAACTGAGCATATGTCACTCACGAAGCAAAACGAAATAAAAAAACGACAACTTATTTATGAGATCTGAAAGATATTTTTTCGAAACTATTAGTAACGTAAATAATTACAAAAATTTCAATCCACCTTCTCAAAACAATCGAAAGTTACAGCAGATTTCATTGCGTCATTTCAAAAACTTTTCGATATTTAAAAGACAATTATCTGTCGTGTATATCATGTAATGAACCAATCAATGTTGAATGTTAATTACAAAATCTAAGACACCTTTTGCAACAGTAAATTCGTTTTTGATCGCATTTTTACGTCGATTTTAGAAAAAATAAGCGCTACATCATTTCACCTCACTGTGTCATTTTGTACACCCTTTCCCTAATGGATATTTTGGCGACAAATTTTAGTTTATTGTTTTCCAAGGAACAAGCGTGCAAATACTACACCTCTTATGCCTGATTGCACCGTTCGTCTAAGCAACGTTTAAGCCCTGAAATGACGTTTCATCAATGGAATAAACGTCACTTAAGGGTTTAAACGTTGCTTAGCTTAGACGAACGGTGCAATCGGGCATTACAGTTGTAATTCGGATAATTTAAGTTTAATTTCAGGAGGAGGAACAGGTATTTCATAAGAATAATATGAAATTCAGAGAACAAATTGAATTTGAGAACATTTAATTTCAGAAGAAGGAAATGGAAATTCAGATTAAAAAGTTAGAATTCAGAAAAACAAAGTTGTAATTCAGAATAGTTAATCGAAATTCAGAAAAAAAATTGTATATCAGAATTTATCGATTCAATTTTAGAAAATTTATTACATAGATAGTGAGCAGGGGACATATCCATAAAGAATCTACGTACTTCGACAGTCGACATTGTCCACGAGAACAATTATTATTATTTTGAACTACCCATTTTGAAGGAAATAATGTTTCAATTTGAATTACATACATAATATGAGATGAACACAGATGTACTCACTTACGCATATTTATTGATTCTGGAGAATATTCAACCAATTTCAAATTTACAATATCCTATTTCTGCATTACGTACTATTTTCTTTTTCTGAGTAACAATGTCTTATTTCATAATTTTATATTACTATTCTGAAATTCTAATTCCTTTTTCTGAATATAAAGTTCTCTTTCTGAAATTCAAATTTCCTATTATAAATATCAACTAACTATTCCGAATTAAAATTTATATCTTCTGATATCAACCCGCTTTCCTGAGTTGCATTTTATGTTTTCTGAATTACAATTAGAAAAGATATACCTACTTGGTCTTAGTTTCCTACTGGCTCTTTTGATTAGATTATTTTCATTTCTTTCAGGTGTCTTGGAACTTTTCGCAATAGATGATCTACCACCAGATCTCGTAGACAATGCCATAATATTAGGTACCTTATCACTCATCACAGCAGGTCTCTTCCTTATCGACATGGCAGGTCCAAAATCAGTAAAGCCAATCAAACCTGCACAACTTCGTAACCTGGAGCGACAATTAGAAAGACAGAACTCTAGAGAATTGAATTTTTCTAACAATAACACTCAAACTCAACAAGTCACCTTCAAAAACGAAGGAAAACCCCAGAAAGTTATGATCACAGAAATCAAAGAAGTCCAAAGAAATGGGGGCATAAACGACCAAGCACAGGAGAAAAAAAGGGGAAGCCAGAGATCAAGTTGATAGTGGTGGAATGAAAAGGGAGACTGGAATGAGAAAAACTCCGGAAAAACCAAAAAGTTTCGGGATTTTCGGAAAAGACTTAGGGGAAATGGGTAACAGTGATACCGACGAAATTGATGACACCATACCTCCAAAATGCAACAGCATTCACCTGTTTGGAGTAAAATAAGAAAGGGTAGAGATTCCAGCAGTTCCTAAACAAACTTTGAAATTTTTTAAGGGTATAGGATTTGGGATATTGAAACAATTAATGAGAATTGCGAGTAATTAGATTATTTTCAGGACAATATGGAAGATATGACGTAGTGTCCCCAAATTTTATGTATCCTGCAGGAGATTCTGAAGATGAGAGAACACCAAGCGGACCAGGAGACCCAGGGTTTGTACAACATGCTGCAAAACTTGGGGACAGGTAGGAGTGAAGACGCCTAGGCACAGTCCAACTCCCGTGTGATCTGAAGAACTTTTCTCGAACTTTTGCCAATTTGTGTTGCGTATTCTCTTCATGAATAATAAAATTCATCAGTCGGTCAGACGAAAGAACAGTCCCTAAGTCAATGTTTAAGCATTGTTTTTAGAGTACAATTCTTTAGGTCCATCATCAGCAAGAAATAAATTTAATGAATTTTCTGTTATCGATCATCTCTGTAATTAACTTAGATTACTCTTTCTGTCTGCTTTATTTTTTATACTGAAACATGAATATATTGCTCGTCAAAATTGTATTTCTCAGAAGAAAAAAAATTGGCAACAAGATCCTGAAACAGGTCAATTTTTTTTCACTTTTACCAGATTTTATGCATTCTTGAAGGATTTTTATTGCACCCTGTGCCATCCCCATCAACCCTCTGAATTTGTGATTAGGGAAAGTGGGTCATGTGGTACTTTTCTTCACAGGCGTGCAGAAATTTCTAAGAACAAAAATTTTGAGTCGATGGTACCTGCTAAAATTCATCACCGAATGAAAGTCGACCATTTCAATTTTGTTCATGCACAGCTTTCGACCTTTATCGACGTCCCACGTGAAAAATTTGAAAATTGATGAAATTACGTTGTCAGAAATCTTTCTTTGAATTGAAGCAGCAGTTTAACGAAAATTTTCAAATTCAGTAGAAACGAGATACAAAAGTGTTGAATGTCAACTAATTTACTATTCTAATGAAAATAAGACACCGTTGAATCTGTTTTCTTAAAAAGTAAAATCGGATTGACTCAATCTTATCAAAAGTCACAGATGATCACGAGAATCAGTTATTCTTTCACGATAGTTTTTCTTTGAAGAGGTTGAAATAATAAATAATAATAAACGTAGGATTTTCGGTATAGCGATTTATTTCCATGAATTCCATAAAAAGCCTCAACTCAACAAATATATCGAAACGTAGACGAATTGAAGGTTTTTTCATCTGACCTATAAACTGTATTAAATCCATAATTTTTATTTTCTCTGTTTTTATAATGATAGCAATAATTCTCTTACGACCAGTTTAATTTATACACTAGAATTAAAATAATTGTGATATCTTTTGGTGCACTTTTTTGAGTTTTGGATGAATAGGTACCTTAATAGGCGTTTTCGGAAACTTACTCAGGGATACTAACTCGATCCATTGGATCACGCGAGGGATCTACTTGGATCACGGACCCAGGTTCTAAGTTTACGAAAACATCAAGTTTAGGATTTGGAGTCACAGTCGTATCAATAACATAACAAATTTTTTATGGATTTATTTTCGGATTGTCTCTAGCTTTGTTTGCATTTATTGGCTTTTGTAAAATATTTCTTATAATTTCTGGTCTACCCTTCCAATTTTAATATTATTTTTGAGTAGTAACTATGTATGTTGAAGAAGTAGAGAATTTATTTTTTCAGTTCGAGTTCATTTACTGATTGTTTCTAGCTTTACTTTATATACTTTTAATTTTTTTAATGATTTCAGTTGTGCCCTAGCATGTTCAATATTATCTTCGAGTACCTATGTTAAAGAAGTAAAGAAGGCTTCAGCTTTAATGCAAAAAGATCTGCATACAAAGTTATGAAGAAGTTGTTTCACATTAAATTACCCGAGTAAGTATCCGAAAACGCTCAAAAGTTTGCTATTAAAAGCATGAAATGAAAATTCTGATCTGATTTGGTTTTCCATCTTACAATTGAGTTCGACGTAGAGTGTGACTGTCACTCCATCCAGAAGATTTTTTCTTGCAGATGATTTCAAACTAGCAAGGGGAATGTCAAAGATATAAACACCAGTCGTTCTCGAATGTTTATTTGGAAATAACAAACACCTACATTTTCAGTATTTTCAATAACATAATAATCACTTATCATTAGTAGTTGTATACAATACAGAAAATCTTTGCGTGATGTGAATATTTGTATTGACATCAAAAGAGTCAAGATTCAAAACAGAAAATTCGTCAGTTGAATAAATTTATCGAAAAATTGAAAAATTGTTAGCACCAATAATTTCTGAAGATTATTTGTGTTCACTTATTTGATATGTATATGTGGTATGTTTGTTATGAAATTAGTATAATTGTCTATACAGGTTCATTATAAAAATAAATATAGCTACGATTTCTTACATTGTATTATTTACAATATATTCTTGGAAAATTCATTGCAACACTGTTTAAGCTGTATTCCTTCTGTTGAATACAGTTGAATAATCAATTTCTTGGAGCATTCGACTGTTCTAGATTGATGTATTGCCTGACTAATCTTGAAATCTCATGCGCTTGCTCAGTCTGCAGTCTTGTCACCCTCTGTTGTAGTAAATTACCACATTTCATGTCTAGAAATAGATCTCCATCTTCGGATCTCACTTTTCTGGTAGAAATGACCTCAGCATAAGGCCAGTGTTGAATTGTTTCGTGACTTATCATGTCCAAGAAATGGACACCACCCCTGTTAGTGCCAATATGTGTTCTTTCCATTCGTTTTCTCCTGTAATTCTTTTGACAGCGAAAAATGAGCTTCCAAAGAGAGGCCAGTTGCTGAGAACCTGAAAGGAATTGAGGCGTTGAAAAATGAACGAATGTGGGAATTCAATCTCTTTTTGTAGATGATTCAGGTTTCTTTGGTTGAGGGTTTTTAACTGATTCGAAAGAAATTTACTACAGCGGATGATGAGAGCATCTTGGTACCGCTAAGACGCTCAATCATTTCCTGTTCTAAATGTTATTCGATAAATTGATTTCGGGAGGATTCTGTCAAGAAATTGTTTTTGAGCGCTCATTTAACTTAAACCTATGCTATAGCGAATTTTGAGCCGAAAATTGTCTCTAACAATAGTGTTAGACTCTATGATGTCGAATTCGTGGTCGAATGCGATTCTGTAAGTAGGGCCCTCCGGCCGTCCGTCCGCCCCTCAGCACAAAAACTTTCGAACGGATTGTCCTAGAGACTTGAAATTTTCAGGACAATTCAGGGTCCCAAATAGCTCGGTTACGTTCGTTTTAAGTTCGTTAACCAGCCAAATCGTACAGGGTGTTCTATAAAAAATGGCCATTCAAAATTGTTGTTCCTCAATATCTCAGAAAATACGAAACCAATCGGAATGAAATGTTACGGCCATATGCAATATGCTGATAACAAGCCTCATGTATTTGTAGCCATAGTATGAACAGAACCAAAGAAAATTAAATTGGAATTTGAAAATTAAGAAACTTCATATTTTCATAAAAAAAATCCGATTCGAGTGAAATTTCTTTTGTGAATGGCGATCGATATTATGAATGTTCATCCAGAACCATAAAAATTCAATTCGAATATTGAAAATAAAAATATTTATATTTCCATAACAGGATATCCGATTCGAGTGAAATTGATGTGTGAATAAAGATTGATATACTGAATCTTCGTGCAGAATTTTGTGGCCATAGTGTTAACAGAACCATAGAAAATCCATTTGGAATATTGAAAAGAAGAATCTTTATATTTTCATACCAGAATATCCGATTTGGGTAAAACTTATTTTGTGATTGAAAACTGATATACTGAATGTTCATGCAGAATTTTAAGAAGATCGCATCATCAAAACCATAGAATTAAATTTTTTAATTTTTATTTTTACATAATATTTAATTTTCTGAATAATTTTCATAATCTTATTCCGATTGTGCTGAGATTTTGCATTTATTATAAGGTATCATTCTCAAGTCCCATATCAAATTTTGAGGTAATAGTCTTATTGCCCCACCAATGAACGAGCGCTCAAAAGCTCCTGCTCAGGGCTTAACCCTATTGAGATGCAGTGGGGACAGTGGTGACCAATCCTATTGGTGCAATATTATCTATTCAGTTACTTAAGGCTTTTGAACGTGATTTAGATTGAGAAGCGATTATTAAGTTCGATCAGAATTTTAGCAAAACTGTCCAGAAATTCGAATACTGAAAACTAAGCCATTTACCCATATTTCATTTCGAATGTATGCAGATAAAGTGTTTATGGTGAAGCAAGCGTTTCACTGTTTTCTTCACCCGTGAATAGAAGTACTTCTTGGAGTCTGATATAATCATATTTATCTCTTTGAGTAATTAAGAGCCTCTATGATAATAAACCGAATTCCTGATATTGTTCAAACCGTTTCGATAACTATATTATAATACTAAATGACCAGAAGTAATTCAAAGAGAATAATATTCAGCTTTCTTACCTGTAACACGCGATGTTTTGCTCTAGAAACCTGCAGATTGGCAGCTGACCCCAGGATGTTTGTACCAAAGCAAGCCACTGTGGAGGTCTGGGTTCTCTCATAGCTAAAACAGGCTTTGGAAGTAAGAATTTTACTTCTTTAAGACTAGGCGAATGGTTTAGATCAGCAGCCTTATGTAACAACGCTGCAATCAATGCTATATCTCTGACGATACTTGGTGGTAAACTTTGACTACCCAACCTCAACAGAAGACCTGAAACAGAACGAATTGTACCAAATTGCACATATTTTTTTCCTTAATATTACCTTCGAGATAATCTGGGGCTACTTGGTTGAACAATACTTCGGTATACAGTGGACTAGCATCATGTTTCAACGGATGATACCAAACAGATCTGCAGAAAATCAGGTAGAAAGGTTGTGCTGCTTTATGAAGTTCTGTGGTTACGTCCAAGATATATTCGTCAGCTGCCAAGGCATAGTAAAGGCATCACCTTGAACTATGCAATACAAGCTGAATTCTTGTTGTTCAGCTTCTGTATTTATACCAATGAGGTCACAAAGCTCTGAAATGACATCTGCGACGACTGTACTGCATCTAGTGTTCACTACTCTTTCAGCACCTAAAAAAAAGATGTGTTTAAGTTCATCCAACATAATTGTATTAAAACATTATCTTTATGGTAAATTTTGATGAAAATATCTTGAAAGATTTACCTCCTGGTAGTCTATAAATTGTCTTCTAGCACTTCTTCCAGCACTGACAGCAGTGACCTCTTCAACGCTGGGTACATTCTTCCTTCCTCCACATCTCTGCGTTTTTCTGAGGTTGGCCAAGCATACCCCTGCAGTACCATGACAAATTCGACGTCTATCTGAAGCAGCAGAAGACAAATGCTCTGTCAAGAACGGTAAAAGTACTTCAGAGCAAGCAAAATAAGCTGCAACTATGGATAAAAGTCTCCATGCCCTTTGACAGGACTCAGGAGATTCGGACTTGTTATTGGTTGTTTGTTTCATGAGCTGACAGAACACTTCATCCCTTAGCATTACATGCTTGTGGCAGTGCTGTAAAAAAGTTCTTGATTAATATCGTAAAAAAATATGGGTATGGTATTATTTACCATTAGAACGGTGTAAACACATTTGACTTCTGTCATTTCTGGGGTGAGTGGTAAATCGCCACAATATCTTAAAATGCATTCGAAACATTCAACTGACAGTAAGCTGAGTTCAGGATTTTCTAGAGCTAATAGTGGTCCTTCAAGTGGTGTTCCTTGCCATTTTATCATATCAGTCTGTTGTTTCCATGTCCATTCTTTACTCCGTTTATCTTTGGATTTGGCGGAGTCATTCTTGAGTCTCTCCAATCTGTAAGACAAGATGGTTCATTGTATGAATTAACTAGTTGAGTAATTATGGGACATATTATATCATTTAATTTAGCTGTATATCTGATTATATCATTTTAAGCATTTCTATACAGGGTGTCTGTAAACAAATGCGAGGTAATTTGGGGATGAAAATGAGCAGGGCTAGTTCTCATATTTTTTTTTCGAAATCGACCAACTCTTCGAAGATACATCCTTTGGAAGGGGATGACGAGTTGGCAGTTTTTAATTTTGTTCACGGCTTCTTAAAAACACTGAGTCATAAAATTATACATAACATGAAGCACAAAGTAGATGTTACACAAATTTTTTAGAACTCATAACTTTATTATTAGGGGTTGAAAATAACAATCCCTATGATTTTCCGTCAAAAATTGTTTTTGTGGAATAGATTTTCGAAAAATAAAATTCTCTTATGGTATCCCATTCAATTATGGAGAAAAAAAGTTTCCTGCAAAATTTCGACACAGTCGATACTTTTCTCGGAAAAATACAAACTTACAAGCAGTTACGATCACTGTTCATTCCGTTTCATCGTATAGAATTAATATTCTAAGATATTGTATGGAATATTCTAAGATATTGTATGTCTATGACAGGAGATAAAGATGTTCAATAAATCTTTCTGAAGGTTCAATCACTAATTTCCTGATTAAAATTACATCCGTAATATTTTAATTTCACACATAGATCTTTCTTTAATGAGCATAATCGACAAAACCAATTTTGAGCATAAACATTATCTTAGAATATTCATTTTATGGAACATACGATGCAATGAAATGGACATTGATCATAACTGCTTTTTCCGAGAGAAGTATCGACTCTATCGCAATTTTGCAGGAGACTTTTTCCCCAGAATTAAATGGAAACCATAGGAAAAATCTGATCTATCCTACGAAAACAATTTTGTTATTTTCAACCCCTAATAATAAAGTTATGGGATCAAAAACATCTACTCAATGTATCATATTATGAATAGTCTTATGACTCAGTGTTTTATAGGACTCCTGAAAAAATTTTTAAATTAAACTGTCAACTTGTCGATTTCGAAGAAAACTTATATAAACTACCCCTGCTTATTTTCGTCGAAGAATCATCTCCTTAAGTCTCTCGCATTTGTTTACAGACATTTTGCTTGAATATTCAGTATAACAGTCTTCATTCATAAAAAAAAATCACTTGAATCGGATATCCTATTATGAAAATAATTTTTTTTCAATATTCCAATTGAATTTTCTATGCTGTTAAACTATGGCCACAAAATTCTACACGAGCATTCAGTGTATCAATCTTCATTCATAAAATGAATCTCATCCGAAACGGATATTTTTTTATGGAAATATGAAGTTTCTTCTGTTCAATATTCCAATTGAATTTTTTTTGGTTCTGTTTATACTACGGACACAAAATTTCGAATGAAGCTTATATGATCATCTTGTTTATGGCCGCAACATTTAATTTCGATGTTTTTCGTTTTGTCTGAGATATTCAGAAACAAAAATTGTGAATGATCATATTTTATGGAACGATTTGGCTGATCGTTAACGAACTTAACCGAGCCATTTGGAAACCGAACTCACTCTGAAATTTCAAGTATCTAGGACAATCATTTCCAAAGTTATTGTGCTAACGGCCGGACGGACGGCCCCATAGACAGAATTGAATTTGACCACGAATTCGTTATCAGGAAGTCTAACCCTATCGTTCGAGACCATTTCCGGCTCAAAATTCGAAAATAACAGACATTTCGGCAAAACGATATAGCACTAGTTTGAGTAGAACGATCGCTCAAATATTATAGTTCTGTAAGGATTTCGTCCACTGTTTAAGACTTTCATAATTATTGTGAAAAATAATTGACATTGGATGTTATTTTTATGTCTCTTGTATTTCAAATCGAAATATTAAATCAAATATGTGAAGGTTCCCATGGAAGTTCTGACCATGAAGTCTGCACTCGCTCATAAACGCTACAGGATGTTTTTTTGTCAGACTACTGGCCAATAGTCATAAAACTATACATAATGTGAAGCACAAAGTAGACGTTACTCACGCAAATTTTTTAGATCTCATAACTTTATTATTAGGGGTTGAAAATAACAACCTCCTTCGATTTTTATTCGATTGTTTTCATGGGATAGATTTCCGAAAAATAAAATTATCTTATGGTAAACCATTCAATTATGGAGAAAAAAGTCTCCTGCAAAATTTCGACACAGTCTATACATTTCTCGGAAAAAATGGAAACTCACAAGCAGTTATGATCACAACCACAAAAAAACTGATCATCTGAGGGTCTTCTATTTCAAAATGATTTTTTTCTAGAAACTAATAAAAATACTCATTAAAAAAAATAGTTATTTAGTGATCATTTTCGAACTCCACAACAGTAGTCTGTAAATTTTCAAAATATTTGATGAAAAAAGTATAAAGTTCTGTCAAAATTTCGACCACTGTGCAAGAATCTCATAATTATGGTGAAAAATAATTGACATTGGATGTTATTTTTATGTCTCTTGTGTTTCAAATCGAGATATTGAATCAAATATGTGAAGGTTTCCATGGAAGTTCTGACCATGAAGTCTGCACTTGCTCATAAACGCTACAGGATGTTATTTTTGCCAGACCCATGGGCGTAGCTAGCCTTTTTTCCTGGGGGGGGCCTGAGGGGGCACATTGGAAAACGAACAAGGAAAAACAAATGTGTTTTTCAGTAATTTATTTAAAAGCAAAGATAAAAAGTTTTTATAAATAAGTATATAATAATAATGAAAAATATGGCTTTTTATCACATTTATCACATTTTAATCACATAAATGTTGCACGTTTATCATAGGTATTCATTATTATTAAAGCAAAAATCAAAGAATACTTATTTCCTAAATAGAAAGTAGATATCACAAAATATGAATTTTTTTTTATATTTATAGGAAAGTCATGATAGCGCTGTGACTAATAAGATATTGTAATTTTCCATAAATATTTTATTGCAGCCAGATACCTATGAAGTCAGTTTCAACTTCCTATGTTTTTCGGCAAATCTGTTCAAAACTTTTTCTGCTGAAACTTTGTTTTTGACCATTTCACTTTCAATATTCAGCAATGCCACATTAGAAAATCGTTCTTGACCCATAGTGCTCCGCAGCCACGTTTTTATTCGCCTCATGGCGGAAAAACTCCTTTCGCAGCTGGCAGAGCTTACTGGGAGTACTAATGCTGTTTGAAGCAGCTTGAACAGATTTGGACAGAACTCTTTTCTTATATGTTTAATCAAATTTTCAGCATTAATTTCTTCATTTTGCGATTCAAGCATATTCCTCATAATCATAGCTTCAGCATTTAGTGCTGAAGTTTCAATTTCTAGGGCATGTGTGTAATTACTGATAAAATCCTTTCCCATTTCCAAGTCCAATCTCAAGAAAGCGTCTACTGCACGGGCCAATGGAAGATTTTCAAATCTTCGTTTAATATTGGAGACGATATTATCTATCACTTGGTAGTAGATATTAATCCTCCAATATTCTTCCGATGTTACATCAGTTGGTAAATCCAAAAAATTGCTTCTACCTACTGATGTTTCGATATGAAAATCGTCTCTTTGCCGTCGCTTCCTTGTGTTTCTTACAGGTTCAAGTTCAATATCGTGTTTTTCAGCAAATTGCTTGATGTCGTTCCAAATTTCAAAATTTTTTCTATATTTTTCAAAAGTGTTCAGAACACCGTCTATCAAATCAGACGCCTGACCAAGAGTAGCATTTTTACTCTGAAAATATTTACTTAATACGTTCATAGTAGCTAGGACCAAATTGAACGTGTGCAGAGAGACTATAAACTCTGTTTTTTTTAAAACTGTGAGCAGTCCAATTGCTTCCACGGAATGCTTGTCGCGATTGTCGCTAATTTCTTGTTCCAAACACGTTTTGATGGCTTCGTAATTCGTAAGAACTGCCCTGCAATTTTCGTAGCGACAATTCCATCTGGTAGTACTAAGACTTCCCATTTCACGATTGCTACGAATTCCAAGTGAAATCTGTATTTTTTTAAGGCTGTCATGATATCCAGGTTGAGAGAAGTGGATGTACAGTGATTCTAAACCATTGAAAAATGATTTCGAATACGAAACATTTGCGCACGAATCGACAGCCACTAAATTTAATTTGTTCGCTAAACAATGAATGTAGACAGCCTGCGGATGAGTTTCTTTTATGATTGCCTGTAGACCCCGATTTTTACCGGACATAACACTAGCCCCATCGTAAGCCTGTCCAATAATTGGAAGATCATTCAGATTGTATTTATTAAGCATATCAAATATCAATGTAGCTAATCCTTTTGCGTCTCTGGAAGTTGAACAATTGACAAAACCGATAAATCTCTCCACAATTTCTAAATTTTTTGCGTATCTTAAAATAATGGATAATTGCTCTTCTTTAAAACATCTGGCCTCATCAACACTCAAGGAAAAAAATCCGCAGTCTTTGACTTCTCTCACAATTTCCTCTAACGTAAGTTGTGATATAGCAGCTATTATTTCATTTTGTATATCCGGACTGCAATAATTGAAGTGTTTCTCGAAGTGAATTGAGAATTTAGCATCATATTTGGAAAATAGTTGAGAAATTTCCAGGAAATTACCTCGGTTTGTAGAAGACGTGTCCTCTCGGTGACCTCTTAAAGGCAAGCCCTGATGAACAAGAGTCAGTATTATGTCAATCAGTTTTGATAAATATTCTCTATTTAAAACAATCTCTTCCTCCTGTCGTTGCACAAGTTGTTGTTGAACATTTCCGAGTAAAACCGATTGTTTGTAACAAATATATTTTTGGCTACATTCAGAGTGAGATGATGATTCTTCATGTTTTCTTAATGCCTCTGATATTTTTTTCCAATTGTTGAAACCACTTTTGGCGAATTTTTCATTTTGGTCCCTTACATTTTCTCTATCAAAATGTCTGCAAACAAAGCAAAAGATTTTATCTTCTTTTTTGCTGTATTCTAACCAACTCTTATATATTCCATAATATCTGGATGAAAATGATCTCATTTTCGTTCCGAACTTGGTTTTTGGGAAATCTATCGAAGGTTGCGATGGTCCACTTTGAAGCGTGCCCAGTTCGTTTGCTGTGTTCGATCTTTTAGGAAATATTTTGGAATCAATTTTATCAAATGCTGCATCACCAGTTTTTTCACAAGACGACGACGCCAAGTTTATAATGGAGACAGTTTCTTGAATATCATTCGGGGCAGATGAAGTATTAGTTTTGAAAAAAGATCTAATATCTCCAAATTTCTTCATGATTTATTTCTAGAAAGAAGAGTCCACAAGTTACTAAACTGAGAATTGGATTTCATTATAGAGTTTTTCAAATATGTCATGATAAAAATCCCCCATATTTAACCTGGTGGTCCTGAATGTTCCCGTCCCCTCGCCATAACTAGAAAGAACATACAGGGTGAATATCGCGGAACTGTACTCCTATTACATAGTAAGGCTATTCAGGTGAACATCAAATGACCAGGCGTTGCATATTTTCTTCATGAGTAATACCATAGTATAAGGATTATTACAATGGTAATACAAAAAGGCAAATCTTTGAATAGTTATCTCGAATAATTTTAATTTCTCAGAGAATATTGACTTGAAGTGTCTTGAAATATTGAAATATTCAGAAATCTGAAAATCCACGTACGGCTCTGGAAATTTTGGTAGTATGAGCGTTTCGCAAAAATTTCACCCTGCATAATGTTCTTTTCAATATGTGGTTATTAATTTTCAAACCTTAATGATTCATAATAAATCATCTCCTGAATTTTGTCGCATGAATTTAGGAGTATATAGCTTTGATCATCCGGTTCACTTAATTAAAAATGTTTAAATTACATATTTCAATAAAAACTTTCTGATACGCTTGACAAATATAAAGTGTAATTACTTTTCCTCAGCTATACATATACAAATAGAATCTTCTCGATTTCGTTAAAAATTTAAATTTCGAACAGTGTTCAGTGCCTGATGAGACTCTTACCTGTCTGTATTCAGAGATTGGCGAGATTACTAAACTATGTAACTTTTCACAGAACGCACAACGGCAAACTGGTATCAATGTGTATGTCGGTGAAATAGGTTTGTACTAATGGTCTGATCCCGCACATTTCGATTTCGAATGCAGAGAGAAATTCTTTCGCAGAATTTTTACCAGATGTCCAGATGAAAACATTTTTATGATTTTATGGTAGGCTAGGCCAGCTTCCTCGGTTTGCGTCCCCTATTATATCGGCCTTGTGAAATCTAAGTACCTGCGCTGGATTCCAACCACCAAATATACGCGTTTGCTGTTCTTTGTTTTGCTGAAACACTGCATCGTCTTATTTGAATTATGTTATTTTCTTATTTGGGTATGAACGTAATATGAAATGTATTTTCGAAATTATTCATGAAATGTGATCTCTAACAATATAAATCTTAACGAAAAATATATTTGCTCGTTCGAAAATGATGTATTCAAATGTGGTTTTCGGCTTCAGTGGCTGGGGGGGGCACCGTGGATTCTGGGGGGGGCCGTGCCCCCCCAGGCCCCCCCCTATCTACGCCCATGGCCAGACCACTGGCCAATAGGGTCTCTCTGGTCATCGGACTGAGACATTAACAATTAGTGCAACCCACTTCAGCGATGGGTGGCTTATGGGAATTTATAATTACGTTTTTATCGCAGTTATTATTGACCATGCATCATAATTACTCGAATAATTGTGTGTTCTTAGAAACGATGTTGTTATTAATTTCATTTATGGTTTTATCATATTCATCTCAATGACCTACATATGAGATTGCTGGGTGCTTTCTTTTGTATGTTTAGAAAATAGTGGCAGGTAAAGGGAGACATTTTTTAATGCTTCGATGGGTTACAACTTTGTGGAAAGGACTTGAAGAGTTGAGAGTTTTTACGAACGAGTAGCTCACTATTTCAATTATACGTCTAGTGTTCATTAATTAATTAATTTAAGTATCATAAGATGAATAATATAAATTGAAATATATCGACCTGCACGCAAAAAAATCTATTCTTGAATTAAGTATATAATACTTGGTTGAAGTAAATGATACACTCATATATAAGCAAGAATATGGTATACTTGAATCAAGGATTTCTTATTCTCAAAGTTCAAATATACCATTTACTCCCACTAAATAAATAATATACTCCAATTTAATAAAATCACTATTATTGACTCAAGGAAATTTCAATACTTCTTTTGAGTAAATCTCTTTTATCAAAATGAGTAATCAAAATATTTCGTTCGAATATAAAATATGTTCAAGACAAGTTTTCGGATTTCTTCATTTCAGCAGCACTTTCATTTGAAGAAAATAAATCTTATACTTGAATGAAAGTAATATTTCTACTCAAACCAAGATTAAATTAGTTTCAAAACAAGTACATCGTCTTCTCAGTTCAAAATTTTCAAACTACTTGATCTGAATACATCGAAAAATTCTGATAGAGTATAGTTTATATTAATGGTAAATGTATTACTTATTTGATGAAAATCAATCATATACTTGAAAGAATAATAAGATAAATGTTAAAGTGAGCATTGTATATTCTCGACTGAAGAACGATGATTTACTTCCCTTGAGTGTAGGTATATGCTTCGATATTTATGTTGGTATGTATTCTCATTCGGAATTCAACTGACTTTATTATTGATAAGGTATTTATTAAGCATTCCTTACAGGGTACTATCACGTTCTAATGAGAAACTAAAGTATCTGATTAAATGAGCAATTATTACTTTGATCTGATTCGAGATTATATCATTCATTGGGGTATATTTTCTTCGATGATTGATCAATCTTGAACCTCAATTGATTCTTGTTTTCCTGAAGTGATTAGTGATATTGAAAAATTTGCAATATATTTCATGTGAGTTCTTATCTAATTTTTATTCTGAATGAGAACAGACATGTTATATATTGCAAATTAATAATATCTCTGATCAATATCAGAAAACAATAACCATTTGATTTTCAAGATTTACACAGTCATGTAAGTCTGAAGAAAATATAGAGCAATAAATAATTTCGAATCAGATCAAAGTAAGAATTTCCCATTTAATCAGATGCCTTAGTTTCTGATAGAAGGTGAAGGTACCCTATGAGGAATGCATAATAAAAATTTTATCAATAATAAAGTCAAATGAATTCAGGATGAGAAAACATACACATACATTGGAACATATACTTACACCTTACTGAATGATGAAATTTCACTTTCCTGGTAAGATATTATCTCATATAGTGGAGAATGTAATATCTGATTGAAATTAAATATCAAACACAAAGCATAGAACCCCTAACATATTCAATAAGGCTATAAGAGTAAAATACGGAATCAGTGAAAATAAATTTATTAGGTACATAGTAAAAAAAGTATAACATTTTAACATCACATTCGTCAGGAATATAAGTGAACAATAATTTTTACTACAGAGGAACATTACTATTACCTTAGAAATAAATGCGTGATGAAATCTTAAAAAAAAATTTGTATGAAAAATAATGAGTGTGGCATGCTGCATTATAATAAAAGTCACTAACATAAAAAAACTATTAATAGGAATACCAATAGTGTCATAAATACATATAATATACATAGTACATATTATTAACCTGCTTTTTTATAATTGTTCTTTTTGTATGTATAATTTCGTGAATAAATTATTATTATTATTATATAATATTTAATAGTCATATGAGTTAATAAAAGTGTTCCCTTGGGAGTACCCAACAGTCTCGTATCTCTTACAGCTTACATACAAAAACAAGTGCTGAGTTACTTTTATCTACAAGTAGGTATTTTATAAATTTCACCAAAGTTGCAATGAGTAAGTTCAGATATTTCTAGCAAGAGTAAAATATTCAACTCATACATATTTCCTTAGAATACCAATATGTGGAATCAAAATCATTAAAACTCACCTAATAATATTTCTCTACTCTTCTGAATAAAGTGGTCCTTATTCTGTGAAATCATTCAAGGTATGAGATTCTTCAAGTCATCGTTGTACTGTGTTTTCTGTTGAGACATCTCCTGAAAAAATTGGAAATTTTCATGAGTGAGAGATAACTATTCAAAAATATCTGCTGTAATAAAGAGTGACACAAAATTTACTATGAAGGTGAAACTGATAATAGTAGAAAATACCAGAGCAGGAATAGGTTTAAGTTCTTAATTGATCAAATAATTTTCATAATAGGGGCTTACCTTGAAATTTTCTAAACATAGTGATCCTACATCCCCAACCTCTCATCCAATTTTCCATTTCTTGCTGTAGGTCACAACACAACACAAAAATTACTCGTTTTATGATATAGGAGCACGAGGCACTTATCACAATCATGACGCGCTTCAAATTGATCCGATTGGAAAGTAGAATTTTCTGTTGCAAACTGTACAGAGGGCGCAGTCTAGTATATTGTTGAATTATATTCTTGAATTTAGTGGATGAAAGAATTTATTTACTTGAATTACGAGTATTACGACAAACACTGTTAACAGGTGGATAGGAAGGATTTCATTGGCCAATTCTGATAACGCCTTCTAGTATATTGTTGAATTATATTCTTGAATTTAGAGGATGAAAGAATTCATTTACTTGAATTACGATATACACCATTACAGGTGGATAGGAAGGATTTCATTGGCCAAGTCTAATCACTTGAATGAATTCGCGTTCGTATTTCAGTATCCTAAAATGAAGAATATGCGAAATGCAAATACATTTTGGGTTATGATTGGTTTTCTATTGATTGGATGATTTCAATTTTTCTCAAATTACAAAGATTTTGTTACTTCAAAAATAAATCTACATATTCAGAAAAAAGATACATAAAATACATATCAGATTTTTTGAAACCCTGAGTTTGAGCTGATAATGCTCTCAAACATTTTTTTCTGATACGTGATTAAAAGTAATGAAATGTGTACGAGAGTCTCGGAAGAAAATAAGAGAACACTTGAAATTTTCAGAATATAAAAGTTATATAAGATATATAAGTTATCGTTTGGGTGAAGAATAAATATCTGATGATGTGGACGGGTCATCTTTTATCAACTGAGTCGGAATGCACTAAAAAAAGTAAAAAAAAATATTTGCATGTTACTTTTTAGGTGAAGTCTGAAAATTTAGAAAAAACATTGAGTTTTTAAGTCTACTTTCCTCATTTTTAAGTTTACTTTCCTCATTTTTAAGTTTGTCATCCATCATTTATTTTTAAGGTTTAAAGGGTGTTAGTGCTCACGAAATACATAATCATTTATATCTTAGTTGTTTTCAACATATGTATCGATATTACTGAATACAAAACATTTCACATAAAAAAATAATCGTACGATCAAACGATCAAATCTTTACTGTTGGAGATGCTCAAGAAGCACAAAGTTTTTACTTGTTTTTTCAAAATACGTGTTCTGCTTTTACAAGGTTACTCTAGTACCCTCCTGGGCAAGGAGCATTTTGGAGGTATTTTTCTTTAATTTTAATAAATAGATATACGAGTATGTAATGTAATTTTATTTTGAGAATTAACTGTATTCATTGTTTGAGGTTGAGTAAAGTAGCGGAAGCAAGACTTCGCCTCCATATTTTAGTGTATTGTATATTACAGTACAACTAATAAAGTCACTTATTATTATAAATGATGGTTTCCGAAGAGTATTTATCGTTAGGTTGGACAGAATATGTATAACAAACTCCTCAATACATACATACCTTCATTCATATTAAATGAATAATTTTTTGGATGTAGCATATTGTACCCATCTATTAAGAAGTGTTCTAAACTACTTTTAGTCGTTCAAAATATAACAACTTTTTCACTCAACTCGTTCGGATTCAAGATATGCTGGAAACAAATTTAACATTCCAAGACTATCTAGTTACTCTACCCGAGAATTCATTTTTTTCGAAATTATTATATTGAGAATATCAATTATTCCGAAATATTATATGGAATGAGTATACATGTATTCTCTTAATGAGTAGATGATATTTTCAAACCGTAATTACCGTTTAGTTAAATGGAATGTAGCAATATTCTTAAATTGATAACATTATCTATTCATATACAGAATATTATTTACTTGGATGAAGCATTATATTCTTCTTTGGAGTATATGAATTTGAAACAGTATTTACTCATTCCAAATATACCAAATTTCTCAATTTACTTGTTCCGATTCCATATATACTTGAATCAACCTTAACATTTCAAGAATATCTTGTTACTTGTTTCGAGAATAGATTTTTTTCCGTGTGAAGTCGAGATTTTTTGAAGTCTTGTCTATAGTTCATCTGCCTCAATGCAATAACAGATCAGACGAATTGAGAAACCGGTTTCATCAAATTAATATGTTTGACCTTAATGCCATCATACAATAACATAATAAGTGATAGTTCTTTAAAAAAAATTTAGTAGAATTTCACACTGTATAACTTGTTTCTAGATCTGATCTTTAATGAATTTGGTAATTACATTGGAAATACTAGCTTGACTGTTCTCGGAGTCCTGACCTGATTATTTACGAGTTTTTATTAGCAGCAGATAGGAATAACGATCTGAAGTATAAAAATTGAATATGCAAAATATAATATCTGCACAATGTCTGTACAATGTCTCTACATTTTGCTATAATTTTTATCCTGGAAAACATAACTTCTATATCATCTGGCAGAATGAAATTCATTGATGACTACTGAAACTTGTGATTTGTTCGTATTTGCCCATCATCGATTGATTCGAATATTATGAAATAGGAGAACCAATTCCACCGAAGTTTTTTTGAAAGTGGAAAGTTTTATTAATAGTTATTCGATCAACTAGGTTATTAAAGACAGCGACTAATGGTCAAGATATTTTAACGCGTCCGCTCCGCTCACTCGTTAATAGTTCGAGAACATTAGTCGCTCGATTAATATCCGAGTTGATAACAAGATTTTCTCGACGATCAAATATGAATTGTGTATGAATTCTTGATTGATAGTTATTTAATCAACTAGGTTATTGAAGACAGCGACTAATGGTCAAGAAATTTTAATGCGTGAGCGGAGCGAACGCGTTAATAGCTCGAGACCATTAGTCGCTAGATTATTAACCGTGTTGATTACAAGATTTTTTCGACGATCTCAACATGAATAGTGTATAAATTCTTGATTGAAATACATTCTAATTTTGCACAAGACATACATTTGACAAAATGGAATTTCTATGTTTCTATGTTCCAGTAAAGTTTTGACATTTCTCGTAGTGCTTTTGAATACTTTGTGTACGGTTGCCATGAGGATTGCACATTGAAATGGCTATAAAATTGAGCATTAAAATGGGTCATTAATGCTCAATTTCGTACACATTTAAATCACCTTTTATTTCGAGGTCAGCGGAAAAATATATTACTTATCATTTTGTACACGACTTACATTTGACATAATAAAATTTCTATGTATCTATGTTCCAGTTGAGTTTTGACATTTCTAGTAGTACTTCTGAATACTTTGTGAAAGGTTGCCATGAGGAGTGCATATCAAAACAGCATGAATTGAGCATTAAAATGAGTCACTAATGATCAATTTTGTACACATTAAAATCACCTTTTAAATTTTTTTTTGAGAAACGGCACAATCAAATCTACTTTTCGTCATATCTCTGAATAAGTTATCACATTAATTTCTTGTTGAAAAAATCAAGTGGAATAAGGGTGCAATGCGTGAAAATTATCAAATTCCAAAAAACATAGAATGAATTGCATTCGAAATTTACAATCGACGGGTATGACGATTTTCTATAAAAGATCATTGTACAATAATTATTGACAAGTTGCGGAATTTTTTGACACTCTGTATAATGATGCTTTCAAAATACAGAAGATGGATTTCATTTGGTTGAAAAATAGTATACCATATTTGATCCACAATTCCACAATTATTGGCGACTTTACCATTTATTTATTAAATATCGATAGGTTTTCACTCCTAGTCTCTGAAACAGAAATAATAAAAAAAAAACTTAATTAATAGTTATTTATTATACAAGGGAAAAAAGTATTAGATTTTAGCTCGAGGTTATGTTGTCTCCCGACGCGTAGCGGAGGGAGACAAGAGACCGAGAGCTAAAATCTAATATTTTTTCCGTGTATAATACACTATTTTTTTCTGTGACAAGAATAACGATCATTTTATAGTGAAAAGAAATATAACTTCTCACGAAATTACTTTTTTCCCCGGGAAAAAAGTGAGTACCTACTTTTTTCCCGGATACATAGAGACTCATTTTTTTGACAGGGAAAAAAGTAATTTCGTAAAAAGTCATATTTTGTGACCTGTCAAGAGATATGAAATGTCACATTTTTTCCCGTCACAGAAAAAACAATTTTTAATTATTTCTCTTCCAGAGACTAGGAGTGAACAGCTATAAGGTTTTTTAGAAACATATTTTTTTTGACTCGTGTAATGATTTGCTCTGCCAATATGGTCACCGACGTAACAACTTTCGATTTCTCAAACTTTTCGATGAATTTTTGGTGGTATACATTTTATATTCCCACATACAGACGTACAAAAACTTGCTCCAATCCTTTACCTCTTCAGATGTTTCCTTATAATACCCATAACTCCGAGATGGCACAAAAATCGCACAAACTCTTCGCACAAAATCTATGAACCACCTTCGCGAAAGAAGCACTGTCCTGCGACCTGCCCTCTTCCGGTTCATCACCGTTGTTCAAAACCAAACTGTTAAATGAAGAAACGCGTCAAACTGGCGATTAAACCGGAAAACGATGGGAACAAGGATTTCAACACACGAAATTACACAACAAACGGACTTTGCTTTTCCATTCTTTCGCGGATTCTACCGATATGTAGAATAGTCGGTCTGTGTACCGGAAGTTTACTTCCCATTCGAGGAATTACGTAAATGAGGGGCATCACCAATGGTAGGTATTGTTTTTTGTGATTTTTTTCAATTAAAGTCTGGCGAATGGAGGTCGTGTTAGTTGAAGCAATAACGTTATTGAATATTGCAAAAAAATGTATATACATGATGTATCATGAACCTTACGGACAAATGGGCAATTCCTATAGTTTAAAATATAGGGTGTTCACGTGACAGCATCGAGACTAGAGTTAATTATACAGGGTGTCTACTTTCAAAGTGCACAAACCTGAAGGGGTGATTATACGAGTGATTTGCAACAAAAAAGGTCATATAACACATGGTCGGACAATTAAACATTCTTGATTTCACGAAATATTTCGAGTTTTTTTCTTATATGATTATTATTCAGTTTTTCTTGTAATCTCATCAAATTTGACTACATATTTGGAAAGGACAAGGAATTTTCTTCAAGATAAAAGTGCCTATGTGCAGAAAAACTCTTATTGCGTGCGTGGTAGGGAGATGAATATCACGATTCTGAAGTTAACAAAATAAGTCCTATTTTTCAATGGTTTTTTCGATGTAATATCAAAAATTATGTTTACTTTTCAGTAAAAAATACCTCATTTTGTGTACTTCAAGAAAAAACGAATAAAAAATTGAAGGAAGGTGGGAAATCTCGATACCTTTGCTGTATCCATCGAATCAATAATTTCATTAAATTCTGGTTTGATGATTTTTCTGAAATTCAACATTTTGTGAAAAACTTGCTGGCACAATCGACGTAGACTTTTTGACCCTCTACGTAGGGTGTTCTTCTTCAATTTTTGAATAGGAAATAAGGGTCAAATCATTCAACATTGGAACTTGTCATTTTCAACACGGATGAGGACAATTTTTGACAAAAACACTACCAAAATCTCGAAAATGTCTCTATTTGTTTCGAAAATTATCTCCCAGCAAATAAATATGGACGGGTTCGAGCGAATAACTGCTCACTATTGAGATATTGCGGGTGTATCGATTTTCAAAATGAACACATGTACAGTAACGAAATAATCGTAATACTGACATAAATTCAGCCCAACAAGGCATCAAAGAATGAACGGACTTGTCACGAAATTATCTCAAAATTGCCTAATATCTTAGCTATTTAATTATGAAAATTCTCTATTGTTCCATATTTCCACTATTTAATTATCCCGTCTTGAATAGAAGTGCACTATAATGTTACTTAATTATTTAATACTACGCAAACAATGACACCGAATGTATTCTGTATTTCCGGTTTATGTATACTCGGGTCTTCTTGTGGTTCTTTCATATCTGTTTAGAAAGTGACGATTTTCTCCAGATTGGCCTCAGGACATTCTTAAAACCGTAAAAGACTCCATAATCATTTAATTACAATATTCGCCGATAGCTTGAAATCTGATATGTGAGGGAACCCAGTGTTCGATGAATTTGCTATATACAGGCTGTTCCACGAGCGATTGGACGTTCGACGAATGTTCTAGGTATACTCATATTTGTAAAGGATGGACAGGCTTTCAAGCGAAAAAATTTTAAACTCCTTCAATGAATTGCCATGAAATTATATTAATTTTCAGTTATTTTTTTGATAACGTAGAGCCCCTGCATATTAATTCCTAAAAACCCGAGTTATTCTGACACTACATTGAAGATTTGACCAAACAAGACTGAATGCACTTTCGACACACTTCGTATCAATATTTTATTCATCTCTGAATAACGGCAAGTGCAACTAACGATAAAAAAAACATAAAAAATCAAATACCCTATGCAACAAGCAAAAATGCCATTAGAGAAAATCACACTTATCGACTTAGCGAAGGAGGTAACATTTATAGGCCAAATGTAACTTAAGTGAGGTGATGCACAAAATACCTCATCTTCTTCTTCTCTGTGCGGTGCCTTACCGGCCGAACTGAGGCCTAGTGGCCCATTGTTCACCCGCATCGTTCCATAGAGACTCAGCTCCTCAGACACGAAGACAGAAACGTCGCGAGCCTGCCAGGAGTGGTCCCTCTCACCATAGGAATAGAAGGTGTTGGATTTCCTAGGTGTGTTGACCTTAACTCAGTAAGGTTTTCACAGTTGAACAAAATATGCTCAACCGTTTCATCAGTACTCCTGCACCACCGGTATAGGGAGCAGCTCGTCAATCCCATTCTCTTCAAATGCTTGTTAAACAGGTGACCAGTCAATGCACCAGTCACCAAACCGAGTTGTTTCCTCTCCAGCAACAGAAGCCTATTGACCTCAGATCGCGAGGACGGTCTCTCAATGAGAATCCTCGACCACCTCAGGCCCACCCCCGCGCTCCATTCCGAGGAAAATTCCCTGTTCAGCCAGTTCCTGAAGAAACTTCTGACAGATGTGCGACAGATTGGCAGCGAAGGCTCCGGACCAACAAATGCTAATCCGGCTCCCTGCCTAGCCAGTTCATCTGCCTTGACGTTACCAGGTATATCCGCATGAGCCGGACACCAGATTGCTTTCAAGAAGTTATCAGAGCCCAGCCCACGCAGAGCTTTCCTGCATTCTTCTACCAAAAGAGAATCAACTCTAACATCGGATAGAGATTTCAGAGTTCCCTGGCTGTCGCAACATATATAAATGTGCTGGCCAGAGTATCCCCTGCGAATGTTTTCCAATGCGCATGCAAGAACCGCAAATAGCTCAACCTGCACAATGGAACAGCCCTTCCCCAGAGGGATAGCCTGATTGAAGTGAGGACCCACGATTCCGGCCCCAGACCCTGTTGCTGTGACAGAGCCATCAGTGAATCAGGTGGGACCCTCTGGACTAAGAAGCATGTTTGATGAAGACCTCATCAGTCGTAGTGCAGATAGGTAATCACGAAGCCAGTCAACTACAATATAATCTAATCGAATTGATTTGTTATTCAACAATTTTTTTTACAACTGAATATCGGGGTATTTCAAATCTGCGAATAATTATGGTTTAACATTTTTTGAATTATGCTGAATTCAACGGTTACAAGTCTTTATGAATTATCTCCACCCTATCTCACCCCAAAACAGAAAACTTGGGGTTTCGCTTCACATAACTTGAAAGCTATTCTCTTTGTCAGATGAACTCATCATTGAATATCCTACTTTTCTAATGATAAAAGCACAAATGATGTGCACAGACTTCAGGCCAGTTATAAGGCCCCACTTTAGCAATCGATTTGAATACTTGAAGTAATGTGAAGTGAATTTCTTTTCACTTTCGCCAATTTTTATGCGTTTTTGAGGGATTTTTGTTACACCCTGTGCCATCCCCATCAACCCTATAAATTTTTTGAAGGGGGAAATTGGGTCATGTGGTGAGTACTGTTTTAGTGAGGTTTTGTATCCATTTAACACGCGTGCAGACATTTTCAAGAAAAATTTGTGTTTTGAAAAATTTGTTAGTTCAAATCAAAGAGGTTTCCAGTATGACTACTTTGTCATGACTCATTAAATTTAAGACTATGGTACCTGATGAAATTTGTCACGGAATGATAGTCGAGCATTACAATTTTGTTCGTGCAAATTTTCAACTCCTCACGTAAAATATTAGAATGTGTGGAAAATTTCTGAAATGGATAACCTTCAAGCTGGATCTCCCGTTGATAACGGAGAATTATGAAGTTGTCCAAAAGAAACTGAATTTAAGATCACTTGAAATGAGACGAGAAAACTTTGACATAATGTTTGTGTACAAACTCCTGAACAATTTTGTCGATAGTGAATACCTATTGCATCGAATAGGACTAAATTGTAAACCAGCACCATTGAGATCCAGAGAAACGTTTCACGTGAGGTTCAATCCTACCAACTACACAATGATAGAGCACTACGTTCAACGAATGGTTGTGACTTGGATGTATCCTCTGCATCAATCTTCACACTAAAGCGATATTTCGAATCTCAAGATTTGATAAATAGATGAAAACTCCTCCATTAGAGTTCTAAGAAATTTATGTTTATTTTTTGATATAATGCTTGAATTATGGTTTTTCTCATTATAATGTAAAATGGCATGTCCGTATGAACAAATAAATAAATAAATAAATAAATAAATAAACACTTCGCTTCAGTTATGATCTTAAGTAACTCTAAAGTTTTGGCCCGTTTATTCACACAATTAGAATTTGAATATTTTCAGAGCTCTTAGTTCATTTTTCAATACAATTTCTTGCTGAAATCTTGAACCCACATTGAAAATTTTACGTTTTGAAGTTGTCTCTTCAGGTAGTTATCGTGTCGACCGAACGAATAGTTATTAGGGTAGGTTTAAGATTTGAGTAGGAACGTTGAAATAATAATTGATTAGACCAAGGGCCGATTGCACCAAATACTTTGCAACTTTTCACTTTGCACCTTTCACTTTTCAAATGAATTACATTGCATGAAAGACATTCATAATCGAAAGGCGCATCAATGTGAAAAGTCAAGTGCAAAGTGAGAATCACTCCGCAGAAATTAAATATTGGGAAAAATGTTGTGTAATATAATTAATTTTCACTTTTGAAATTTGTCACAATGCAAAGTGCAAAGTGGAAATTTGCAAAGTATTTTGGTGCAATAGGCCCTTGGGTATCCAAATTTGTATGATTAACCTGATTGAATTTTTAATAATTGAATCACAACTCAATTCGAAAACACCTACGCTTCATAAATTTCTGTCGTGACCATTTGCCTTAAACGACATTGTGCATGATCAAATCACAAAAAACATTCAATTTCATTAAATCAGAATACTCACACTTTATATACTTCCTGGTAAAGAGAACCAGAGTACAAGGGGAAAGTAGTAAATTTCCTAGATAATAACATACTGCACTTTTTCCGAGAGTAATTCAGTACTCGAAAATTGCATCCGAGAAGTCCTTAATTCGTCTTTAATTCACTTAATTCAACACGATGAGAAAAAGAAGCGGATTGCAGTGATTGCACTTGTAGAACACAAATTGACTTAATTCATCTTGACTTAAAGAAGAATGCCACTTTTTCTCAGGAGTTGAGAGTGTCTGAGAGATTGAAGATGACTGATGTTCGACGATGACATTAAGAATTATGTAGGTTTACCTCGTAAGAGACAATAAAATTAATATTATGTAACAGTGGCAGTAATTTTTATTATGCTTTCTAAATTTATACAAAAGAATTCGTTGCACGACTTTAGATGCTATCCAATGTAGATTGAAGATTTTGAGGTTTCAAAATTGGTGTCAATTGATGTAACAGGTTTGGGCGAAATATTCGTGGTATTGTTTAATGTCTGGGAGTTAATTTGATACGTTGTCAACGCTGAAATATGTAATATTCGTACTTAAGTGATCATTATAGCTTCCAGTGGAGAAAACAGTTACAGTTTCAATTTAAATGCAAGATATGACTTTTTTTGATGTATTGACTGATTTAAATGAAAATAAAGAAAAAAGTATTTATTATACTTCTGGAGAATGCTAATTTTTTCATTTAGAGCAAGAGCCCATGAACCCCAGACCTTCGTTATTTTATAAAAGCTGAAAACTTTATTGTCTACGCATGCTCCCAACACAGGTAAGAACGATGGACCATTATGAAGTTTGGGTTACCCTGGCTTTGGCAGGTAAAAGGTATTAAAGGGATGTAAAATACTGATCCGAATTCGTCAACTAATAAAGTGTGATTATTTGGTATTACCTTCAGAGTATCATTAAAAATCACGTCATTAATCGTTGCAAGACACCCTTAATGTTCATTAAATTATATGTAATTCTACTTACGTTATATGTAGTATAAAAGCTGATTTTTATATATAATACTTGGGTAATAATTAGATAATGTTTCCTCATTAGCCAGACATTTTTTATAGTTCCAACCCTTTGCCAGACAAGCATGTAAGGTAGCTGCAGGTGAGAGCGCGAGACAGTATATATGAGTGGGTGCGAGTGAGACAAATGAATTTTTGGTACAGATTTATATAACTTATCATTTAAGTGAATCTCAAAAACATTCGGAGAAAAAACATTCGATGCTACAATTAAATTAAATTGTTCACCTGCAGCTGAACTATAAGGTTGTCTGGCAAAGGGTTGGAACTATAAAAAATGTCTGGCTAATGAGGAAACATTATTTAATTATTACCCGAGTATTATATATAAAAATCAGCTTTTATAATATAACGTTAGTAGAATTACATAAAATTTAATGAACATTTAGGGTGTCTGGCAAGGTGTTGGCACGATATTAAGTGTCTGGCAATTAATGACGTGATTTTTTATGATATTATGAAGGTAATACCAAAAAATCACACTTTATTATTTGACGAATTTAGATCAGTATTTTACACCCCTTTAAAACCGTTTACCTGCCAAAGCCAGGGTAACCCAAACTTCATAATGGTCCATCGTTCTTACCTGCGTTGGGAGCATGCGTAGACAAGTTTCAGCTTTTATAAAATAACGAAGGTTTGGGGTTCACTAATTCGTGAATTCAAAAACGTCACACTTCATGGTGCGTTAACATTTAAGTCGTGAAATGTATGGATGCTATTGGCATCTGTAATGCTGATTTTAATAATAGGTAAACATCATATCATTCGTACATCAGTTGAAATATATAAGTTCAAATTTAATGAATCTTTTTGAGCGCTCGTTCTACTTAAACGCTGCATCGTTTTGCTCAAATGTCCATAATTCTCGAATTTTGAGCAGAAAATTGTCAATTCTCGAGTCACTTGTTCGACGAACGTATATGTTTGTGATATCTAGAGACTAGATTTTTGCAAATTGAAATAATTATATCCGTTCAGAATTAAAGCACACTTTCCCACCAGTAGTTGTACGATATGCTCGAGAATATTGGATATGATAATAACAATTCACAAAAATCTACGTTCGAAATATCACGAACAAGTGATCCCGAAAATGTTCTCAAACGATATGCTCCCTGTTGACAAATCCGGTGGTCAAATTCAAATCTGTTCGTGGGGACGTCCGTCGTAAGCACGATAACTTCCGAAGGGCTTGTCCTAGAGACCAGAGTACAATGGGAAATTTTCAGGGTCAGTTCGGTTCCTAAATGCCGCGGTTAAATTCGTTCAAATTGTACAGAGAGTTCCATAAAATATGGCTATTAAAAATTTTTGTTCCTCAATATCTCAGACGGAAAAAAACTGATCGAAATGAAACTTTGGGAACACATAAAAGATGCTCATAATAAGCCTCATGCAAAATTTTGTGGCCATAGTGTTAACAGAACCATAAAAAATTCAATTTAATTTTTTTCTATTCCATAACAAGATATCCGATACGAATGAAATTCATTTAGCGAATAAAGATTGATATACTGAATTCTCATGTAAAATTTTAAGAGAATCGCATCATCTGAACCATAGAATTCGATTTTTCTGATTATTAATATTTTACATATTTAATTTTTCGAATAATTTTCAGAATATAATATCAATCTTGCTGAGATTTTGCATTCATATACTCAGCATGAATATCAAGTCCTATACAAAATTTTGAGGTAAAAGCATTATCGATCCACCACTTAACGAGCGTTCGAAAGCACCTGCTCAGGACATTTCATAAATTTTTCAATCTTTGGACTAACTCAAGTTGAAATTGATAAGTGTTTGAACGTTTCACACTTCTTCTCAATTTGAATCTGTTGCTCTTTATATAATTTTTATGGTGAACAGTATAATTTCGGTGCCAAGGATCAATGTTAACTGCTTGAAAATACGTATCTTGTCCATCAATTATTATTTGCGAGTGACATTTTTCATAAAAAAAATAACTGGGGAGCTACATGCTTTTTCGCATTATATTAGCACATTTTACTTTATGTTGCAAGCTTAGACTATATCTAAGGTTGTAAGGGTAAAATTTATGACAATATCACCCATTCAACAGATGTCGAGTAGTCGAATATCATCATTATTAACGAGAAAGATATGGGAAAGTTCAAAAAATTAATTTAAAAGAGGAATAAAATAAAAAAATATCATATTAGGGATGAAGAAAGTGAAATGAATCTTCCACTGTAGATGATTATGTTTTCTGAATCAACGAGCATCGATAAATGTCTCTAGATAGTTCAGTTTTGATTTCACTGTTTTACAACATTTTGCAGACAGTCAAATACTCTGGTAATTCATTTAGTAGAATGAATCAATACATAAAATATAATAGAATAAATCACTGAAATAACGCGAAAAATCACATTAAGTATGCACAGTTTTAAGCAGTTTATGACTACAACAACAATATAAATATTAACATTGTAAGAGTCTAATAACGTTATAGTGAGTCTTACTGAATTAAAGTTTAGTTTGCACCTCACATTAAGTTGTCCTTTTTACTCCACATACTTAATAAGATTCTGATGAGGCTTAACCAGATATTAAATTTCAACATAGCAAGTCATCAGTGCTCAGATCATAATCAGGTTATAAAACCAATTAAATTTGGCATTCATCAATTAAAACTTACTCTGCAGATTGTCTGAAGTTCTGGATGGCGAACTGTAGAAAAGAGTATTTTCCAGAAGGTGGTACAGGGCTTCTTGGAGATGGTGGATCTTCTCTGGTTGGTGACTTAGATTCACTACGTAAGGTTGCTTTAGTGTCGGTTATCACTTCTATTCTTTCTACTGAAGATTCTCTTCTTGGTGGCGGTGATTTTGACTGCATCTGAAAAAAAAAACCCGAATGAGTTACCATGTACGATAACAGTTTTTGTACATTTAAAACACAAACACAGTTGAAAATTTTTACTGTACAGACAAATGGTTCACAGATTTTTCTATTATTTGTGAAGTAAGTGATTTATTTATTTTCTGTAGGATTTGTGATTCTTGCCCCTTTTTCTAGTTAAATTATTAATTTTTTGGTTGATAATATACAATAAAATGTTATCGTGCACTGTAGTAAGGCTTTCTTCAAGCAGAAAAGAGACAGATAAGAAGAAAATTAGACGAAAAACATATCACAGGTAGCGATGAGTACTGAACAGATCCGCATTCAAAATTTTTGCAAGTCTGTCTTGGTAATCTGATATCTTTCAATATGTGTATATTATCGCCTGAAGAAAAATTGTTTATTTGATATTCGATTGACCTTATTTGAGCAGGTTTCCTAAAGACTTAACACGTCGTATTTTTTGGGTGAAATTTGTGAACAGAAAAAAGTGGCAACTTAATTCAACTCTGAACTTTTCGCCATATTTGTCCCCGACTTAGCCCCGCCCAGTGGTACTATTTTTCCTTACTCATTTGTATGTCATAGCGTATGTTCTCTATTATATCTCGATGCTGTCAAGTCACGTTTTCAATGCATAAATTATCCACATGA
This sequence comes from Propylea japonica, assembly GCA_013421045.1. Classification (NCBI taxonomy): domain Eukaryota; kingdom Metazoa; phylum Arthropoda; class Insecta; order Coleoptera; family Coccinellidae; genus Propylea; species Propylea japonica. Next base: position 24,373,069 of record CM024247.1, on the reverse strand, counting down.
CATTAATGGAATCCCACGTTTTTGAATTTCAAAATTTCGAGATATCAATGCCTTTTGCCTCTGTCTCATAAATAACTACATAATCGAATTCAGCTTTCAAGATATATTTTGAAGAGAATATCGAAGTATTTTTCATTACATGCAAAAACAATTTGATGATGAATTATTATTACAAAACCGTCAGTGTTCGACGCAAAATGGCGAATGCGCCGGTTTCACTTACCACCTAATGTGGAGCAAAAAATTACATAAATTTTTCCTACTCAGTATTAAATTTTGAAATTTGAACACCAAAGGTTCGCTACAAGGAATTGATTGGTATTCTTCAACATGAAGCACTTCCAAATTGTAATATTGTACAAACTATCTCAAAAGAAGGATGATTTTGCGCAAATTTCTATAATTGCCGAATTTTCAGCCAAGAACGCTCAAATTCATATATACTATTAAGAAATCTGAGGTCAAAAGTAATAATACAGTGAACAGTGAACACGATACTGCTCAATGAGAAACCTAGCGATTTGATTTTTTCAGTGGGGTTTATATCTGAAATCGAATTTGGATAATACCTTCTCTAGAGTGCTAGATGCTTTTGAACACCCTATCAATTAAAACAAATTATATCACTTTGTTCCTTATCGCCATCTTTTGAAAGATTCGTATTACTACTATCTTTTGAAATTAGCAAATATGTATTAATACCTAGTACCTACCATGTATTTCTTGTCAGTGTGAAACCTCAAATGAAAATAGTGATAGATTACATAGTAATTTCACTTGTCATTTTCAATAAACTATCAGAGAATACAAGAATATCCTATATCCAACATCAATTTTCTAGAATTGTTTATTTTTTCCACATATTTCGAATCAAATCAAATTTATTGAATAAATTATAACAAAACGATAGGTAACAATTATACTCAATGGAAAGAAAAAATAGTGAAACTAACAGAATGATAAACAAAACTATTTCAATATTAATTTTACTTGAATTCTTCTGACAGATATTCATCAACCGAGTAATAAGTATGTTGTTATTTCATTGGATAAAATCTCAAATAGCTACACAATATACAACTCGCTGGAAACCTGATTCCTAATAATTCATTCACAAAGTTTCGAACGATACATGAATTTTGTAATTATTGGCGTCAAATTTTTGAAGCTGAAAAATGTTATTTTAACCTTTTTTCCTCTTCATCTTGTTGGCCAGCAGTTGCCAGCAGCGTTTTCAGGGAATAAACTTGGACTTGGAACTTTCAAAAAATCAACTGTCACTACTTTTTGACGAATATTTTGAAAGTGACGAAAGTTGCTTTTTTGAAAGTTCGAAAATGTGTTTTGACAGCTGTCAAATGCTGGCTGAAACGATGAATAGTAGAAGCAAAAATGATGCAAGTAGCCCAGATAACTCTTGATGAGTTTGTATCTTTCCTGGAAGAGGATTTGACGAGAAAAATTGCAAATTTACTTCTGCCCGCAATATCAGTTAGAAATTTTGATTTTCTCATAATTACTCCATCTTATTTCTTGTCTTCGAGTCGACAATCGACTTCTTCAATCAAGTCCAAATTATTTCCATGAATTCCAACTCATAACGGTTATCATAAAATTATCAGAACAGATCGGGCCATTCCCTAATAGCACCTCACGCAAGAGTCCATTCAATTTATCAGCGAATTTTTGTGAACCGTACTTAAATCTGGAGCACAAACACATTCATTATACGGTGTCTAAGAACCAGTTCTAAGTCACATGTGATCACGGAATTCATAATTGGAGAAAATTTCCAATTTGTTTTTGCAATTGCTATTATAAATGCAGAATTATTCGAGAAGTAATTGAATGTTAACTCTTTTTGTACCGAGTGAATAGAATTATGTGAATTTCTTCGCGATAGAGCCGAGTAAATTTGTTTCTCATTTGGCTTCAAATTGCGGGTGCCCATAAGTTTAATGGTGATTAAATAAAGACTGGTTAGAGTATGGATCTCAAAGTAATGAAGAAAGGTTTTCGTGTACATTATAAAGTATAGAAAAACTCACTTTAAACGTTTTTTCATAAAAGATACTAACTAAACGTCGTTGAAATGCACATTTCAATCGGAAAATTCAACTGCCAATTAAGGGAAAAAAATAATTTCAATAATGGTCCGTGTGATGGCGCTTCATATCTTTTTTAACAAATAAAATTGTATGTGTAAGTTTTCACGAAACCTATTACACCGTAAACAATGAAGATAGACAACGCGTGAAGTCACCAGCTTTTGCGCTCTTGTTTGTATTGGGAGAACGATAGACCAAATTTCAAAACCCTTCTCAAAAACCACCTTGGAAATTTCAAGTTTTGAAGTTGCTTCTTTCGGAAGTTAGTATGAGAAAGCTTACGACTCGAAAGTATTGCTCGATAAAGAATTGGTTTGGAAAATATCAATGATATTAACACATGACATTCCACCAGGAGTTTGAATAAGGAAAGTGGGTAGTTTTGTAGGTCAAATGATGCATTGATTCAAATTTGTATGAACCTGCAGTTAGTGTTCTAAAGGGTTTTTCAATAAGAAGTGTTATTTTGATATTCAAAGAAAAATGCCATTTTTCAATATAAATGATCGGATGTTTCTTTCATCATGAAGAAGAAGCTATGCCGTTAATAGTGGAAAATAACATCAGGCAAATGACCACCACGACCACGCTTACAGGACCATATTCTTTCAATGAAATTTTCCATAACCAAATAGCAAAGTGGCTGTCCTATATCCTCGAAAGCCTCTCGAATTCCATCTTTGAGATCTTGAATCGACGCTGGGCTATTGAAGTAGACCTTCTCTTTAACGTGGCCCCAAAGCAAAAAGTAGCAAGGTGTTAAATCACAAGATCTCGGCGGCCAATTGTGATCACCTCTTCGAGAGATAATACTTCCCAGAAACTTTTCCCGCAAAAGATCAATGGTTTCGTTGCTTGTGTGCCATATAGCGCCGTCTTGTTGAAAGTAAACGTTGTCCAGATCATTACTAACCAATTTTGGCCATAAAAACGTTTGTGGAATGCCTAATTCCAAAGAACGTAGAGGAATGGACAAACCTAGGTTTTCTTCAAAACTTTCGGCTGCAGCAGCAATATTCTTGGCTGTTCTTGAGCGACGTGCACGGGTTTTATTCTTCATATCACAAACTTGTCCCAACAGCTCAAAATTTTCCACCAATTTTTCTTATGTGGTCCGACAAGGTGCTTCAAGACGACCCAAAAATGTTCGAGTTTTATGAACCGTCTCTGCCCAATATTCACCATTTTTATGGTGAATTTTAATAATTTCAATGCGTTCTTGAAGCTTGTATCGTTCCATTTCTATTAAAATAGAAAAAGCGGGCTATTCAGAATAACACCTCTTATTGAAAAACCTGTTACATATAAAGTAAATGTTTCATATACAGCTAGTGCGTGTCAAAATTATGGAAAAAATTTATACTCTCAGAAAAAAAATATTGGACAAAAAATTTTGAAACATGTAAATTGTTTCACTTTTTCCAAACTTTTATGCATTTTTGAAGAATTTTAGTTCCTTCCTGTGCCATCCCCAACAATCCTTCAATTTTTTTGAATAGAGAAAGTACTTTTTTTGCATCTTAGTGTCTTCCTTAGAGGCATGCAGTAAGTTGTTTTCATGCACAACTTTCAACACCTTTCAAACTTCAGTTATGATCTTATGTAGGTAGGTATGTTGTTATAGTACATTTCTAATGAACTTTTCGACAAAATGTTTCAAAAAAAAATATTCCTGATAACAGAATTTTTTCCATATATTTTTTCTTATTTTTCACGTAATGTACTTGAAAGGAGTTAAAAATTGTGCATGATCAAAGCTGTAATGGTCGACTTTCATTCTGTGATAAATTTCATCAGGTCACAAATTAAATGAGCCATGACAAAGTGCAGATACTGAAAACCTCTTTGAACCAACTACCTAATTTTTCAAAGAAATTTTTTTTCTTGAAAACTGCACGCCTGTTAAGAAAATACAAAGACCTTGCCAAAAAAGTACCACATGATCCATTTTCCCTATTCGAAAAATTTCGATTTTTCAAAGCCGTACGGATGTGAATCATTCTTTTATGGACTCTACTAGTTACTGAACTCTCGCTTGAGTGTGCAAAAACTCATTTCAAGAATATATTATGACACATACTCAACTGGACATATTCGAATTCGATAGTGAAACTTTCAATAACATGGCAAATTCCAATTTGGACATAAAATATTTACTGTATATTCCGTAATCAACAAAGTGATGTCTTTCCGTAATAACGCATTCTCAAAGGAAATTCTTCTAGAGATTTCGTCAAGAAACCAGCGAGGCTGAAGACATTCTTATGGTATATGCTCAATTCAGTCAAGAAAGTCCTTAAGGCTGATGAAGTATCTTGTCCGGGCCTTTCTTGGATGCGATGGTGATTAAATACTAATTTTATGTGGTCGATGGTGTACCTCTTTCGACTTTTACTTCTTAGATATTTTGATCTGGTAAGGAATTTAATTTCACCATATATTCCAGTCGACTTTCTATGGATTCGAATGTATTCGATAGATCAAGTCTTGTACATCTTTTTCAACTTCCTACATGAATGAAATACTTGTGCTGTAGTTCATTTTACCAAAAAAAAGGTGCGGTACCATAGATTAATAATACTTACTAGATGACGAACCTGTCAAAAATTTTGAGGCAAACGGCGGCCATTTACAGTTTGGGTTGGTTGGTCAATTTTTCAACGAAAAAATTCGAGCACAGATGGAATAGAACACAGAACATGAATATAGAGCATCAAAATATACGAGTTTCATCCCAAACTGCAAATGGCGGCCCTTGCCTCACTTTTTCTACGTTGACAGAAAGGAAGTTTGACGTCCAGTTAGTATTATAGGTCCATGTGAGAAACATCTGTCTACATAGAAAATATAAGTTTCCGAAAGAGTATTTTTACACTCAAACTGAAATAGTTATCATAGGAATAAACAACACTGGCAAATATCTCAATTCCCAATGCCCAATGAATATATTCCGTAAATCAACCGATGCAACCAGACCGGTCGATAATATTTTGACAGCGGTCATCTGCTGGTTGTTTTGGTTAAAATTTATTACCGGAACGTATTTCGGTTGCTGTGTGACTATTTAGGTTAGGTTCATCTTCAAAATGATATTACTCATTTAGAATTTACTCCACTGGAACTGGAAGATGAAAATGATAATCAAAAGAAAAAGGAATTATTTGGGAAGACAAAAAAAAAAGTTTTCATTCTCCCAGAAATTGTTCCTACTAAAAGAATTGAAAAATAGAGTACTTACGAATAATTTTTAAATTTAATTAATAAATATATATTTTGAACCAACATATTCACAAAGAAGTAATAGTTCAAAATGAATCGGACAAAATGTCAAAAACATTAAATTAATGAAACAAAACAATCAGAAAATAAATCGACAAGACATAAAATGAATAAATTCTAATTCAGGAACAAAAATCACAGCACAGAACGTAAAATATCACAGCTAATACAACGATTTAAGACTAAAATAACCTAAATCCTAAAAGACAACAATAGCGAACTAAAGAAACCTAAGAATATCCTCGGTTGTTCCAGTAGGTGAATATTATTACCCCTTTTTTCTTAACCGTATTCTGTAAATGAACTGTTTCGTAGAAACCAACCAAGAATATCATAATTACGAAAAAGAAAAATAACCAAACCAATCAAGTTTATTTACGGAATATAACACAAATTCTCATCAAATATTTACTAATAACTCATTGAAAATTTGAAAAGTATTATTGTTCTTATTATTGAGCGCTCGTTCTACTTAAACGAGTGTTATATGGTTTTGCCCAAATGTCTGTTATTTAGATTTTGAGCCGAAATGGTCTTAAATGATAGCCGTAAGTACAATAACTTTCGAAGGCATCGTCCTAGAGACTTGAGATTTTCAGGGTGATTTCGTACCCCAAATGCCGCGGTTAAGTTCGTTAACCCACCAAATCGCACAGGTTGTTCCATAAAATATGGTCAATCGAAATTTTTGCCAATCGAAATCAATTTTGCAGCCGCATGCTAAATGCACATAATAAGCCTCATGCGAATTTTCGTTGTCATAGTAGAAAATTCAATTGGAATATTGAAAAGAAGAATCTTTATTTATCCATAATAAGACATCCGACTAGAGTGAAATTTATTTGTGAATGGAAATCAATATACTGAACGTTCGGGCAAAATATCAAGAGGATCGCATTTCCAGAATATATAATTTCGATCGTAATGAGATTTTGCATGAATCTCAAGTCCCATACAAAATTTTGAGGTAATATCATTGTTGCTCCACCAATGAACGAGCGCTCAAAAGCACCTGCTCAGGGCTTTTCCTGAATCTTTAATGGTCAGAGGAATGAGGGATTTGTCATTATTAATGCACCTCAACATTTTCAGGTATATGTTTATATATTTCTTTAATGAGAGCTGACAAAATACAATACATGAAACAAAAAGTCCCTAGCTGAGGTTGGTTCAAAACGGGGTACCACACTAGTCTGCGTATGATACCAGAGCTCAGAGAAAAACCTCAGTAGAAAAAACCCGCCGTTTTCACAAAATTGAAACTCAGAACTATTCATTTACTTCAATATTAAGATAGAAATACAAAAGTCATGCTCTTGGGCGAGGAGGGTGTTATAACCCAGGTCTGGCATTCCAACTGATGATTTTTTGAATCTGACTGCTACAGGACCCCATCGAAGGGTAATCACCTCCCATAGATTTAAACAGGGGTATTTCATCCTAAATATCGAATTCAATTTCGGAATAATGATAAAAAACGTTTGACAAACTTATGTTAAATGATATTATTTTTTAATGCTGATGCTCGAAAGTTATATTTTTTTTTCTTTCAAAGCGCATAATTCGATATTTTCCGGAGACATCCGGTACATCATACCATTGAGAAACCGAAATCGATTTGCAACCTTTGAAGATTATCTGTTTTCCGGATCTGAGTTCGATTAAATCGAATAAACCGATGCAACTGGTATCAGTTTTTGTTCAATAGACTAGAGTATTATACCGGAATCAATAGAATGGAAAGCGAATCTATATGCTGAAATATCGATCTCAAGGCGATGAAATCGACAACTAATTAATGTGTAGAGTGTCCTATGCGATTCATTTTAAATTGGTTCTCTTTAGTTACGAAATGACGATATGGTACTAGGCGGTTACCTGTGAAAAGGAATGCGTGTACCTATTAATTATAAGAACCTTTTAGCTATGTCTAGATGACTTTCTTGAATGATTCAATACCATGTTGTGTAACTTTTTTGAACTTTCGAGAGTTGACTCGTAACGGTTAATTTCTGAACGAAGTGGAAAAAATATGATTGAGGCTTTTTCCACGATTTTCAATCTTGCTCAAAATTCCAAACACAGTAATTATTAGATATTCTTGGAACATAAATAAGTACGTATTTGATAGTTTTGGTACGTACAAAATATTCCTCTTCTACAGGGTGTTTCATTGGGAATCGGAAATACTTCACAGTTGCATAGGTGGCACCAAGGTGGTTATGGCGATACCCCATTTATTGGTTCGTACTGTCTTCGTAACCGAGATACAGGGTGTTTTATGAATTTTGCCCGTTTCTTTCTGAGGCCATATCGAACGAACCACCCTGTATATTTTCTTCATATTGGCAATATATTCCTAATTGAAAGCCCAAACGTATCATGCAATAACCGCGTTAAAAATCCGGGTAAACAAAACATTAGGAATTGTTTGAATTTTCGAAACAACTCCCTATACATCGGAAATTTGAAAATCTGTTTTAATATCCGAAAACATCACTTAAAACTAAACTTAGACGTGTACTTCGAATTTTCGCGCAGAATTATCAAAAAAATTTAATCCATAATTAATTCAACATTACTTTGTAATTCATTTTTTCATTGGTTTTCCTTTTTATAGGTGTATACCATTTCAGTTTTTATTTTTGAGTTACTCTCTCGTCGTTTCTCATTATTGCACAAATTTTCAACGTAAACGTGAATATTTAAGAATTTGGTTTGTTGAAAGTGGTTTGAAATAACTTTTAGTGATAAATCTATAAGTTAGTTATTAATACCTAGATCATAGCCCTCTTTTGTTTGTAAGTAATATTGTTTTGTTGTTTTCACTACTGCGAATGATCATGAAATTTCGTACCATTGTTGTTTATGATAATTCAGATCATATTCATAGTTTCCTCATTGTTATCAGTGGTTTAGTGTTTGGTTGAATTAAAAGAAATGCTCTTTACATTTTCAAATGAGGAATATGCCGACATTATATTTGTATATGGTTTTTGTGAGGGAAATGGAGTAGAAGCTAAAAGGCGATTTCCTTACCGAAGAGTGCCAAATAATAAAATATTTGGAAAGTTTTCAATTACATACGGAGACATGGAGAATTTCCAACAGTAAAATGTAATTAAAATCATGAAAGGAGACATATTGCGATGCAAAGAAGTATTTCAAATAAAGTTCGAAACAATCCACAAATAAGTTCTAGAAGGATTAGTAATGCTCCCACATCTGGGCAACAAAAAATCCATTTCTCACAAGACAAAGAAATGTTTCACAACACCTCTTGAAAAATGAAGTCATGTTGAGTAAGAATATGGAATTATAACATTCTTTGACTTCCTAGGAAAAACTCTCAAAAGCCATTTTTTACGTATTTAAGGAAAGCTCTTAACTATACAGGGTGTTCCTAAATTGAACGTACAAACGAAAAAGGGAGATTCCTTGAGTGAGTTTAAGAAAAAAAAGTCAGATAAACATGGGGTCGCAAACGTTTCGTTTTCGAGATACAGAGTGTTGAAGTTTGAATTTTTTTTTCAAGTTTTTTTCTCATAGTATCTACACTTCACAAGATATTCAACTGAAATTTGGCATATATATTACATTTGAGAGTTCTCACCACGTGACATGGCAATTTCGATAGAAGATCTACAGGGTGATATTTTTTTCTGGAACACTGCCACCTGGGTGTCAATTCTCGGGATCACTCGTTCGACGAACGATACGTTTGTGACATTTTGAGAGTAGATTTCTTGAAACTGTAATGATTTTATCCGTTCTAAATGAATGTATACTTTCGTCCAAACGATTATTTGACGATATGCTCAGGAATTAACTTGTTTCAAACTATTTCTTGGATTTTACTCACTCAGAAACGTATACGTTCGTGAGCGAGTGATCCCGAGAATTGACACCCTGTTCTTCTGCAGAACTTTTTTTTTGTGAGCAACTGTTAATTTGAAAAATGTAAGAAGAAGCTTTATTTTTATACTAAATTTTTGGGTCTCTTGTAGTTTGGTCGTATCTACCAACGATTTCGAGAAAAAAAATTGTGAACGATTCTCTCGAAATCCTCGTAAAAATCCAAATTATGATGGGAAGACCACTTTGAAAGCTGTGGTGAATGAATTCAGTGTCAGTTTTTATGGAAATTTTTCTGATCTGTAGCGATGATTCATAAAGATTCGATAAATTCGTATAATCAACACATGTTTTTGATAAAAACTTTAACACATTGTATCTCGAAAACGAAACGTTTGCGACCCCATGTTTATGGGGCTCTTTTTTCTTAAACTCACTCAAGGAATCTCCCCTTTTCGTTTGTACGTTCAATTTAGGAACACCCAGTATATCATTCTAGGAAATGATAAACTAAATATTTCTTGGTCGAATAAAATCATTTCAGATGTCCCACTACCAGTTACCTAGCCAACAGGTAACAGATGACGAACGACAAAACACTGTATTAATATCCTCTCATTCAGAAAAATTCAAATATATTCAATAAATATAAACTTTCCAAAACAAACTTCAAATCAGTTCACTTTCCACTGATTTATGTAAATTTTTGAAAGTAAACAAGCTAGTTCATTTTCTTCCATACCAACAATAAAAATGGAATTGCACATAAATGCATTTATATTTATATTTATTCACGGACAAACAAAGAACAAATGAAACACCGCCTGTTATGATGCACAAAACAGATGTTCAAAAGAGCATAGAAAATTCTAATTCAATTTTGTCGACTTAATCCGTTACGAACAGCCTTGGAAATCATCATCATTAACCAACTGGCACTCGTGAACTTGACTTCTAGCGCGGATCCACTGCCAACTTGATCATAGGAGTTTATTGAAAGTTCGTAACAGTTAGAGCTTTCAAGCAAGCACTTTACTGTACTTTATCGCATAATTTCCATGGTGACCGCTCTTGTGTAAATAATTAATTCAAATATGTTATCAACATGCGGAGGAAATTATTTTTTTATTGATACGGTGGAATTTGAATATATCTATCTAATTGGATTACGCGATTGGTGAAGGATATCTTTCTTATCTTTTAATCAATGGGCATTTCTAGTGACTTCCAGAAGTACACATTTTTGATAGAGGGTTTCCTAATAAGTTTATTTTGAATAGGCCGCCATTTCGGTAGATGTCATGTTTGAAGCTGTCATTTTTTGACCAGTAGAAACTATGCAATTGAAAAAATGAAACGATACACGCTCCAAGAACGCATTGCAGTTATTGAAATTCACTATAAAAATGGTGAAAGTTTGGCAGAGACGGTTCTTAAAACACGAACATTTTTGGGTCGTCCTGAAGCACCTTGTCGGACCGCAATAAAAATAAATTGGGACAAGTAAGTGAAGAATAAACCCCGTGCACGTCGCTGAAGAAAATCCAAGAATATTGCTGCTGTAGCCGAAAGTGTTGAAGAAAACCCAGGTTTGTCCATTCCTCGTCGTTCTTTGGAGTTAGGCATTCCACAAGAGTCATTACACCGTATTTTGCATAAAGATTTAGGTCTTAAGGCTTTCAAAGTTCAGCTAACACAAGAACTCAAGCCGGACGATCATCAAAAACGTCGTGTCTTCGCTGATTGGGTCGTTGAAATGTATGAAAATGATCCGGAATTCCATCGAAAATCATCTTGAATGATGAGGCACACGCACATTTCCACCTCGGTGGCTTCGTCAACAAGCAAAATTGTCTCATCTGGGGCTCGGAAAATCCGAGAGTTATTGTTGAAAAGCCTCTCAATCCTCAACGTGTGACTGTTTTGGTGCGGTTTGTGTTCCGACGGAGTCATTGGACCTTACTTTTTCGAAAATGAGGCTGGAGCAACAGTTACGGTGAATGGATTGCGCTATCGAGAGATGATTAATGTATGGCCGAAACTGAAAAGTATTGCTCTGGACAACGTTTTCAGTTAACAAGACGGCGCTACGTGCCACACAAGCAACGAAACCATTGATATTTTGCCTTCTATCGTTTTGAATATTTCTGTATGTGGGAAAGGTTCGCTCCACATCCACGGACATAACTGGGGAGGATTTGAACCACCTTGGTGCTATGTCCCCCCTTAAAAAAAATAAAGTTTCAGGTAAAACTTCTGCCGTCCCATCAATCAAACTTTCGATAAGAGACAAATCTTCGAAACCTGTATTTCCTTTCAATATCCTTTCAAACTTTTCTAGAAGTTCATTTGGAAATGCCAATGGCAACGTGGAGTTCATTTGGCGTATTTCACTCATTATTTGGATACTTTCGTAGCACGCGGCTACTAATACTGCGTTCCGGAATGCGATAAAAGAGATTCGCAAATCTGATAAAAGTCACATATTATTTACTCATATTTTGGGGAATTTGGTCGGATTCAGCACTTCATCGCATTTCGCCTAAAATATTTTCAAGTCGACAGTGTTGCCACGTCTATCTCAACGCATATCTACTTTCTTATTTCAAATAGAACTACCTATATTTTCATTTATGTATCGATTCAATACCAAATTTGCAGTATAACCCACTAAAAAAATTCTGTGCTATACACTGTTGCCAAGTTATTCACAAATTCCTGAAACTTTTGGCATTTGCATTTCCAGTTTGGAAATGCAATATCTCGATTATTTTTTATGTGAAGGGAACCAAAATCAGCAGTCTCCTAGTAAAGACTCCATGCATTCATGTGGTATCTTCAGTATTTTGATACATCGTAGGGTTTTTCGAAGATATTGCTCCGAAATGTGAAACTCAAAATTGAAATATTTCGAGATTTTCAAATGGCAACCCCATATTTATTTTACAGCATTCGATTCGAAATGAAATATGAATGGCAGTCTCCTCTTACAATAACTATTTATTCTGGATAGTTTTCGAATGAGATGAAAAATACTGAAATTTTTCAGTATTTATAGTTCATGATCTATGGTTCTGTTACGATGAAATGTTTCTATAATAATGGCGTGAATTGTTGAAGTAGATTCTATGGTTGAAATGATAAAAAGTATCCGATGATCATGGAGGTCATAGAAAAAAGTTTACCCATATTATTCAAACACTATTCGGGTTGTTTTACAATTCACGGGAAATGCAAAAAATTATTGAAAGGACCTGTAGGACCTTTAACAATCGTTTATTCACATTTAGCACGAAGATATTCCAAAAATTGTTTAGACTTTCTGTAATCCTGGCCTAATGTTCATGACCTCAACAATAGGATTCATTCCGATAATTCACTTAATAATCACACAGCATTATGTCATATACGTATATATAAGTATATGCATTACGTCTACTAAACATCACTATAAAAACTGAAAAATTTCAGTATTTTTCATCTCATTCGAAAACTATCCAAAATAAATAGTTAGTGTAAGAGGAGACTGCCATTCATTTTTTATTTCGAATCGAATGCTGTAAAATAAATATGGGGTGGCCATTTGAAAATCTCGAAATATTTCAATTTTGAGTTTCACATTTTCGGCGCAATATCTTCGAAAAACCTTAAGATGTATCAAAATACTGAATATACCACATGAATGCATGGAGTCTTTACTATGAGACTGCGGAGTTTGGTTCCGTTCGCATAAAAAATAATCGAGATATTGCATTTCCCAACTGGCAATGCAAATGACAAAAGTTAGAGGAATTTGTGAATAACTTGGCAACAGTGCATAGCAGAAATTTTTTTAGTGGGTTATACTGCGAATTTGGTATTGAATCGACACATAAATGAAAATATAGGTAGTTCCATTTGAAATAAGAAAGTAGATATGCGTTTGAGATAGACGTGGCAACACTGTCGACTTGAAAATATTTTAGGCGAAGAGTTCCTTCACCCTCAAGGCTCCTCCTAAAATTTCAGAACGAAATATTCACTAGTTCTCCTAAAACGTCTAATAGGCCAACTTAAAAGGAAAACCCTGTATGTACTGAAAATAGATGAAGATGTCTTGAATATGCAAGAGCATAATGCAAATATGCCAATGCATATAATCCGGTCTCTAGTAATCAAATTACCGGTCCTTCGATATTTCACAATCCAGAGATTCCTGTTTGAAGAAATCAAGAAGAGGGGTGAGAAATATTAAATTCAAAAAAGCATAGGATGAATGGCTCTTGACATTCAAAAAATCTGCACGAAATATTGCATGAATGAGTAGTTGTATTTTTGTTTGAGTAACTGGATATAAAATATTGACCGTATGGGATTTCTACTTTTATGAATTTTCGAGACTTGTTCTCTGTTCTACGAATAATGATCTATAGAGATTTATATCGAAAGAAGAAATCGAAGGGAGCGAAAAACCAGTCATCACTTTCACCGGCGACAAACCGGACAACAAATACAACCCAATTAGGAAAAAAATTATATTAGTTAAGGTTTGAGTCACTTCCTTATCCAACTCATTTACCGGATCTGGCCTCTGGGCATCAGATCTTTTTCCTGAGACAAGAATGTTCGACAATTTCACTAGGCTTCATTTAGGAATTTAATAGCATTTTGGGAGTTGAGGTAACATTATTACATAATGGGGGTTTCGACGCAACTTAATAAAACCTTTTAATGGACTTTGGAATTCGATTATTTTTTGGCGACAACATTATCCAACGTTTGAAGCACGTATTTTGACTCAAGTTCTTTTATGCTACTAATGCGATAATTAATGAAATGCCATATATGAATATTGAAAAATGTAAGAAAAGCAGAAACAACAATTTTTCAACTCAGTATATAACATTGTAAAATGAAGCTTTGTTTCGGTTGATTCCAAAAACTGAGTTAGGTATTCGATTCTTTGGAATCGATTTTCACTTTTCTGCTGTTATACAAGTAAAACTATTCCACAACTCCAAGAAAGCTCCAGTAGGTGCTTTCGAGCGCTCGTTTATTGGTGGAGCAATGAGGCTATCACTTCAAACTTTTGTATACCTATACCTAAGTTGAGATTGATACTAAATGAATAAATACAGAATCTCAGCACGAACGGAATAATATTATGGTTATAATTCAAAACTGAAATATGTAAAAACTTGACAACTGAACAAAATGAATTTTATGGTTTTGTTGATGCATGGACATTCAGTATGTCAAACTCCATTCACAAAAAAATTAACTCCAATCGGATCATTGTAATGTGAATATAGTGATCATCTTTTCAATATTGAATATTTTATGGTTCAGATAATGCGATCCTCTTGAAATTTTGCATGAAAATTCAGCATATCAGTCTTCATTTACAAGATTGATTTCACTCGCATCAGAAATCTTGGTATGGAAATAGGTAAATATAAAGATTCTTCTTTTTAATATTCCAATTGAATTTTTCTATGGTCCTGTTAACACTATGGTCACAAAATTTTGCAGGAGCTTATTATGAGCAATTTGCATGTGGCCGCAAAATTTAATTTCGATTAGTTTGTTTCGTTGGAGATATCGAGGAACAAAAATTTTGAATGGCCATTTTTTATGGAACACCCTGTACGATTTGGCTGGTTAACGAACATAACCGCGCGCATTTGGAAACCGAACTCACCCTGAAATTTTCAAGTCTCTAGGAGAATTCCTTCTTGAGTTATCGTGCTCACGGCCGGACGGCCCCACGGACAGAATTCAATTTGACCATGGATTCGTCATCAAAGAGTCGAACGCATTCGTTTGAAATCATTTTCGGTTCAGAATTCGAAAATGACAAACATTTGGGCAAAATGTTTCATTTCAGTAGAACAAAAGCTCAAAAAGAGGTAACCTATTTGCAGAAAGTAAGTGTTTTGATATTTAAGATGCTTTTTGAAATCTTCTTTGATACGACGGTGAATACAGAACGGAAAAATCAGATGACATTTTTTATTCCTTAAATTTAGTAGAGCTTACCTCTTTTTCAGTGTACTTTGGACTTTTATCAGGACTAGGAATAGGCTGAGGCGGTGGTGAAACAACTCTATTTTCTTTCATTAACTTCTCCTTCTCAATCTTCTTCTCTTTTTTCTCTTTGGGTTCTTTTTTCACAACAACATTATTATTTAGATCAGTTTCTTTTCCTTTAAGATTCTCAAACCTTGCCAAAATCTCTTTAACGGATACCTTAGGTTCACCTTCTTCTGGATTGTTTCCATAATACGACTACGATTCTCCGCAATCTTTTTTTCGAGGCTTGCTATACTCTCTGGGTTTACGTAATCGTAGCAATCCGAATTGCTTCCGTTTGATTTTGTCCATGACCTAGCAGCATATTTGAATGATAGCTCAAAGATTCAGACATCGTAGAATTTTTTGCCGAAATCTCGACTGAATTCAGTTTCGAATCAAGGATTGTGATTTTGTCATGAAATTCGTGCAAATAATGACGATGCTTTGCAAATATCGAAGGTGTTCATTTGGCAACACCGTAAATTACTTGAAAGCTATGTACAACAAATGTTTTTTACATTGTTCTTTGTTCAAGTCTAAATTAACTTGAGGAGTTTTTTTCATGATTTATCAGTCATCGAAAGTGGTTCCATAAAAATAGGTATGATTTCGCTTCAGTTCACACGCCAAATTTGACATTGTATTCTTTGTTTAATTACAACTCATCTATTTTATGTAATTCTTTTAGAGAATCTACCTGCCTCTGACAACTGTATTATTTTTGGTAAGAAATTTTAGTTCTTAGTTCCTATGTTTCATCGTCAAATTGAAATATTATTTTTTCATGAATATTTTTCCTTTATATTGAATACTGTCCTTTAAATATGCAAAATTTCCAGTGATAAAAATCAATCTATATTCATTCAGCCCGTTTTTTATTCATGGAAGATTGTAAATTTGACCGAAACATTGAAAAAAACGACAATGGTGTTTTTAAGAGCAGGAAATGCTAAATAATCATGGACCTATAATACTAACTGGACGTCGAACTTCCTTACTGCCACGTAAAAAAAGTGAGGCAAATGGCCGCCATTTGCAGTTTGGAATGAACCACAAATATTTTGATGTTTTATGCCATCTGTGCTCGAATTTTGATTGAAACATAGACGTTCCTTTGAAAGAAGTGATGAAAAACGAACTCTTTATATTATTGTTTTGTGAACTCTGACATTTCGGTCTATTAAAATTATAAATATTTTCGATTCTTGTGATTAGTTATTAAACAATATTGGTAATCCTATCATTTTGATTCGTTGAAATGAAATAAATGAAGGAATATTGGTAATTCTAATATTTTAAATTCATAGAAAAAGTGACATCTCTCAAAATATTTGTGATTCACTCCAAACTGCAAATGGCCGCCGTTTGCCTCAAATTTTTTGACAGGTTCGCCATCTAGTTAGTATTATAAATCTATGTAAATAATAATGGCGAAACACTGAACATAATATATATTTTTGTTGCACTTATGTTATGTTATGATTTCCCAATGTATTCATAGAGCAGATATTTATGAAATGGTGGAAAAAATTCAAATTTTGAAAAGAAGATTGAAACTAGGATAACCCCGAATAAAAAGGATTAATAATTAATGAATTGTAATAGAGAAGATCGGAGAAGAAAGAAATAATGCTTCTGCATGAATCTGGAAAAGAACTGATTGAAAAATATAGTGGGAAGAAAATTTGAAAAAGATAATAGTATAGAATCAGACCAACATAAGATTGGACGTAGATAAGTTTTTTGAGTACCTATTTTTTTGTAATATTGCTTTGCCCAATTGACTGATCATTTTATTTTATTTGAATCCATTGTTTTGTATTAATTGAATGATTATTAACAACGAAGACTCACTTTTGATTTTGTTATATCAAAACAGGTTTTTCAACTAAATTGGAATATTTTGAAAAAGGGTACATAGTTGTAATTGTATTTTGTTTAGACTTTGTCTCTTCCGAATTTTATTCTCCCCAGAAGGGGAATAAAATCTAGTAGAAATTAACTATAAAATATTATCATGTTGATATTTTGAAGATCTCTCACCAGTCGCTATATTTTTTATTGCGGATCAATAAACTGCTCGAAACATAGTTAAGAAAATGTTTGAATACTCTTCTTTTGATATAATTTACCTTTATTACAAGAATGTAAATTGGAATGAATGTATAACGAAAGAAATATAAAATGCTTTTTTTTATTCAACCCAGGTTTTTGACATTCCTGAATTATAAAAGTTTAGGTAACTTTTTGTAGCGGAAAAATCTCATTTTGAATTCCTAGGCAGTCGTTTTCAATTAGAAGAAAAACAATTTGTATTCACCATTTTTCAGAAACACACCAATTCAACATTTTGTCGAACTCCATGGAATTGTTATATGTAATTCAGTATCGCAAAACAATTATTTGCGTCTCTTTGATACAACATATGAGTTGAGTTGCTATCATATCATTAACTGAATTTCTTTTTTCGCATAGATTCACTGAGAAATTATCCTAGAATCTTTAAAAACCAGAAAATTCATAGTTTTCTTTGCTATTAGATCCGATTAATGAGGATTGGGGGTTGTTCCGAAATTGGGCAAATTTCTTGAAAACATTGTCAAATTGCACGAACTTCTTTACAATTTCCATCTGAATCTTTGAGCTATCCTCTTCGTTTTACCTGATACTACTGCCGCATTGGTTCTGCGAATAAACCGCACACTTGTTTGCGAAAGATCCTTGACTCTTGGTGTCAGTTCCAGAGTCAGAGTCATGAGAATCATCGCTCTGACTCTCCGAGTTGTTCGAGGAGTTAGCCAGGCTATCCAAAGAGTTTTCATCATAATTTTTGGCAGAGACGAAGGTACCACGTGTGATTTGCACTTGAAGTTGTTGGATTTCGAAGAGGACCACTTGTTTTTGTTCATTTTGTCCGTAATGCGACGCTGTCAGAACATCATCACTCGACCCGAACCGAGGAAAAATTTCGAATTTTTCTGATATTTAAAGAAAAATTGGATTTTTCGACGTTGCCATATCTCGCGAATTTCCCGAAATTTACAGAAAAACCGCTTTAACTGTAACCGACCCTTATCTGAACTGCAATACTATCGGAAGAGTATTGGAGACAGTTGAACATCGAGCGGTAGTATTCTAAAACGCGCTCCGACCGCTAACCGTTTGCAGCGCGCTTGGTACTGACTGACCCACTGGTTGACCACTGAATGCGGACTGGAAGATGATATGTGGGACAGTTTAAAAGCACCATAACAGATGGTTGGTTGACTCTTGGATTGTTTCGTTTGGGATATTTGCCGTTTTTCGCGTGCTGAACGCCTGCTTGTGGCGTGTTAGAGAAAATTGAATTTTATTGTTGTTTGGTCGTGGGAACCATTCAGAATCGGAGAAAACTGAGATTGAAAAGTTGAATTGGAAAAATACATTGTTTGGATTAGTGATGCAATGCAGAGCTGTCGAGATATTTGAGTGGTAGTCATATGAATACTTTGTTTCCTTTGCCAATAATACGACTTACACTTGAGTTGGAACTTGCTATTGTGAACAGAATCAACTTTCCAAAGAACCAATGGTATTATATGAATCACGTTTTGATGATATGACAAAATGTATTCTCCATTCTTTTTAAACCTTGGTTCATCATTTCAAATAAAATATTTAAGCGCTCTTGTTCCTAGGGCAAGGGCGTAGCCAGCGGGGGGGTTTTGGGGGTTCAAACCCCCCCAAATGTTTCAGAGTTATTTTTGTTGCAAATATAATCTTTCATTTTGCACTCAAACCAACTTATCTCCGAAAATATAGTTGAAATTATCAATTCATATCAGCAATATGGATGATATTAAAGTTTCATTCCATTCCTAGAACATACTATCCAACAGTTAACTGATAGATTTTCTGAACACCGAAAATTAATATCAGCCTTATCTGGTCTGCTACCCTAGAATTTCAACAGAGAATATGAATTAGAAGACGCATTATCGATGTATTCTTCACTACTCCCAGAGAAAAATAAAAACGTAATTAAAGCAGAATTTGAAATATAGAAAATGTCAATGAACTCTATTTCAAAATCGGCATTAGAATGCTTAGATGAGTGCAATCAGAATATGTATCCGAACATCTACATCTTACTACAAATTTTAGCTACGATTCCAGTATCTACTGCTCCTCCAGAAAGAAGTTTTTTCCAGCTTGAGGAGAATTAAAATTACCTGCGCAATTCTTCTAGCGAAACTAGATTGAATGGGTTTGGCGCTTATGAATATTCATTATAGTGTGAAAATCGATGAAAATGAAGTGGTTGACCAATTCGTTAGAAAAAAAAGACGGATAGACTCTAACTGACGGAATTCACCATGAAAATATTGTTTGTGTTTTCTCACTGTTTCATTTTTAATACCTATTTATATTTTGTTCGCACTATTTTGGAGTAAAACATTGAAAAACTCTTTTTAGTTTCAATGAAAGCACACATCTACACTAATTTCATATTGATTCATCCTGTAATTATTGTTTGGGAAATAAATATTGTTTTTTAAGTTTTTGTTTGAGTGAATAAAAATTAAATTCTAAAACATATTTGAAAAATAGGTTTACCTAACCGAACCAGGAATATCTATGTTGAATATTGTTTCCGAAGTAGGAAAAAGTATTATTGAATTCTTAGAAACAACAAAATCTTGCTACAGAAAGCAACCCTCACAATTCCCGGCACCTACAAAGTCAATTGCCAAAATTTCAAAACCCCCCCGAAATTAATTCCTGGCTACGCCCTTGTCCTAGGGATCAATTATTTTACAATTGATTACCTACTATTGAATTGAAATTTGAAATACGACGACAGACCTATACAAATGCTCTGCAAAATTGAGAAATACTTTAAAATTTCGAAGTGTAGTGAATTTTAACCCCTATTACTTAACGCGGTGAGTACTTATAAAGGACCTACCTAAGTTTTTGACAAATTTTATGCCTTGGCAGAATTTGATTTTTCTCACCGTTCTCAAGAAAAACAAATTCAATCATTGGAAACCTAAATGATCGGCTTACGTTATGATTTTGTTGAAAAGATAAATTTACTCCCCCAAATTATAGGGACGGATTTGCAATTTTCAATCTTTTCTTATGTTTTTTAAGTATAACAAAATTTGGTGAATAGCAATATTCAATCTTGAAATGAAAAATTCCTGAACGTATGGTCTTTTCGTACCCATGTTTATATAAACTTGTTTCTTGATATACCTTGACAATTTTTTCTTTGGCGTTCGATGAGCTTATAATGAAACACCGTTTAGGTATATGCTCCTCAGCAATTATATCACGAAAATATTAAACTCACAAATTTTGGATATGTTTGTTCAACCAATCGGTCAGATTTTTTGTTGCTGTTTGTTCAAACTTATGTCAATCTAATTAAGGTTCGATTAATTAATTATTAATATATATGGTATTCAATTTTATATGGCTGGTACCAGCAGATTGAAAAAATTATTTTTATGCGCCCTTTCTACTTAAACTTGTGTTTTATCGTTTTGTCCAAATGTGTAATTTTCGAATTTTGAGCCAAAAATGGTCTCAAACGATAGGGTTTGACTGCCTGATGACGAATCCGTGGTCGAATTCAATTATGTCTGTGAAGCCGGTAAGCTGTTAGCACAAAAACTTTCGAAAGAATTTTCCCAGAAATTTGAGATTTGCAGAACTAGTCCGGTTAATAAATGCTGCGGTCAAGTTCATTAACCAGCCAAATCTTACAGGTGTTCCATTCAAAATGGCCATTGAAATTTTTTTTCCTCCATATCTCAGACACAATGCAATCAATCGAAATGAAATTTTTGCGTCCACATGCAAGATGCTCATGATAGGCCTCATGCAAAATTTTGTGGCAAAAGTGTCAACGGAATCATAGAAAATTCAATTGGAAATATTGAAAAGAAGAATCTTTATATTTCCATAACAGGATATCCAGTTCGAGTGAAATTCATTTTGTGAATGAAGATTGATATACTGAATGCTCATGCAAAATTTTAAAACGATCGCATCATCAAAACCATAGAATCAATTTTTTTATTGATATTTTACATATTTCATTTTTTGAATAATTTCCAGAATATAATTCTGATCGTGCTGAGATTTTGCATTCATGTACATAGGATGAATCTCAAGTTCTATACAAAACTTTGAGGAAATAGCCTCCTCACTCCACAAATGAACGAGCGCTCAAACGAACCTGCTCAGGGCTTATCTTAAATTTTCTAACTTCGGAATAATCGAACTAGTGTACCTTGTCAGAGAATGCAAAATGTTTTCCAATCGCTTCTGAAGTGTGATTATTTGGCAATAATAATAAAATTATTGTTGACGTTTTCATGTTTGATGAGAAACTCGCAAACCACAAAACTTTCTACTTAAACATCTGGATTTATTAAACATTCTTCATTAAGGGGTTACATGGGTTTCACGGTTTCAAAAAATCTATTTTATCTTATTAATTCTATAACATTTCTAGAATATTGTCCTAATTTTCAAGTTGATCCGAGTAATAGTCTCGGAGATACAGCCTTGAGAAGGTGGTATGAACCTAAAACTCGGTCGAAATTCCCACGAATATGCCCGAATGACAGATGAAAACCGGGTGACCGCAGCCGAAAAAAAATCTACTTCCGAGACTCGTGAAGCCAGGATTCGTCATCGACAGGAGCAAAAGGATGCCCTGGACATTGCAGCTGCAGCAGGTTCTCTACTTTATGGCCCAGAATCGACGATTCAATGTAAGTTGAAAAAAAATTTTTTCCCACTTTTATTGTCTCTTAAAACTTTAAACGCGTTTTCTCAAAACTATGTTTTCAAAGTCGGTTGTCAAAATTTCTCGCGAACTACTCACCGATCTTAATGAAATTTTACACAAGTATTCGAGATATCATTTACAAGGTATTGAACGAAGGATTTTTTTTTCAATTGCAACTATTAAAAAAAAAAAAATGTCGAGAAATTTTCATCGAAATTTGCATTTTATTGTGAAAACGTCTGCCAAAAATCCAATTTTCATTTTTTTCCTTCGTCCAATACCTAGTTTATTGTCTATACTAAAACACGTTTTTTTTATTTTTACTTTAGATGATCCTGAAAGAAGTTCTGCTGACAACGCGGAGGCACCTTTTCTCCGAGGACTGCCGGAAATGGCGTCGTAATGGCCGACATTTTAATATTTTTTTTTGAAAATTTCACAAAATCTTTATTAATATGTATCTTTTAAATAATAAAAGTTTCATTAAATATTTAATTTTTTATATGCAAAAAAATTTTTGAAAAAAGGCCGTTTTTTGCCCGAGGAACCCATGTAACCCCTTAAGGAGAATAAACACGCTCGGGATACTCTTTTAGCCAAAGGTCCGACTCGTAAGAGCGTCATAATTGACGTTCGGAGAATTGTTATGAATATTTCTGTCCATGGGGCCGTCCGGCCGTAAACACCATAACTTTCGAAGGGATTGGCCTAGAGACTCCATATTTCGGTTCCCAAATGTCGCGGTTGAGTTCGTTAACCAGCCAAATCGTACCGGGTGTTTCATAAAATGTGGCCATTCAAATTTTTGTTACTCAATATCTCAGCCGAAGAAAACCAATCGATATGAAATTCAGCGGTCACTTGCAGGATGCTCATAGTATGCCTTATGCAAAATTTCGTGGCCGTATTGTTAACAGAACCAAAGGAAATTCAATTGGAATATTGAAAAGAATAATCTTTACATTTTCATAACAAGGCATCCGATTCGAATGAAATTTTTTGTGTTAATAGTGATTGACATACTGAATGCTCATTCAAAATTTCAAAAGGATCGCATCATCAGAACCATATAATTAATTTTTTATTGGTATTTCACATAATTCATTGTTTGGATAATTTCCAGAATATTATTCCGATCCTGTTGAGATTTTGCATTCATATACATGTATATAGGATGAATATATACAAAATTTTGAGGTAATAGCCTCTTTGCTTCGCCAATAAACGAGCGCTCAAGGGTTCATCTGATTTTTTTTAATTTCGGATTAGTCGAACTAGTATACTTTGTCATAGAATGCAAAATGTTCTTCAATCGCTACTGAGTGTGATTATTTGCCAATAATAATAAAATCATTGTTGACGTTTTCATGTTTGATTCGAAACTCGCAAACCACAAAACTTTCTTCATAATCATCTGGATTAATTAAACACTCTTCATTAAGAAGAATAAACACGCTCGGGATACTCTTTTAGTCAAAGGTCCGACTCGTAAGAGCGTTCATAATTGACGTTCAGAGAATTGTTATGAATTTTTATACTCTGATTACAAATCGCAGGCGGCCAATTTTCATTCTCTGCTGGGCGCCATTAACGTGTGGAAGATTATTTTAGTCACGGCTTGGTTATCGGATGCATTATGAACGATTCACAGGGGCGGAACTGCTTAGGGGCAAGCAGGGGCAATGCCCTGTTGGAATGTTATCTCCAAACAGAGAGGTCTCGATTTATACTCCATTAACTTCTTTTGGACCAGTCGATAGGCTTTGAAAAAATTATATGTAGTTTTTTTTGTTTACTGAAAGTTGGAAATCGTGAAATGTTTTCTGTGATACGTTGTCGATAACCAACAGTAACAAAGACACAAGCTTATAAAAAATTTAACAAAAGCCCTGAGCAGGTGGTGCGTTTGAGTGCTCGTTCATTTGTCGAGCAATAACGACTATTGCCTCAAAATTTTGTATAGAACTTGATATTCATGCCAAATAAAGGGTGTCCCAAAATTAACGCAAGATTTGAATTTGCCGCCATTTGTGCAGTGAAGTGTTGGCAACCCTGAAAAAAGGCAATTTGACAGCTAACAGTATAGGGTTATTAAAAATGGAGCGTTACACGATAGAACAACGTGTCTTCATTATTAAAGAATATTTCAAAAATAGTGAAAGCTTGGCGGCTGCAGTTCGAAATTTCATACAAAATATGGTCGGAATAGTGTTTTAACTTCGTCAACTGTGAAGAGATTAATTGAAAAATTCATGGAGACTGGATCCGTTGGAGACGCCAAACACACTGGTCGTCCAAAAACAAGCCGTTCAAATGTGAATGTCGAAGCAGTGCGTGAGAGTATTGCTGACCATCCAGGAACCTCAATTCGACGTCGTGGACAAGAATTGCAAATTTCAAGAACCTCTCTACAGCGTATACTCACCAAAGATCGGTGTCTTCATGCTTACAAAATTCAATTAACACAACAATTGAAGCCTAATGACCATAGACAGAGAAGAGAGTTCGTTGAATGGATTACTGAACATCAACAAATGGACCCTGATTTTTCGAGCAAAATCATCCTAAGCGATGAAGCACATTTTCATCTTGATGGCTTTGTCAATCGCCAAAATTGCCGCATTTGGGATTCGGAGAACCCACATGTGATTGTCGAAAAACAAATGCATCCACAACGCGTGACTGTATGGTGTGGATTTTGGGCTGGAGGCATAATTGGCCCATATTTTTTTGAAAATGATGCTGGTCAAGCAGTGACTGTTACTGGTGCTCGATATCGCGACATGATTACACAGTTCTTTCTGCCAAAATTGGATGATATTGATGTGTCCAATATGTGGTTTCAACAAGACGGTGCCACATGTCATACAGCCCGTGAAACAATTCAATTACTGCATGAGACATTTCCAGGTCGTGTACTCTCTCGTTTCGGTGATCAAAATTGGCCTCCTAGATCGTGTGATTTAACACCATTAGACTTTTTTTATGGGGTCATTTGAAATCACAAGTCTATGTCAACAAGCCCACAACCACCCGTGCATTAAAGGAGGAGATTCAACGCTGCATCAACGAAATTCAGCCACATTTATGCAGAATGGTCATGAAAAATTTCAACAAAAGAGTGCGCATGTGCATGCAAAGCCGTGGAGGCCATTTGTCCGATGTGTCATTCCATACATAACCCTATCCTATGTACTTTACGAGTCAATAAAAATATAACTATCAAAAGACTAAAAACGGCGTTTTCTATTTAATTCAAATCTTGCGTTAATTTTGGGACACCCTTTAAATGCAAAATCTCAGCTCCATCGGAACATCGTACAGCTAAAGGACCCCGCACATTTTGTACGGGAATTGGCTCCCGGTGGATTTGGCTGAAAATTTGATATGATGTTCTACTAATCCTTCTGATCAAATGTCTCCACAGTCACAAAGCTGAAAAATGCATACTTCTAGGAGTTTTTAGCGATTTTTTGTATCCATTATGGCTTACGTATTACCGTTCACACAGAAATGTTTGAGAATATTTCGTGATTATTGAAAGCAGATTCTGTCAATTCGAAATATTTTCAAACATTTCTGTGTGAACGGTAATACGTAAGCCATAATGGATACAAAAATCACTAAAGACTCCTAGAAGTATGCATTTTTCAGCTTTGTGACTGTGGAGACATTTGATCAGAAGGATTAGTAGAACATCATATCAAATTTTCAGCCAAATCCACCGTTCTGTGTGAACGGTAATACTTAGTCCATAATGGATACAAAAAATCGCTAAAAACTCCTAGAAGTATGCATTTTCCAGTTTCGTGACTGTGGAGACATTTGATCAGAAGGATTAGTAGAACATCCTATCAAATTTTCAGCCAAATCCACCGTTCTGTGTGAACGGTAATACTTAGTCCATAATGGATACAAAAAATCGCTAAAAACTCCTAGAAGTATGCATTTTCCAGTTTCGTGACTGTGGAGACATTTGATCAGAAGGATTAGTAGAACATCCTATCAAATTTTCAGCCAAATCCACCGGGAGCCAATCCCATACAAAATGTGCGGGGTCCTTTCAAAAGGTTTCACCTATAATGCTATTTAATTCTTGAACGGTTTGGAGGATGATATTTTAGATCTGAGGTTTGTTCAATTTAAATGCCATGTGGAGATTGTACACAGAATGTTCATGCAGAATTTTGTGGTCATAGTCTTAACAGAACCATAGAATATTCAATTGGAATATTGAAAAGTAGAATCTTTATATTTCCATAACAGGATGTCCGATTCAAGTGAATTTTTTTGTGACTGAAGACTGTTATAGGATTGCGTTTTGCTACCAGATTGGGGGTGAATTCACAGAAACCTTCTCTTTAACTCTCGAGGTAAGTGCACACTGAAATTCATTCAATAAATTGCTTAATCTTTCAATTATTGTCGTCTGAAATTGGTTGTAGTCATTTGCAACCATTTGAGTCTCATTGCTCCACCAAAGAACGAGCGCTCAAAAGCTCCTGTTCAGGAAATCTATAATGGTCTCAATATGCTAGTGTTTAAATAGTTTTTCCCTCAGTTTTCGATGCAGTTCTATTTTTTTATGTTTCTTGTTTTTAAATTAACAGAAGAAAACCAAACAGGTTTGAGTGTAAGAGTAGTATAAAACTAAACTCCGCAAAGGCTTGCTGTTTTGTTTAACATCTTCAATTACAAGTATATTTTTTGTATACTATTCTGAGAGAGAAACATAAAGGCGATCGTTACTCTACCCGTCTCCCCCTCCATGAAAGAGCCATATCTGCCCTTGTCTGTGTATAATTCTACATTTATAACTTTGTAAATTATATTTTGTTGTGACCAGTAACTTCTTCAGCATAAGTTCCGCCCCTGTTAACTGTACTCTGCAGAAGAATCTCGATTAGAGCTCTGGTCGTACTTCTGATCTAATTAAGAGGAAGCAGTCGAGTGGTGATAATGTATGCTTGAATTAGAGATTAATTGTTGTATGGAAGACTATCTGTCTGCGATGTTCACTGGCTTCGAAATCTGCTCATTTCTCAACTTTCTCGATAAGTGGATACTCTTGTTTGGAGTAAGTTGTTTCAAACACTGCAGGTTCAAGATGTTCACGATTTAGTAACAGAGTTGAACGGAAAATGTGAAAGATAAATGTTGGATATATTTTTGTATTACTTCGTAGAATCCCATACGGAAGAGTTATCGTTAAACAAACAAAAGGGCGCTTGTTTATGTTGGTTCTCAATGGTTTGATTTGATGACTCTTTCATTCTATTATATGGATCCGTGGAACCAAATTTGTAAGTTCCGTTCCTACAAGCAAATTTTACATCTGGCTTTCCAGGCAACGTTTTTTCTTTTATTTACTTTTATTGTAATTTTTTAGATCCTGTTGGTTTTTGAGAATGGCGAATGCCGAAACATGTCAAACCTAGGAAAATAAACAGAGTTCCACATTTTTGAAGAAGTTTTTAGACGTTTTTCCTTTTGTTTGTTTATATTTTTGTAGACAAACAGTAAGTCTTCGACTAACTGATGAAAAATTAATCGGTAAAGAAGCAGAATAGGCCTGTGATTTCGAATTGTACAATGAAGAAAAATTGAGAAGCTATCAAAAAGCTTATGATTACATTATGCATAATGTAAAAGTAGCGTGTACGTGTAAAAGCTTCTGAGCTTTAGAAACAATTATCTGATCACAAATCAAGTAGGTGTAGATTTTTGAGAATGTATGAAAGAACCAATTCAAATAAAAATTACTTGATGTATGTTTTTTGAACATTAATTATAATTAATTTTCAATGAACTTGAAAGCCAAAATTGACATTTTTTTTAGATGAGGAGTGTAGCAAGCCTGAATGTTTATGAAAACATTAAAGTGAAGTAAGAATCTATCAACTTTTTTTTTAATATTTGAAAGATTCTATTACGAAAAGGTACGATTGAAACGGTATAAAAATGAAATAATTTTCATAATATGAAAAATAATGTCAACATATTGAAAAACTGGAGGAAAGCCTTGACGTGAAGTCAGAAGCTTTTATGCGCTTGTTCATATTAGGCAGAACACTTGAGAAATTTTGCTTGAATTTCTCAAATGCCTAATGGAACTGGTTAACACGTTCGCTGCGGCACGATATTTTTGCGACTTTCCGTTTGTGCGTTACGGGGTCTATTTGACCCGTATGCGACTTTCCGTTTGTGCGTTACGGGACGTATGTGTTCCGTACAGGTGCCACTATATATCACGCTCTACTGAAATGGGGAAAAGTTTAAGAGGAGTGAGATTTTGCGAGTTGCAAGGTGATGGAATTTCGAACATAGTGCAAGCGCAGAACGGGTCTCCTACGTCCCGTTTCGCCACCATGGTGGTCAGTTGTAGGGTTACTTTTGAGACATTAGTATTTCGAACACAAGATTTATTTCATTCGGAAATAATAAAACAAACATATTTCTAACTCAAATTATAAAAAAAAACATTTTAAAGAAAACAAAAAAATAGTCTCTAAACCGCTTCAGGAGCTTGAGCTCCTCAGAATTTTCCTTATTCTGAGCTAGGGCAAAAGATAAAATTTTGCACCTCTAGACATCGCACCTAACTCACTCCACGCACTCTGGTCGAATACTAATCCACTGGAACAGTTTTGCGCTGTTGATAATAGGATTGCCCGTGTCTTGTCGTGACTTGTCACTGGACCCCGTACCGCCCCCAGGGTAGAAAACGTACAATCAGGCGGTACGGGGATATACAGGTTTGGAAATTCACATCTGAAATATACGATATACAATGCATCAGACAGAGAATTCTTCCCTCCAGTTGCACCGATGAATAGTCGAGACAATCACTTGCTGTAACACACTGAATTCAGTTGTCTTACTTCGTTATTCTAGTCTTGTCTCTCTCTTATCATTTAGAGGAGCGTAGTTCTTCAGTATGGTAGGCAACAGTAAATACTTGAATCGAGTATTACGGGCAGCCTGACAAATTAAAAATTCTATACGTTGAGTGCGGGTTCCCTACCATACTGCGATAAGAGAGAGACAAGACTAGATTATCGCAGTGAGACAGTTGAATTCATTCAGTTATCGCACTTGATTATCTCGCCTATTCATCTGAGCAACTGGAGGGAAGAATTCTCTGTCTGATGCCTTGTATATCGTATGTTTTCGATGTGAATTTCCAAATCGGTATGTCCCGTACGATATTTGACCATAAATGAGGTAGAATTCCATAAACAATCACCCTGGTGTCGACAGTTTTTCTGAGAAGTCGAAAAATACTGAAATAAGCCTTCCGCCTGGAGGAAGTTTCAGCGATTTTGCCTCCGCCCCAACGGAACAAATAGACCCCGTGCCGCAGCGAACGTGTTAATTATATAATTTGATATAGTTGCAAAATGCTTTTCTGTCATTGACAATTGATGGCATGGTCAATTGAAATATAAAAGTTGATAATTCAAATATTTCGATAAATCTCTGGTGTTGGTGATTTTCTGGTTGACATTAAGGAATGTATTTGAACTGATTGTTGATACGAACTCCAATGAATTACACGTTTTCCTCCGATTTGGTGAAACAACCATGTGGTTTATGTATGGTTAATATTGAGTTGAATATATTTCATTCTGAAAAAGAATGCTCCGGATACTTAAAAATGAGATTGTAATTGATTCACAAAATATGAATTAAACTCTTGAAATTAACTGTTGAATATTCAAAAGTTTATATTTCGGTTACTTTCTACAGCAAGGTATCAATTCTAAAACACCAATGCATAGTAGCATACAGTGTGTAATCTTGATTGAAAATTGTAGGTGAAATAATAATTCTATTCTGCTTTCATTAAAAGTTTCATTACCATTTTACAATATATGTTCGATATTACCCGAGATAACTTGAATAAATATTCAATTCAAGAATGATAATTCGAATTTCAGTGACCTAGTATCACTACTCTACTAATCTGTCCATTAAAATGACTCTATCACTCACTATGATAGTTACCATGCAACACAAAATTCAAGGGCTTCGTTTGAGGTTTCGCCATGAGAATCCAATTCATAAGATATAAAAATCTACCTGTACGTCAGAACCTTTCCTCAATTTGAAGAAGATTTTGCTCTTATAAATATTGGGATACCTTTGGTTCACATTCTAATCATTTTGAAATTCCACTTTTTTTTATTATCAAACAGAAAAATTTGCACCCTGACTCAATTCAGGGAAAAAGAAGTTTCGGCATAAATGAAATTAACCGATTCAAATTTGAAGAAATGGTTAATTATTGAGATGAAAAATATTAATGATGTTCATTCTTTAGATTTTTCATTGTATTGAAAAATGTGGGTTGTTAAAAATCAATAAGCAGATTTCAGCGTTTCAACTCTGAGTAATTAGTTGAAGAAATATTCATTTTAGTCGAATCGTTCAAAATCCATATCTATAGAAAGTTCAAACAGAAAGTATTTTTGAATTGCAGCAAAAACTCTATCAGAATCTGTCGTGGAAATTTGGTTTCTGATTAACACCCCTGAAAAACTGCCCGCAAATGTTTTCTTTAAATTGCACAATTATAATTTTCCGTTGAACTATTTCCAGTAAAAAAAAATATATTCAAATATTTTTTTCATCATTTTACCTAAATTCAGACCTTAATTAATAGCAATGAATTGTGGTGCATTCGCCATTTTGCAAATGAAAATTGTATTTTTTAATTTTTTTACTACTTGGGAATCGTTGGTTCACGTTCTTATCATTTTGAAATTCCACTTTTTTTTTCATTATTAAGCAGAAAAATTTGCACCCTGACTCAATTCAGGGAAAAGAAGTTTCGGCATAAAATGAAATTAACCGATTCAAATTTGAAGAAATGGTTAATCATTGAGATGAAAAATATTAATGATGTTCATTCTTTAGATTTTCATTGTATTACATCCAAATCGTTAATGAGGTTATATTCGAGAAATATAATTTTCACCAAACATTGCCTTCATAAAAATATTTTCCTTATTTTTCAGAGCAACTATTCTCGAGAAACCGCACGAACCATTTTATCATAATTTTATAGTATAGGGCGGATATAAGTATGAAATAAAATCAATATTTCTTGGACAAAAAACTCAAATTTCAAACGCTGAAGTCAGCCAATTGACTTTCGATTATGTACTTTTATTTTCTCTCAAGAAAAACACACAGTTTTCTTGCCAGAAAATGTGGGTTGTTAAAAATCAATAAGCAGATTTCAGCGTTTCAACTCTGAGTAATTAGTTGAAGAAATATTCATTTTAGTCCGATCGTTCAAAATCCAATATCTATAGAAAGTTCGAACAGAAAGTATTTTTGAATTGCAGCAAAAACTCTATCAGAATCTGTCGTGGAAATTTGGTTTCTGATTAACACCCCTGAAAAACTGCTCGCGAATGTTTTCTTTAAATTGCACAATTATAATTTTCCGTTGAACTATTTCCAGTAAAAAAAATATATTCAAATATTTTTTTTCATCATTTTACTTAAATTCAGACCTTAATTAATAGCAATGAATTGTGGTGCATTCGCCATTTTGCAAATGAAAAATTGTATTTTCTAATTTTTTTACTACTTGGGAATCGTTGGTTCACGTTCTTATCATTTTGAAATTCCACTTTTTTTTCATTATTGAACAGAAAAATTTGCACCCTGACTCAATTCAGGGAAGTTTCGGCATAAAATGAAATTAACCGATTCAAATTTGAAGAAATGGTTAATCATTGAGATGAAAAATATTAATGATGTTCATTCTTTAGATTTTTCATTGTATTACATCCAAATCGTTAATGAGGTTATATTCGGGAAATATAATTTTCACCAAGCATTGCCTCCATAAAAATATTTTCCTTATTTTTCAGAGCAGCTATTCTCGAGAAACCGCACGAATCATTTATCATAATTTTATAGTATAGGGCGGATATAAGTATGAAATAAAATCAATATTTCTTGGACAAAAACTCAAATTTCAAACGCTGAAGCCAGCAAATTGACTTTCGATTATGTACTTATATTTTCTCTCAAGAAAAACACACAGTTTTCTTGCCAGAAAATGTGGGTTGTTAAAAATCAATAAGCAGATTAGATACAGCGTTTCAACTCTGAGTAATTAGTTGAAGAAATATTCATTTTATTCCGATTGTTCAAAAGCCAATATCTATAGAAAGTTCAAACAGAAAGTATTTTTGATTTGCAGCAAAAACTCTATCAGAATCTGTCGTGGAAATTTGGTTTCTGATTAACACCCCTGAAAAACTGCCCGCGAATGTTTTCTTTAAATTGCACAATTATAATTTTCCGTTGAACTATTTCCAGTAAAAAAAATATATTCAAATATTTTTTTTCATCATTTTACCTAAATTCAGACCTTAATTAATAGCAATGAATTGTGGTGCATTCGCCATTTTGCAAATGAAAAATTGTATTTTTAAATTTTTTCACTACTTGGGAATCATTGGAAGGGTACAAATTATGAGGATATAATTGGAAAAATATATATAGCGGTAGTATTCAGAAACGAAATTTTAAAGACGAATTCTGGTAGACTTCTTGATCCCATTTGAAATACTTTTCGTTAGGACATTCCACCATGTCTTGGAGTCGAATTCGGCTCATTTTTTAAATTTTTTTGTGCCA
Source organism: Propylea japonica (assembly GCA_013421045.1). Classification (NCBI taxonomy): domain Eukaryota; kingdom Metazoa; phylum Arthropoda; class Insecta; order Coleoptera; family Coccinellidae; genus Propylea; species Propylea japonica. The sequence goes on along the minus strand of CM024247.1, from coordinate 24,340,324 downwards.
TAATCACGAGTAAACATGTTACTCCCAAATAAAAATTCCAGAAAGATTCGAAGAATAATTACTCTAACATTCTTCTTCTTACATTCGACGAGAAGTTTATGTACCTTCCATTTTTAAAAGCATATTATTATATCGTTCTGAAAAAGTTATTTAATAAACAAGGTTATTAAAGACAGCGACTAATGGTCGCTCCGCTCACGCTTTAATAGTTCGAGACCATTAGTCGCTCGATTAATAACAGAGTTGATTACAAGATTTTTCCGACGATCTCAATATGAATTGTGTATGAATACTTTATCGAAATACATTTTAATTTTGCACAAGACATACATTTGTCATTGTGAAATTTCTATGTATCTATGTTCCAGTAGAGTTTTGACATTTCTCGTAGTGCTTCTGAATACTTTGTGAACCGTTGCCATGAGAATTGCACCTTAAAATGGCTAAAAAATTGAGCATTAAATGAGTCATTAATACTCAATTTCTTATACATTAAAAACACCTTTTGTTTCGAGGTCGGCGGAAAATGTTAATAAAAGTCGAAATACCTTCTTGAAACGGAGCATAGAAAGTGAACGTTTATGAACATTATTTTCACAGAAGTCTGCCGATTCAAGTCAGCAGAAACTTCAATTTTGATTAGACATTATACTTTATCAGCTCAATAGTCAAAATTATATCCTAAATTCTATAAGAAACGAATCACCTACCTTCCTGAACTCCCCGCAGAACTTGGTTACCATTTCCGACAACTGTTGAGCTCTTGGAGTATGCAATGAAACCTTCCTTGAGGTCCTTCCAAACTCACAGTAGTCGGTCTGGGAGCCGTACAATAATTTATTTCTCCAAGTGGAAAACTCCTTACAATCTGAAGATGCTGATGATCCTTCTTCACGAATGCACACCCCAGTGAGATACAGCTAACAGTTGAACATCTGCCAGCTACGAAAAAATATGTCAACAATAATTCAATGTTTTGCATATTATGAAACTTACCTGGGCAGCTCCAGATACAGGGAATAACCTAGCAAAGTAAAGCGGCCAAGTCCTAGCCAACTCTACAACATTTCTCTTTATGTTAGCTCTATTTGACACGTTGAAATTTTCTGCGGTTATACCATAACCACTGAGCATGTTGACACCTGCTCGTTTTTCACTCTGAGTCAGCCTCAAGCATGGACTGAGGCCGTAGACATCTGCAGCAATCTGACAGAAGATCAAATGCAACGCTGCTGGAGAACCAAAACTTTCACTCGGTGTGAAAAACTCTTTACGGACCTTCAAAAGCCATGCTACTCTGTTGTAGGTTACACTGGCTGATGATCCTAATGGAAGAAGTCTTGGTGTTGTTTTTGGTGAAGAGGTTATTGGTCCTTCCATGTTTTTCTTGATGGGTTGTGGAGATTTCGCTGGTGGACTAGGGATTGGACGCATGAACTCAGGCCATTCTTGATCTGTAAATTCAATGTAAGAAAATTTTAGATTTATTTCAGATTATTATAATAATAATAATAGCAATGAACTTGTTATCGAATATTCTTCAGAAAGGGATTCAACCTGAAGGTCAACAGAAGCAACATGTTAATAAACCATCTATTAAACTTCGATACTTGAATCTGATGGCAGCAACCAGAGACCAACTAGAGTGCCTACTACGACTTGTGAAGAAGTTTTCTAAAGATGTCAGCATGAACTTTGGACTGGATAAATAATCTCGTTTCCTAAGTATGGCAGGGGATAAAATCCAACAAACACCTTATCTAAAGGAGAAGAAATGAAGGCAATGCTGGCAGGAGATCTATATTAATACCTAGGAATAAAACAATGTCAAAGAATAGACCAACGCGTAATGAAGGACGAAATAACAGCAAAGTTCACCAAAACAATAAAGAGCATTCTGATAATGGAACCGAACAGCAGTAATCTCACAAAAGCTGTTAACAACTTTACTTGCTCAGTTTTCACCTACTCTTTCGGAATAGTGAAGTGGAGTATTACAGATCCTTATCAACTCCAACGTAAAATGAGAACACTGCGCATAAAGTCGAACAAGCATCATTCTAAAGGCTGTGTTGAAAGAACAACGATTTCAAGAACTCAAGGCGGGCAAGGCTTTGTGGACATAAGGGAAATGGCGACTGAATAAATAAACTACTTAGGAAAATGCTTCATAGACAAGTCGAACTCATCGATAAGATGGAGTGAGGCAGATACTTCAACATCTCTACTGCCAAGCGAGCACCCTAATAAAATCTCCACACAGAAGAATGATGATAATATTCAAAGATGGTGAGAAAAGCCACTACATGCAAGACACCTATACGAGATCACCCAGGGTTATGTCGAGATGTCTGCATTGAACTACTAGCTGACTTCTGGCAGATTGTTTTCTGAAACTATCAGAAATATTTGATGAAGAACAATAGTCTAACCAACAATATTGTCGCCCCGGGTGCCAAACATCAGAAACAATCCAACAAATCATGGAAAGCTGCCAAGTTTGCTGGAAATTAATATAAAAGTCGGCAATATGTGGTATCCAAAATACTTCATCAAGAGCTTGTTATCCAACTGAATATCCTGCAATCTGAGAGAACCCCATACTAAAGTTTCATCTTGAGCCTGTACTGCAAAACGATTACTACAGGATATACAGTTGCTCATAACAGACCGCATAAAATTCTAGTCAAGAAGAGGAAAAAGAAATTAGAAAAACGCCGAGAACATATCAAAATATCGGAAACTAAAAGTTCAGCTCAAAAGGCAGTGGAGGATGTCTAGCACAAAACCATTTCTATTCTCATATCGATCACAAGAGTTATTCCTGAGAGTCTCAAGTACAACCTCAAGGAGCTAGACCTCGATGAAAATATCTACAAAGTGATGCAGAAAGCAGTACTACTTGGTACTTGGTACTAGAACAGTGAGTTTAGGTATAGCCGTGTTTCAATGGTAAATCTGCCCCCACCTCCTTTTCGATTCATATTGAGGGGAACGATTAGACATTGCATGAAAATAATTCAGCCAACTTTTCAGCTTTTATCTCTAGCCATTTTTTAAATTTTTGTGAAAATCGCTTTTTTCGATTTTATTTTTTTTGTGAAATTTTCGAATGGCGATTTTTTTCTTGGTTCTCTGCTATTAAATCAATAGACGTATAATTTTTTCATGAATTTCAGCTGAAAAATCGATTAAAGAAATAAAATTATAGTCATTTGTTTTTCGGCGTTCTTCAAAAGTGTCCACCGCCATTTTTTCACATAAAATGTCCTTTTTTGTTCTTTATACCCTGGTATTTTTCTCATTTTTAAAATTGGTGAAACATTTTGGAAAAAAAATTGAAACAGTTTTAATTTTGGGATTCAGCAGATATTCATCAAATTCTGGTGCCATTGTATTCATATTGGCTCCCTGAACAATATTAGTGAAAAAAACAATTGGCGATCTGTCTTAGTTTGGATGATATGGGGCCCCAAAGTCCGAAAAATATTTCACCTGAAAGTCACATTTCTCACTACAAAAACACTGAATTACCGCTTTATAAAGTTTAAAGCCTCTCTGAAAATTTAACATAACGATTCGATTCATTTCAGTTCAAATATATTCAATAATTATTGCAAAAACATCGAAAAAATTCGAGAGAAAGCCCGCGTTCTTTATGGTAGGTCACAACGGATGCCACTAGCAACCATAGATGGCAACATTGCAAGATCTACTACCAGGACATCAACCAAGAAATCCAAGACAAGACAACGAAGGATAAACTACCAAGGACCCCGGGGAAAAAGAACACCGAATACCTCAGAGCTCAATCCCTCTGATACTTGCTATCCGAGATGAGTTCCTCATGGAAGGAAGTGCGAAAGCAGATCACTAGGGGGCCTGAGAAATATCACCCTTCTATCTTTATTCAACCTTCAACTTACTTTCTGTTCTATCGGTCATCTGAGTGGATGCGATAGATAGCTTCTTCTCACGTTCTTGTGCACTTTTGTTGATCATATGAGTTCTGAAAGTTGGCCTTTCTGTTGGTTCTTTGAACACTTTCTTCTCTCTTCTCTCAGTATCTCTTCTTTCAGTATCTCTTCTTTCATTTCTTTCTATCCTTTCTATTTGAGCACTTCTTCTAGGTATGGACTCCATCTTATTTGACGGGTAGTCGTTTTGGTCCCAACTATCTCTCGATTCCGCTTTCTCGATATCTACGGAATCCTTACCCCATTGCACTGAAAAATGTATCAATATATTGTCCTATGTGAAGATGTAAAAGGAAATTTTATTTGCGGATTTAGCTCTTTCGTTATAGAAAAGTTTCACTGTATTTTTGACGATTTGAGTTTGTTTTTATTCTTTCTTGAGGGCTGGCGACGTAAAACAGGCATTAAGCTGCCTAGATGTCTCCGCCCCTTGAGATTGATTTTTCATTTCATTATTCTAAGGTATAGGGGATAATTTGTAATAGAAATGTGTGTGAATAAAGTTGATTTGATTTGATTTGATTTGGTGTAAGGCAGAGGACATACAGGTATACATCCGACAAAGAATTTCGCAAGCAAGTTGAGCAAATGTATTTTCGAAAGTTAAACGTGCTCTAACTGATGGAACGAAGTTGTCTCATTATGATAATTTTAATTTTAAATTTAATTGATCAGGCTGGTCGTGATACTCGATTCAAGAACATGTGGCTGACTACCATACTGCCTGAATTGAATCTCTTATAACGATAAGAGAGACAAGACTACATTATTGCAATAGGACAGCTGGATTCAGCGCGTGAAACTTTCGAATACACATCTGCTCAACTTACCTACAGTATTCTCTGTCTGCTGCATTGTATATATCTTTCCAAACCTGTATACAAGGTTTCAACTTACCATCATCTTGAGTTTCTTGGGTCATACTACTTTGTGAATCCCAATTGGCACTGAACGAATTCCTCTTTGAATTTTCCATGAGGACCCTATTCTGGTGTACGCCAAAAGTGTCCCTATCTTGTCGCTGAGCCATGAAAGAATCTCTTGCTTGATCCATCGAAGTAAGGGATTGGTTAGGTCTCATCATTGGAGGTGGTGGTGCTGGACCAGAAGGAGCTGGAGGTATTGAATTTGGTATCATTGGTGGTGGAGGTGGTCCTGGTTTCCAATTACCATTTGACCAGCTTGTGTTTGATGGAGAGTTTGAACCATTGATTGGAATCTTGAAAGAACAAATAGGTATTAATATTTATCATATTCAAGTATAATTAAAGGCAGTGTAAACGTGAATGATACAAGTCGCCAGATGACTTATCAATAAGTGGCCAACTCCGATCCACTACCCGGGCGTTCAATAAACAGGGTGTCTGTAAAAACATTCGAGGAGATGATCCCTCGATGAAAATAAGCAGGGGTAGTTTATATAAATTTTTTCTCGAAATCGACCTCCCTCCCAAGATACTGCCTTTAGAAGGCGATGACGAGTTGACAGTTTTATTCTTTTTTGGTGTCCTAAAAAACACTGAGTCATGAAACTTTACATAATATGATTCGATAAGGAGATGTCACTCACACAATTTTTTTTGATCCCATAACTTCATTATTAGGTTAGGGGTTCAAAAAAACAACCCTTAATGATTTTCCCTCAAAATTGTTTTCGTCTGATAGATTTTCGAAAAATTGAATTCACTTATGGTATCCTATTCAATTCTGGAGGAAAAAGTCTCATCGTATGTTCCATAGAATGAATATTCTAAGATATTGTTTATGCTCAAAATTGGTTTTGTCAATTATGCTCATTAATTGAAAAAAAAATTGTGAAATTAAAATATTACGGATATAATTTTCTACCGGAAATTAGTAATTAAACCTTCACAAAGATTTATCTTCTGTCATAGACATACAATATCATCGAATATTCATTCTATGGAACACTTATATCTACGATGAAATGGAATGAACAGTGATTATAACTGATTGTAAGCTTTATTTTTTCCCTAGAAAATTATCGACTGTACCGAAACTTTACAAAAAAATTTTTTTTTCTCCAAAAGAGGTGACTACCGAGGGAAAGAGAAGCTAACCGCAAGATTGGTGCCGCGTTTGTTCAACACACTATCGAATGCTTTGAATCAGGTTTGTATTCCTTTGCCCTTTTTCTAGATTTAACGAAAGCGTTTGACTGCGTCAATCACTCCTTCCTTGTGGCCAAGCTACGTCGTTATGGTTCTGATGACAAGAGTACCGACATTATTTCCTCCTTTCTCCGTGGAAGATCACAGGCTGTGTGTGTTGATGGGCGGTGGTCGGGTCGGGAGGGTATAACGGTGGGAGTTCCACAGGGCTCAATACTGGGTCCGGTGTTATTTCTAATTTTTATAAATGACTTTCCCGATTATTTGGGCCATTGTTTAACCGTTCTGTTCGCGGACGATACCACTGTTTCCATCTCGGACAAGGATCTGTCACGTGGAAGTATTCGAATTAAGGAGGTCTACTCTATAGCGTCATCATGGTTTAAGTGTAATGGTTTGAGTTTGAATGAGAATAAGACCCAAGAGATTATTTTCACTCTTCGTCGGGTCGCTGATGTTAGTGATGTGAAGGTGCTGGGTATTCGTTTGGACACTAGGCTCACATGGGCTTCTCATATATGTCAGTTGGCCACTAAATTGTCCAGAACATTTTTGTCTTGAGAAATCTTTCCACCTCTGTGTCTCTGGGGGTACTTAGAACTGCATATTTTTCATTATGTGAATCGCACCTTCGCTACGCGCCATTTTACTTTGGGGAAATTGCTCCGGTGTGGAGAGAGTTTTCAGATTGCAGCGTAGAGCGGTAAGAATCTTGGACGGTCTCGGTTACAGAGAAGAATGTAGGGGTTCATTTCGTAGGTTGGGAATCCTCACGCTTCCCAGCTTGTTTGTTCTTGAGTGTCTCCTGTATGTACGTAAGAGTGTGAATGATTGGGTTTCTCATTCCAGTGTGCACTCTCATTTTACGAGAAATAAAGATAACCTGGTTACATCTTTTTTAAGATTGAGCAGGTCACATGGTGGTCCAAACTATCTTGCCCTGAAGTTTTATAACAAGTTGCCCGAATCTTGGAGATTGCTTCCTTTGAATGCTTTCAAAGCTAAGCTCACTGAATTTTTTAAAATATCATGCACTGTATAGATACGATCAATTTTATGAGTTGAATTTCAGTGCTCCCTAATTTGTAATTTATTATTATTATTGATTGTGTGTACAATTTTATATGTTTTGTGTTATAAATGAATTTGACGTGTATATGTACTATTATGTATTCTATGCAAAATAAACTTGAAAAAAAAAAAAAAAAAACAATCGAACAAAAGCGTGAAAGTCTCAAATTCTCAAATGTGTAGATCCACCGCTACACATTAGAATCGAAAAATCAGCCGCAAAGACTCAACCACTGGGCGTGAAGGTTATGGCGTTTGTTATTTCAATTCTAGTGGTATATTGGACATTGTTTTCGGAAAAACAATGAATAGTGACTAAACTGTGCATTATCAGACCGATTGAAATCTCAAATCGCAAAAAACGGCCACATTTATCTGAGAAAAGTGCTTTTGTTGCAAGACAATGCACCAGCTCACATATCAATGATCCCTAGATTTAGTCAAAAGATTATAATTTGTTTACAAACTTGAAAAGCTGAACTTGAATGAAGATGTCAAATGAGAAACTAAAGCGTATTTTGAAGACAAATCTTACTGTTCGAAAGGCATCGCATGTTGGAAAAACATTGGATTTTTTTGTCAAGCTGAAATAAAAGGCGATCTTCTTTGTCCAGCTTGAAACTTAACGAGTACTCTTCCGATTTTGATATGATTCTTTACTGATTTATTTACTTACATGTGGTGGAGTGCTTGGACTCGATTTTCCACTGGTTTGGTCTGTATCATCTCCCCATCTTCCTGCTAATTGTTGTTCTAGCATCATTTTTCGAGTATCTTCTAATTTACTAACTGTCCTTTTCGGTTTCTCCACATTACTACTACTGGACCTCACCGAATGATTTGCTGTAACTTGTTCTAGCCTCTGTCTCATTTCAGAACTGAGTTTGAGTTTACCAACACTCCCAGGAGAAGGCCTTGATGCACCAATATCGAAAGATCGTTTAGCCTTCTTCGATTGCTTCTCAGCTTCTTTCTCTCGAACGGATTGTTCAAATTCGAATTCTTCCCAGTCTGTTGGTGATTGTTCGTTTTTATTGCCATTGTGACCATTCGTGATAGACAATGACTGATCTTTGTTCGGTGTAACCTTCCTTTGGTTTTGACGCATCTTGAAGTGCATGAAATCTTCACCATTTTGTGGGGTATTGCCATCTTTTGGTGGAGGCCACCTCCATTTGCCTTCACAAGAAATATTTTCATTATTTCAATAAGGATTTATGTCATTCAGACTATAGTTAATTGAACTTACCAATTCTTACTGTTTTTGCTCTTCCGTAAGGATCAAGGAAGGGACGAACTTCGTTAGGATCGACCTCATCTAAAGGTGGGGGCATTGGTGGAGGTGGTGGCACTCCATTTTTCGTTATTATACTACTGTTTTCAGAACTTCCTTTTCTTGACTTGTATTCATACGAAGGTGTACTTGGTGAGCTACTTTTTCTAGTGAAACTAGGCTTACGTGTTTGGTTAGTTTGATGAACCTGTAAAATAAACAATTATATTCTCAAATAGATGCAATGTATGGAAAAATATTACTTGTGCTTTAGTTGTTGTTGATTTGGGGCTTTCTGCTGTGGTTTCACTTGTAGCTGCGTGTTGCAGTAGCAGTTGATGCAACGCCTGATTTTGTGCAAGAATCTGTTGTTGTATCTGTAAATTCTGAGCCATTGTACTTTGAAGAAATGCTCGCTGTAAACTCTGTTGGTTTTGACTCATATCGGAGCTGTTGGGTGACATTGGAAGATTGAACATTGGCATGAATCCTTCTTGCGTAGGAGACAATAGCGGTATATTACTTCCATTGGGATTGACCGGCATGAATGCTGGCATGAAGTTTTCTTGATTCGGTAAGATTGGCATCATTAGGGTGGTATACCTACAATTGGAGGTTGCATGGATGAAAAGTTATAGCCAGGTGAGTTTGTTCCATTTTGTTGGTGCGTAGTACCGCCTCCTTTTATTTTTCCCACCAGGGTTTCAACGTCCATTGAACTTTCAATATCTTCAGCATTCACAGACTTAAACAGCAGGTTATTCACAAATCATCCAAATTTTCATTTTCACTCGTGCTACCTCCTTTTATGCTTGCGACTAATGATCTAGCATCACTTAATTCATCCAATACTGGACTAAATAGATCATCCAAGAACTGATCAACATCTGATGCTTGACTTGGCACTCTCACTCTTCTGACGTGACTAGCTAGACTTGGGGCTTCACTTGTATCAGACATTGCTGAACTTCTGACACCTTCAGATTTCTCTATATGAGCTCTACTGCTTGAGTGTGAACCTGGTGGAGCTCTTTTGCCACTATATTGAGATTTAACGTATCTAGGTCCCCCTCTGTGTGAAGTACTCACACTAGATGCATCTGGAAACTCGAATTCTATTTCCTGGGAGGACATGTAGTTTGAATTAGCCTTGGACATACCTGGTGGCATCGAGTCAAGCTGTTCTACAGAGTGGTATCTTTCGTTGAGTTTTGAAGATTGACTCAAACCTAGGTCAGCGAGAGGTGTTGGTTCGGGTTCGTTAAGAAGGTTATCTAGACTTCTTGACCGTACTTTCTCAATGTCAAAATATCTTTCATTTAGTGCAGAGCTTCTGGAGAGTGCATCATGGGATACTTTCCGTGAAGGACTATTTGCAATAGGGAATTCCTCTGCACGGAATAATCTATAGAGCTTTCTCTGGATGGTTTTCTCGAGGTATTTATCGATTGCCTTTGTGTTGGGGGAGATTTCTTTTGCTGTGTTACCTCTCGTGATATTTTTCTCATTGCTTGACTTGGTGGTTCTGGCGGTGGTACCTGAGGGGTTCGAATTCATTATCGGATTTCTAAATTCATTGAATTTCACTTACCTGGGTCTCGTTGGAGAAGTTGGCGATGGCTGAGACATACTGTGTTCCATTTCAGAGATTTTCTTTCGATTTCCTGTCTTCAGAAGATCTGATTTGGAGACCGGGAATCCTGGTGGAAGTTCTAACTCAGATACTAAGTCTAGTACATAATCTAAACCACAACCATCTGATATCATTCCAGAGTCATCAAGAACTACGCTCCAACCAGATGGAAGAATACCTTGGTCTGATATAGCCAAATTAGCAGCCTAAAAAATTCAAAAATTAGCACCTACTATCAAAATAATAATATAAGTAACTCACTTCTTCACAAGTAGTCCATGAGTCTACATGAACAGTGGATACATTTCCATCTGGTAAACTCAAGGAAAGAGCCATATTATTCCTCTGTTTCGTTGTTCTCCATTCCAGAAGTGTAGGTGGCAAGGCTCTAGCATGTGGTGCTTTTTGCAAACCTCTCATAAGTTTTCTTTGTAAAATTTCTTTATAGTTTGATGTCGCATGATCGGAAATAAACTTCAGGAGATATCTAATAATGAAAAATGTCGTTAGATTGCTGATGAAAAGTTATTTTCTGAACTTACTTGCTTAGTGGTGGACTTGGTTGGAAACAGCTCAAACAGTGTGCCATGAGAACCCAAATTTTCTCATTGTTCTCGTTTTTCCATGTCTGATTGCAAAGTTGAACAAGGAGTTCATCTCTGAGCCCTCTTGAACTCAATCCTTTGTAAACGAAATAATCAGCTAATGCCTTTTCGCGAGGTAAGGTCAAGGTGGTATCTCCAGTCCAACGTAAAATCAATTTAAACATAGCAATCGAATCACGAAAATCTTCATCTCTGGCTGCTGCTTTAGAGAGGAATGGGGTATTAATGGGATCTTTCTTAACACCTAAGCCTGATTCTGCAATAAATGGAGATATTATCGTATTTGTGAAAGTATACAGGAGTTAATTACGTTAAGAGTATCAAAATGATTATAATAGAATGGATTGAAGACATCAGCTTACCCTTGAAGTATACTGAAGAAAATTTAGAGAATTCGAATTGATGTAGATCAGCTGGCAACATCACAGATGCTGGTTGTCCACTAATGCCACCTAATACCTTCATCAGGTTTTTTTCTGAATGAGACGGATTGTGTCCTTCCAACTTCGAGAAAATGAATGCAAGCTCAGCAGGTATCTCAAGATTTTGAATAGTTGTCTTTGCTTGATTCTTTTGAGCTTGGTCTCTCAGTTGAGCTTCTCTTTGAGCTCGCTGTCTTGCTCTTTCTTGAGCTACCTTTTCAGCTTCTACTCGGCGCTTGAATTCAGCCTTACGCTGTTTGTATCTTTTCCTTTCTAATCTGCCTCGAACTAGTGCTTGCGCTTGTATGATACCGATTTTCATTCTGTGATACCTATTTCGTTGCTGGTAACCTTTCCATGTTTTTGGATTGTTATGGCACTTCTCTTCAGACGTTTGTACTTTCTTCGAGCTATGAAACCTCTGATATATTTTTGGATGACTACTGCAGAGTCTTTCAGGCAATCTGTTCGTTTCAATTCAAGACGTTGCTGCAGTGTTTCTCTCAAAAACACTCTAGTTGCTCCAAGTTGATAGTCTGGACCATCTAAAGAAAATGAGGAATAACAATCTGTTACCGGAAAAATTATTGATAGGAAAATATTACCGGTTTTCTGTAGAAGGTATGCGTTCTAGAATCTGATGACAAAGTTCTCGATAAGGTGTTCCTCTACGCATTTTTCCTGACAAGAGGTACCTATAATGAAAACGAGTCATAATAAATTGAATAAAGATGATTAAAATATTAAACGATGAATTCAAATAAAATTTTATATCAATTACCTGTATCTATCGACGAATTCATGAAATTTCAATCTTATAGGATATCCAGCTTGCCTAATTTTTATAGTATCGAGCATGCCTAAGAATCTCAATTGTTCTAATACTACAGGCATATCAAATTTCATTGGAGCCTTGTCATTGTTTGGTTTGATACATCTAATGAACCAAGGGTTGCATTTAGACATAGAGTCCAGAAGATTGTGTAAGGAATCTGAGAATCTAGCTGCTACTGTTGGGGTTCGTGGTTTCATCGTGACGAATCGTCCATTTGTGCCCTTGGGAAGAGTTCTGGTCTTACCTTGGTTCAACAATGGTTTTGCGAAAGCATTCACCAAAGGTTCTTTTGAAGATATGAGGAGATCAACTATTTCGGGGCGAAGACTATCTCTATTTTTATCTAGAAAACCATCTACCTGGTACCAAACTTGTCCGGCAAAGTGACAGATCTATAAAATGAAAAATTTAGAATATTTACCGTTCATCTGTATGATGATACCTTACCCCAAACTCTCTGTTTCCAACTCTAGGCCTACAATAGTATTCATTTAAAGCATGATTATAATCACATTTATCCAAGAATGAATTATCTGTAGCTCTTGGGAAATTGCTATCGTCATCTAAAAGATGAAGAATTCCCAAAGGTTTCTTTCTGAGCAAATGGATCACTGGCGTATTATCTGCCCATGTTAAATCTGTCCACTCTAATCTTTCCTTGGCGTATTCCTGCTGTTCCAACTTGAAGACGTGTTTGTTGAAATAGAGTTGTAGTGACTCAGACGCAAAATTGATACATAGTTGCTCAAAAGAGTTCTCCTCTAAATTCTCGAAGCCAAATATATCCAAGAGCGAAACTCTCGCTGCATCATGTAAGCCACCACGTTGGATTATAGAGTTGACTCTCGTCACAAGCCTAGGTAAATATGAAAATTTGAGTAACAGGGTGTATTCAGTTAGAAGCATATTTACCAATCAAAAAGGGCTGAATACAGGCTTTTGCAAATGCATCTCTAGCATCTAAAGCCTGATCGATATTCAGGGGTGAGTATACTCTTTCAGCTTTTGCTTCTGTTATTCTGGAGGTCAAAGCTCTTTCAAGTCCAGTGGCTGAAATTTGGAGAAGGTAGGCAGTCCATTAATCTCTACATCACTTCCAATTTCAACACCTTCCTGACCATGTTTCAGCTTCTTTCTGTGGAAATAAATATTACCGAGGTGGAGAACAGATGCCAGAACCTTAACGATTCCTTCCTGTTCTTGCTCTCCAACTCCTAGCACTTGCATAGCTCTTGTTAATCCAGCCCAATCAGCGCTTGAGCCTATAGAGAAATCGTAGTTTAGTCAAATTTATACATACAACGATGGAAATTATCTTCTTACCTGAATGTCCTGGTGAACAATCTGCGCCTCCTTGGTTGAGATAAAAATATTTATCTGCATCAACTAAACCATACTTTTGTCTCTCAGCATTATTTAAACCACCTATAAGTTCATAGAATACGTGGTAATTCCTTTCATGTGGTGCCTGAGTTACAATTCTGGACTTCTCTAATAGATATTGATTATTTTTGCTCCCATTATGGATCCGTTCTTGAAATATACCTCCAAATATTTCCCAAACCGAGAACTGTTATCATTGCGGGTAGTTCTCTGGCATTGCCGAATGCTTCTAGAAGAGGGGCAGCCTCAAGGATCTGTTCCGTGACAAGCGCTTGTCCTCTTGGGGCAGATGGAGCCACAGCTGCTAAGTACTGCATTACGAGTTTGGTTGATTCTGTCTTACCTGAGCCACTTTCGCCGCTGATCACAACAACCTGATGAAGAATTTATTGAAATTCACGTTTCATGACCGTCTATATTATTTAGTGGTAGATTCAAGGGTTTGGGATTACAGTAAGAACCAATTTTAAAAAAAGTGAATGTGTCTTCAACACATATGTAGCATTTCTTACCTCGTTTTGTTATTCATTTAAAATAAAATCTGAAGGTAAATGAACAGTAAGTAAAGGGTTTTTCACTAAGAGGTGTTATTTTGAATAACCGGCTATTTCGGTGGATGTCACGTTTGAAGCTGTCTATTTTGACATTTGACAAGTAGAAACTACGCCATTAATAAAAATGAGATGATACACGCTTTAAGAACGCATTGAAATTATCAAAATTCACTATGAAATGGTGAAAATTTGGTAGGGACGGTTCGTAAAACTCGAACATTTTTTGTGGTTTGAGAGATGATTATTGTTTTTCTACACAAGTAACGAAACCATTGATCTTTTGCGGGAAAAGTTTCCGGACCATGTTATCTCTCGAAGAGTGATCACATTTGGCCACCGAGATCTTGTGATTTAACACCTTGCGACTTCTTCTTTTGGGGCCACATGAAAGAGAAGGTCTACGCCAAACCCAGCCTCGATTCAAGACCTCAATGATGGAATTGGTGAGGTTATGGAAAATTTCATTGAAGGATATGGTCCTGTGACGTGGTCGTGGTGGTCAGTTGACTGATGTTATTTTCCACTGTTAACGGCATAGCTTCTTCTTTATGATGAAATAAACATCCGATCATTCATATTGAAAAATGGCATTTTTCTTTGAATATAAAATAATACTTCTTATTGGAACACCCTTCACCTATAACACTTTGAATCATGATGCAGTTTCAATCAATAAATCTAAGTTCATTCATAAATAAGATTTAGAACTGGGTAATATACCATGTGAAATAAAAAGTTATATAAACAAAATAATCATGAACGATCCAACAATCGATTTTTGGTTTTGGAACTTTGATGCATTATTGGATCATCTGAATAAAATTATTGTAACATTTTCCATTCCTGAGTAGAATGTAGGTAAAGATCGTGTTATTTTTTACTTTCTTCATTTTCATATTTGTTATGGCAGAAATCTTTTCGTTTACTGGTCTCATTCTGACAATTACTATTTCGTTTGTCCTATTTAGAATCTAACACATCAATCTACACAGGAAACTTAATTAGTTTAGAACAATCTACAGTTTTAATCTTTCAGTCTGAAACCAACGATTTTCGAATTGTAAATAGCAAGCTCCACAACATTTGAGGCCCTTTTGATAGAATAAGCTATCTTGCTATTGTAACACATACTGAGGAAACAGAGATATATACAGGGTGTTTCAAAAAAGAGTTACTCTCTCTCTAGAAAAGATAGAAAACCGAAAAATAATTGGGTTTGTTCAGTTAAAAATTTTCCTATGCCATCCCTATTCAAGAAATTACCTATTGAAGAAAATAAATTATACGAATCTTTCAAGATTTTGCGAAACTACTCGTAACATGGCAATGAAATTTTATACGAATATTTTTGGAAGCTTATTCATCCAATTTTATGTCTGAATCTCATAGAGAGCGCTGGCAACACGGTTTGTACAAACTAGTAATCAACATAACTTTTTAATATTAGATTTATTGAGCAAAATTTAATCTCACAAAATTAATTTCACACCAAAAAGGTACATTTGAAAAAACTAGATAATGTGTAGCGCTTTGAAAATATTTTGATTTGAAAGTTACTTCAATGACATCATAGCTGACTCCCAACCGTTCAGGAGATTAATGGATTCTTCAGAGAAAAGGGATAGACCTGTGTAGAAAACGGAAGACATTCTGATGAACATCTACTCTAATTGAATTCTATTTTATGTTATTAACTTTTTTTAAATTTTCATCCCCGTGCATTTTGGCTCAATTAATACATCTCTCATTACTTCATACAAGCATCGGTTATAACTTTATAATTTTCAAATGAAAATATTTCAAAAACGGTATATATTATCGAGTTTTTTCAGGAGTAGGTACCTATTGGTGCAAAATTGAATGATGTTTAAGCTCACTTGAAATTTTGCTCAATAAATCAAATATAAAAAAATTATGTTCAATACTAGTTGGTAAGAACCGCGTTACCAGCGCCCTCTATGAAATTAAGACATAAATCAAATTCATTGGATGTATCAGCTTCCAGAAAACATTCGTATGGAACTTCATTGCAATGTTGCCAGTAGTTTCGGCAAAATTTTAAAAGATGTGTATAATTTATTCTTCTTTGATATATTTTGAATGCGGATGGCGCTACGAAAACTTTCACTGAACAAACCCCAATTGTTTTTCGGTTTTCTATCTATCCTAGAGAGGGGATAACCATTTTTTAAACACCCTGTATAAATAAACGTTGCTTTCCTTTTCAAAAATTCTTCTAACTGTTGCCCTAAATCTTAAAATTCATTGAATAGATTATTGAATTCATTGCAAAAGATATATTTCCTATTCACCTGTGGGGCTGGTAGTCCTGAGTATGCCGCAGAAGCCAAGGCGAAGAGATGAGGTGGCAAAGCTCCAATAATTTTACCCTTGTATTTCTGAGCCATTCGATGCCATAGCTTGAATCGAACATTCTGTATGGTTTCACGGCTGCTAGAATGCTTCCAACGTAGGTATAGATCATTTTACGTTCGTATCTCAGCTTGAGATTCCATAATAGAGCAGCTTCGTGCAGATCAGAAAGCTGAGTCATGTCTTCCACTCCATTTTCGCCGAGGTCTTGGCGTCTATGGACAGAGCCTTCTCCTTCAGCCAGGGCGAAAGTTTGGGACTGAAAAAATTGAAAAATGCAATCAGTTATGGATATTTTAAAAGAATTAAGAATACTGTTTGCTATGTGAAGAATCCACAGAGATAAATTTGAACTGGCTAATGAATAATATTCGAATCAGTTTTTACCAAATTTTTTGAAAACATTTTTGGATCGGGCTTTGTTTCTAGATAACGATGTGTAATAATTTGGTATCTGTAATTTCGATTATTCAACTTACATTCTCGGGACGTTCCGAAGCAAAATTTTGAGGGGGATAAGGTTTCGAAAATTTGCCAACTGTGCTTTGATGGCTTGGAAAATCGATGGTGAAAAGGGGTGATATTTTGATTTGCTGTTCAATTTTTTCTTCTTAGAGCATTAAAAATAATAATTTAAAATTCTGTGGTTATACTATTTTATTTGGTATTGCCAGATCAACACACTGTTCGTCTTTAGGTTTTGAAAAATATTATGGTTCTTTTAATACGGAAAAAAAATGTAATATGATGATTACAAGAGAAATCCATTTGAAGATATCAACTTATAATATCATCACCATATAAAATTATCATACTAAGTGTTTGATCATTAGAAATTTGGATTTGTGTTCTGCAAACAATTTTTTTTCAAAAATAGTAAAATTATTCCAGTTTCATGAATTTAGCAAACATGAGAACCTCAGCAAATCTCATTTCAATTCTGAACTTCATATCGACAGGATAAACATTTACTGAGATAAGGAAAATAATCTAGTGGCAATAACTTCGAAACTACTGAACTGGCGATCTGGCCTTCTCCTTCAGCCAGGGCGAAAGTTTGGGACTGAAAAAATTGAAAAATGCAATCAGTTATGGATATTTTAAGAAAATTAAGAATACTGTTAGCTATGTGAAGAATCCACAGAGATAAATTTGAACTGACTAATGAATAATATCGAATAAGTTTTTACCAAATTTTTTGAAAATATTTTTGGATCGGGCTTTGTTCTAGATAAAATGTGTAATAATTTGGTATCTGTAATTTTCGATTATTCACCTACATTCTCGGGACGTTCCGAAACAAAATTTTTGAGGGGGAAAGGTTTCGAAAATTTGCCAACTGTGCTTTGATGGCTTGGAAAATCGATGGTGAAAAGGGGTGATATTTTGATTTGCTGTTCAATTTTTCTTCTTAGAGCATTAAAAATAATAATTTAAAATTCTGTGGTTATACTATTTTAATTTTGTATTGCCAGATCAACACACTGTTCGTCTTTAGGATTTTGAAAAAATATTATGGTTCTTTTTAATACGGAAAAAAAATGTATATGATGATTACAAGAGAAATCCATTTGAAGATATCAACTTTATAATATCATCACCATATAAAATTATCATACTAAGTGTTTGAATCATTAGAAATTTGGATTTGTGTTCTGCAAACAATTTTTTTTCAAAAATAGTAAAATTATTCCAGTTTCATGAAATTTAGCAAACATGAGAACCTCAGCAAATCTCATTTCAATTCTGAACTTCATATCGACAGGATAAAATTTACTGAGATAAGGAAAATAATCTAGTGGCAATAACTTCGAAACTACTGAACTGGCGATCTGGCCTTCTCCTTCAGCCAGGGCGAAAGTTTGGGGGACTGAAAAAATTGAAAATGCAATCAGTATGGATATTTTAAGAAAATTAAGAATACTGTTAGCTATGTGAAGAATCCACAGAGATAAATTTGAACTGACTAATGAATAATATTCGAATAAGTTTTTACCAAATTTTTTGAAAATATTTTTGGATCGGGCTTTGTTTCTAGATAAACGATGTGTAATAATTTGGTATCTGTAATTTTCGATTATTCAACTTACATTCTCGGGACGTTCCGAAACAAAATTTTTGAGGGGGACAAGGTTTCGAAAATTTGCCAACTGTGCTTTGATGGCTTGGAAAATCGATGGTGAAAAGGGGTGATATTTTGATTTGCTGTTCAATTTTTTTTTCTTAGAGCATTAAAAATAATATTTAAAATTCTGTGGTTATACTATTTTAATTTTGTATTGCCAGATCAACACACTGTTCGTCTTTAGGATTTTGAAAAAATATTATGGTTCTTTTAATACGGAAAAAAATGTATATGATGATTACAAGAGAAATCCATTTGAAGATATCAACTATATAATATCTCACCATATAAAATTATCATACTAAGTGTTTGAATCATTAGAAATTTGGATTTGTGTTCTGCAAACATTTTTTTTCAAAATAGTAAAATTTTCCAGTTCATGAAATTTAGCAAACATGAGAACCTCAGCAAATCTCATTTCAATTCTGAACTTCATATCGACAGGATAAACATTTACTGAGATAAGGAAATAATCTAGTGGCAATACTTCGAAACTACTGAACTGGCGATCTGGCCTTCTCCTTCAGCCAGGGCGAAAAGTTTGGGACTGAAAAAAATGAAAAATGCAATCAGTTATGGATATTTTAAAAGAATTAAGAATACTGTTTGCTATGTGAAGAATCCACAGAGATAAATTTGAACTGGCTAATGAATAATATTCGAATCAGTTTTTACAAATTTTTTGAAAATATTTTTGGATCGGGCTTTGTTTCTAGATAACGATGTGTAATAATTTGGTATCTATAATTTTCGATTATTCACTTAATTCTCGGGACGTTCCGAAACAAAATTTTTGAGGGGACAAGGTTTCGAAAATTTGCCAACTGTGCTTTGATGGCTTGGAAAATCGATGGTGAAAGGGGTGATTTTGATTTGCTGTTCAATTTTTTCTTAGAGCATTAAAAATAATAATTTAAAATTCTGTGGTTATACTATTTTAATTTGTATTGCCAGATCAACACACTGTTCGTCTTTAGGATTTTGAAAAAATATTATGGTTCTTTTAATACGGAAAAAAATGACTAGTATATGATGATTACAACAGAAATCCATTTGAAGATATCAACTTATAATATCATCACCATATAAAATTATCATAGTAAGTGTTTGAATCATTAGAAATTTGGATATGTGTTCTGCAAACAATTTTTTTTTCAAAAATAGTAAAATTATTCCAGTTTCATGAAATTTAGCAAACATGAGCACCTCATGAAATCTCATTTCAATTCTGAATTTCATATCGACAGGATAAACATTTACTGAGATAAGGAAAATAATCTAGTGGCAATAACTTCGAAACTACTGAACTGGCGATCTGGCCCGCTGAAGAACTCGAATGAGATATTCAGGTCCCACACCTATTCTGAAAATTTGAACTTTCAAACTCCTTCCGAAGGTTATGTGTGTTTAATTCTAAACCAGCAGTACTAGCCAGAATTTTTATATTTTTCAGAATCTTTTGATGTTTCGATTTTGACAAAATTTAGGACTGAATGCTAGTCGCTCACCTAGTTCATAATGAGTATAAAATTGATCGGATTCCATTTACGGCGAAAATTACAGACATTTGG
>CM024247.1:24106684-24320270 GCA_013421045.1 Propylea japonica | reverse complement strand
AAAAATCCTGAAGATTTCATAGGTGTCTATTTTTAAAGTGGGCAAAACTTCGAAGGGAAATCATTAGAGTGAATGCTACAAAAATGTCATATAACACTTGGTCGAAAGGTTGACGGTTATTCTCCAATTAAACATTTCTTGATCTTACGAAAATTGATAATTATTCAGTTTTACTTGTAGTCCCATCAAATTGGACCACATATTCGAAAAGAGATATAAATTTGCTATAAGATAAGAGATTGGTGTCCTTTCGAATGGCATATCCACTTTGTGCTAGCTGCTCCGCTAATATCATGGCTAACATGATAACAACGAAAAAGTCTAAAAATTCCGAACCTGAATTTGCTCCATTTTGAAGCTCTTCTTGATTAAAAAATATGACTAGTTCAGAATCGGGATACCACCACGACCGCATTGTGTGCAAGTTTTTTTGCACACAGACTCTCTTATCTTGTAGCAAATTTATGCCCTTTTCGAATATGTGGAAAATTTGAGGGATTACAAGGAAAACTGAATAATGATAATCCGAGAAAAAACTCGAAATATTTCGTAAAATCAAGAAATGTAAATTGAAGAATAACCGTCAACATTCTGATCATGTGTTATATGACATTTTTCGTTACAAATCAATCTCCACTAGAAGTTTGGCCACTTCGGAAGTAGACAACCTATGATGAAATAATATGAAATATGTTCGCTGGGTAAAAAAGTTTCAATTTCTTTTTACTCCAGTGTCCAGAGAAGTACGAATATGGAATACGAATCCATCATATGTAAGTTAGTCATTTCCTAGCCGCCCCTGACTTTGAATCATCTCTGTTTGCAGAATTATTTACATTTCCTGATTTGTCTTTCTACCACTGTTTAGTGGTTTCAACTATGATGTATATTGCTCATGAGCAATAAGATGGTAGTTTGCCTTACAAATAGTTCATCGGCTATGTATTATAGGACAACTACTGGAGAGGTGAAAACAGAAGTAAGTTTAAAAAAATATATTCTCACTTATTGTTCGAAAAAAAATCAATTAAGGTATTTTATCTATAAAAAATAGTTCCAAAATATGAAAAAGGTTTAGTAACGAAATGTTCAGGTAGTATGACTAGCAAAGTATTTTGGTGAACTAATTTCAAGCCCGTATCATCATATTCTGAATCGAATAAACTACCTTATAACATGTTTGCGAAGTGTTTTAAACAATGCTTATAATTATAATTTTGAAATATCTATTTTCACAGATGACAAAAACTATTCATTGTGAGGCAATATGTTTTTATCAAGGGCATAATTCACCAAAACTATCTGATTCCAATTGTCTCAAAATTCATGTTCAATTGAGTTTTCACTCAGCGTAACTCCAATATACATATTCGTACTTGCCGAGAAAAAAAGGGTATTTGATTCTGAATTCATGTTGAATGTGACAACTACCCTCAGTCCCCTCTACTTTACCTCGTAACATGTTTTGTTTTCATTGAGAACAGGGAAAGCTATTCTGTCTTTACCATTTTCAAGATTTGATATAATTTCTTGCTCTTTATAATTTCAGCTACTTCTTTCAACAACAGCAACTTTCTTTGTCATTTCGAAACAAGGAGAATCAGAAAATTGTCTCAATAATTTTCATGGAAAGTGCTTGGTCTCTCACCTATGCATTTGACACCCCCATACTAGATATGCGATGGGAACGTGAGTACCTATGTATATTTATATTATTCGTTTGAGTTTATGTCTCTTGCCTTCCTCTTAACTATAGAAATCCAGGCTTTCCAGTCGATTGACGTCAATGAATTATTTAGATTCCTCAGAACTGATATGTTAAGAGATTTTCGTAGCTCTAGAGTTAGACTTTTCGAGTGTTTTTCAATGGTTATTTTGCCACCTAGGCTCGAAAAATTCATATCTTTCTATGCAGTAAGTTTTGCAGTTTTATTTTTTTAGCATGGCCGTCCTGAATGATTTAGATTATTAGATAGTGGTCGATCAGCACGTTGATTACCCTTCTGCACTGCGACCAATAAGGTCTTTTGTGCGTTACCATGCTAAAAATACGTTTTCCCAGGAATCTAACCTCCTTAGCAAAGCTGGTTACTTCCTTAGGAGACTTCGCTTTTATGTCGGCTGGCGTTAATAACGCGCCACCTAGTAGAGTAAGTCTGGTTTGCGCCAGCGCAGTGCATTGGCAAGTATGTGTTCGGTGGTTTCAGTGGCCGATTCACATAACCTACAAATGTCGGAGTTTTCTTTACCGATCTTGTGTAGGTGATATCTCACGGACAATGCCCTGTGAGAAGGTCGATTAGCAGCCTTAACTCATTTTTTGACAACGATAGAGCTTGTTGAGCCTTCTCTTTGGAAGGTTCGATTAGTCTCTTGCTTGTCTTTGACCGGATATGTTTATCCAGTAAGAGTGTTTCTCCCTTTTTTCCCAAACGCCTACCTCTGCCCTAATCAGTGTAGGTGATACAACAGGAGGGCACGGGTCCGGTGAAGGGTGTGTTTGCTCCTCTTTTTGCAAGGGCATCAGCTTTTTCATTCCCTCAATGTTCTGGTGGGCAGGTACCAAGTTAATAAAACTAGCTTGTTGTACTTCGCCAGTGTTTTGAGGGACTGTTTGCAGCTCCAAATGGTCCTTGATCTACAATCAACGGCCATATAGCTGCCTCAGTGCCATCTGACTATCAGAGGCAATACAAATTCTGGCTCCTTGTACTGTCTGGACAGACAGACTTGGGCGCATCTTTCTAGGCCAGAATTTCAGTTTTGAAGCGTTGTTATTGGCTTTCCCAAAGGCTCCGATTCCCTGTATTTGGGACCGTATATGCCTATGCCTGCTCCTCGTTCCCTTAGGGACCCATCTAGTACCGATGAGATGATTTTTGCGAAGTCGAGACAAACCTTCCACACTTCTTGGCGATCACCTATGATCACTTCGTAGTTGGCGTCAAGGTCATACTCGATTGGCATGGAATCCTCGGTAGCAAAGGGAGGACCACCGAGTGATCTTAAAATATTTCCGTGTCCCTTGCCAGGCCCTATTTGGTCCATTCTTAGGGCACTCATGAGACCTTCTTTCTTAACATAATGTTGCAGGGGGGTGAGATCCAGTATTACCTCTACTGCAGCTGTAGGAGTTGTATACGCAGCTCCTGTAATGCCTAGACAGGCCAGTCTTTGAAGCTTATTCAGCTCTGCTGGCTTGTCTTTTCTTCAGTTTAGTCCACCAAACTAAAGAGGCATATGTGATAACAGGTCTTACCACCGTCGTATAGATCCAGTGGATCATACGAGGCTGCAGACCCCAAGTTTTGCCAAATATACTTGCGGCATATCCAGAACGCCGTTGTAGATTTGGCATCACTTTGTTAAGGTGAGAGTTCCAATTGAGTTTTATCCAAGGTGACCCCAGATATTTTGACCTCATCGGAAAACTCTAGTTTTATTCCTTCAACACCGGTGCTACAAGTGTTAGCTTCCTACGACGTGTGAATGGAACAATAACCGTCTTGGTTGGATTGACGTTAAAGCCCTCCTCCTGACACCACCGATTGATGATATCAATGACGTTTTGGGTCAGCTCTGAAGTAGTAACTTCGAACTTTCCCCTAACTATAACAGCCAGGTCATCTGCATAGCCAAAGCAGCTGTAACCTTGCTCGGCTAATCTTCTGAGTAGTTCGTCAACCACGAGACACCACAAAAGAGGCGACAGAACTCACCCTGTGGACATCCCCTCTCCGTAGTGACCGTGACCGACACCCCTCCAAGATCCGCCGTGGCTCTCCGTCCCACAGCATGGACTGAATCCATCCGATGGTGGAAGGATTTATACCCTTCCTTTTCGCAGCCTTCTCTATGGATGCGTAGGTGGTATTATCGAAAGCACCTTCCACATCCACAAATGTGCCAATTGCGACCTCCCTAGCCTCCAGCGATGATTCCAGCTCCGACACTAACTTGTGCAGAGCATGGACCGTGGATTTGCCAGGTTGGTATGCGAATTGTCGCACATGCAATGGGTTATTTTTCAAAACAACGTTCCTCAGATGGTTGTCAACGATCTTTTCCATCGTCTTCAAGAGGAACGATGTGAGGCTAATGGGCGATATGATTTGGCCTCATCAGGAGGTCTACGCCCGGCTTTCGGTATAAAAACACCCTTGCCTCTTTCCAGCGCTTAGGTGTATAGGGAGCACAAAGCTAGCCTTAAATATTTCCTGCAACCGTGGGGTTAGATATTCTAGACCCCTCTGCAGCAGGGCTGGGAAGATTCCATCTTTCCCGGGCGATTTGTAAGGCTTGAAGCTCTTAATCGCCCATTTGATTCTTTTTGCGGTGAAAAGGTGAAAGTTTTGCAGTTCGCCATCCCTCTCGGGTAGGCTTACGCCAACCATCCCCACCGCAATAGTCATCGACAGTTGTTTCACTTGAACCCGGAAAGTGGGTTTCCAGAGAACCCCTAGACTTCCCGCAAGGTCTTTCGTGAAACCACCGTCTGCCTTTTTAATAGACCAATTCCATTGGAGTGGTCCTTAGCAAAAACCTTCTGAAGTCTCGCTGCTGGAGCTGTCTCAACAATCCCCTCGCAGAAAGACCTCCAGGCTTTCCTTTTGGACCTTCTGAGCTCCTGTTGTATTCAGTCAGTACTCTGCGATAGGGACCCAGTCCTCTGTGGCGCTTAGCTGTTGAAGGCCTTCCTGACCTGCGATTTAAGAGCACTTAGCTCTTATTCACCACGGGACATTCCTTGAGGTTTGTCTCCTTTTCAGTGGGCAGTGCGATTCATACGCACTAATTATTTATTTGTTAAGTGGGCTGTAGCTGCCTCCAGCTCGTCCCTGTTGTTTTTTATTTGGAGTTGCACACCTTCGAATTCGTCTCTGATCGTCTCAGTATAGAGATCCCAGTCCGTTTTTAGGGTTTCGGCACTCCAAAGCGTTTCCGTGTTGCCCTCGATGTCAAACACAATCGTCTGATGGTCCGACATCGGCCTCCGAGAACACGCAGTTAGTTATTGAGTTTTTGTGAACATGTCTGTTAGTGTTATGTCTAATACTTCCCGCCTGTTACATGTTACAAAGTAGGTTCATTCCCCTCATTAACAATTTCTAAATGTTACTACATATAAAGTCCAGAAGTTCCTTACCTCTGTTGTTGGTGTCTGTGCTGCCCCAAATGGTATGGTGAGCATTCGCGTCAGCCAGCCAGAATAAGATATTTGTTGCCTCTCTTGCACCATTCCACTAGGCGTCGGACTTCCTCTGTGGGTGGTTGGTTCTCTTCCCCAGGTAGATAGGCAGAGGCCATCACATTTGCCTTTTGCCTTTTTCCGTGGGGATCTCCACTTTGGCCGTGGCCAGGTCCTGAGTATGAATTCTGGAACCGAGACAAAATTATATTGCGTTGAGCACCAAAACTCTCTTGGTCTATCACAGTCAATTTTATAAATCAAACCAATTGTTGAACCACTGAATCCCTAAGAAGGCACGAAGAGGGCTGCCTTTGAAGAGGCTGGAGGTGGAGTTCAGTTGAAGGCACTTTAATTGTCCTTCATTGTTTATTATAGGGCTCTTCTATCCCGCAGGAATTGGAGCCGGAATTGTGACCAGGTGGGTTTCTTCTTTCGAAGTAGTCCCGTCCCGGACTTCCTTTTCTTGGTCCCCGATGCCCTCTTCGTTTTGTTTCAGCGTCCACTTCCATGGCACTGGGGCCATTAGTTTCTGTGAACGCAGACCCTTGTCCCCTCTTTGCCTCTTTTGCGGAACTGAACGAAGCCAAACTTGTAGTTGACCTTCAATTTGTTGGCTTCTAGTTTTTTCATCGTCAGGTATCACCGAGACGGTGAGTTCTAAGCTGGAGCCCGAAGGGTTCCTTCTCAGGACCTTCCAGCTCCTTGCTTCGAGGTCATTTTGTGCCTTTATCATTCCAAGATTGATTCGTTGGAATCACCTTGGCTGGCTGGTAGGTAACCAACCAGGATTTCTGGGCGAGGCATGTCCTTATCCTCTACGACCCTCAACTGAGCCCCTTTACAGGGACTCAATTTACTGCCCAGGTTTCAGCCAGTCAGCTGCTGCTTGTCGCAGCAAGTCAGCGCCAACCAACCCGGTCGGTGCTGAGCTTGTTGGAATTTAGGTTGGATGCCGCCTGCATCTTGAGCATGCAGCAGCCCCTAACTTCCTTCAGGATGGCATCCTGAACGGCACTCATTTGCTCCGTTGTCAGTAGCTCATCCGGATAGTTTTGGGATATTAGGCCCATTTTCATTCCGCTGACACAGCAGCACTGTAGTCACCCTTTGTCCAGCGGTCCCTGACGGCGCAGTTTGGCCGTCGCTTGGCCTCTTGGACGGGTTGACCTCCGGTGTGCTGCCTGCAGATAAGGTCTTTTGTAGGTGCAGGGATCCCCAGACACCTTCTGAGAGGTGTCTGTTTCAACCCTTTTCTTTGGAGGCATAGGCACTAATGCCTTTTGCCTCGCTTCCTCCTGGGTTAAGACCAGATTTCTGAGGAATTTCATTCTCTTCCTGGCAGCGCCAGATAGACGGATCCTCTGTCTCCAGTTTTTGAGATCATTGAGGTCCCTGACTAAGCTGTCGACGCCCGTTGTCTTAAGGTCTTTTTCAACCTTGGGGTAGAAGGGACGTTTACATCCCCTGAGGTGGTGGGGGCTATTTCTAGCCCCTTGGGTTTTGGTTTTTGGTTACTTGTGTCCATTTGTTCCCACGAGTAGCTAGGAAATATCCGTCACCTGGAGTAGAGCCCCGCATTGCTCCAGGAAGGCTATTGAAACTGGGTGTCGCCTGGTACCCAGGAGTCCGCATAATAGTAACCATGCTTCCCCATGGCCATGCACCCCTTCAGCTTATGGCTGTTTCACCTTGGGTTGGGGTATTTTTTCCAGTGGTTCCTTTCCACCTCGATTCAGGCAGTAAAGCTAAAAAATCCTCTAGACTCGGCATCAGCGAGACATGGCACTACGATGTCGAGCCCGATTATCAGGTTTAGGGATGATGAAACATCCCGCCCCACCTGCATCGTTACCCGTGTGCAGGCCCTCCGCCATGATACTACAGCTGGGCACGGACCTGCTTCGTTAGTTCGCTCAGGTCAGGCATACGCCAGCCCTTTGGGTTAAGCCAGGCGGCACCACGTGGAGGTGAAGCTGGATTTTGCCACCCGTCCTGGAATGATGCTTCAATAAAAAAATATATTCATTTCCTGAAATCACTGCAAGCTACCTAAAAAAGGCTTGAAATCAAGAACTTCAGTTTTCAAAAATTTTCGATTCAAATAAAAAGCTGTTTTACTTGATCGGAATTTTTTCGGTTGAATTCAGCCTTAGAAGGCGGATAGCCTGAATCTCGATAATAGTATTTTATTAAGTGCGAAGGTGCCAAGAAAACACGAATTTTATACGCACGAAATACAAACAACATTTTTGTACAACTGTGAATGTGAATTTACATCGTCTGAAATATAAAATGATTGAGACAATGCTTCCAATGTAATATTTCTATGCACACAGACTTTACTTTTTTCACCGTTAAAAAAAGACTTTTTTTTAACGGTTTTGAACTCTATTTACCTTTTTCACGTTTAAAAAAGACTTTTTTTAATTTTTATGGTAAATTAAACTTGAAAATGGGATTTTAAATTGATATTAATTGAAATTCCTGTGAACAAGTGTACCTCGAGTAATTTATACAATAATTTTGGTCTCACCACTGATGGAAATGTTAGCATTCGGCAGAATTGCTAGTTGTGAAAGGCACCTAATACTAAAAATTACTATTCACTACAATAATTCTTCAAAATCCGTGCCTCCAATTTGAATACATTATTAAAAACGTTCTAAAAGTAACGTGCCAATTGCCTGAAGCTGCAAGTTTATGACTCAGTTCTGTTTCGTTGTTAGTTCCTTCACGTACATGCCCTTTTAAAATCTCAAATAAAAAAATCGATGGGGTTGAGGTCTAGCAAACGCGATGGCTATTCGATAAGCACTGCACGCTCAGTCCATTTTTCTGGAATTGATTTTTTTATTGTATATTTTAAAAAGAGCGGTGTACGCAAAGGAAACCAATAACGAAACAGAATTGAGTCAAAAATTTTCAGAAGCGGATGAAAAATAGAACAAGAAAATTCGAGTAGATTCAGGCAATTTGACACGTCACTTTTCAGAACGTTTTTAATAATGTATTCAGATCGGAGCCACGGTTAGAAGTTTTAAATTATGTTTCTTTCATTTCACATCCCAAAACAGGTAATTACTACTAGCAATTCTGACTAGGGGATGTTAAAATTTTCCATCAGTGATGAGATCAAAATAATTGTATAATATACTCGAGCTACATGTTTCACATGAATTCCAATTTAAATCCATTTAAAATCCCATTTTTAAGTTTAATTTACCATAAAAATAAAGAGAAGAAAAACAATTTTATCGAGTTTCACTGATTTTCAGCCTATCCCCTATATCTATATTCAAGGCTGATTAATACGAAAAAGGCCCATCAAGTACCTTTTTTTCCTATAATTTTCGTAGCTTTAAGGTGACGCTCACTTGACGAGACGAGACGAAGCGACGCGTTAATTAGTTAGTTAGATTCTGATCTTCGCTTCGCGCCTCCCAAGTGAGCGTCTACCCATTTGATTCAGTGCAAATCGTGCCCTGCGCAAAACATCTCTTCGCTTCGTCTCGTCTCGTCTCGTCTCGTCCAAGTGAGCGTCAGGCTTAAGACTCCGCGAAGTTTTTAAACCTAGCCAAAAGCTAAAAAACCACTTTTTTATCTCTGAATAGAAAATGAATGACTGAGTACATCCTACTGAAAACTGAAGTACTAGCTTTCAAGCCTTTTTGTTTTTTTTGCAGCAACATTCAGGACGATCGTTGTTAAAAATTGAAAACTGGCAAAGTACTTACTGCATAGCAAGATATGAATTTTTCAAACCTAGCTGGTAAAATACATTGAAAAAACACTTAAAAACCATAACACGAGAACTGCAAAAAATAACATTACATACATGGGGTATTTTTGGATAGCCATAGGTCTGAGGAATCTAAAAATAATTAATTGACGTCAATCGACTGGACACCCTGTATAATACTGTAAGAGTTACAGTTCTATTGAGTGTAATTTTGAAAAGTAATACAAGAACATGGATCGATAATAATATTACCAAGAAATAGAAGTGCGACAAACTTAATGATGTTATAGCTCTAAAAGCTATGATCAAAATATTCTTTTAACCTAACCTTTAAAACGCACCGTTTTTGAGATACAGGGTGTTGAAATTGAAAACAAACGGTTTTTTGGAAATACCTCCAAAACTTTATATCGTACTGAAAAAAGCTTTCGTGTGAGCCGTTCTTATCATACATGTTGGGGTCCTTATTGGTGAATGTTGTTGTTTAAGTGAAAAATTATCAATTTTTTGAAATATATAATTTTTTCAAACTTATTCTATAACAGTTAAATAATTGACCATATTTCTCAATATAAATTCATTTTTCTCGAAAACGGACGACTATTAGCGAATGATATGGAGTACCGGGATTTTTTCTTCATATTAACTCATAAAAGTTCTCAGTAAAATCATCCTTTTTTCAGATTTTCCTGTGATAAAATTACTTCCTGAACGTAGTGAGGCTCCCTATGAATGGATACGACAACCGGACAGAATTTTAAATTCTAGGTGTCCATTATCTTATTAGGAAGTGAAGTTGCTCTTCTTAAGAGATCGAGCTGATACACAAAAGGCAAAGTGGTATTCCATAAAGCTCAATAGTAATAAGATTTCCATTGAGAAATGTATTCCTGAAACTACTTTTTCGAGCTGCAATACGATTACTTCAGATGGTGAGTAAATTAATGGAGTAGCTACTTACATACTAATTTAGTTTTAGTTTAAAAATGGGTACAGTTCACTGCGACCTCAAGGTCTATTGTACCCCCTTAGAGAGCTGTTCGCAGTGGCGTAACTATACCATCTGGGGCCCGTGGCAAATTCTTTTGATGGGGCCTAACAGTAAAAATCGTCACGTTGTACTCAGTAATTTCAATAAACTTAGAGATTTTCAGCGTACTCAATTATACGTTGTATATGTTGTATTGGAGAGTTCACATTCATCCATAGAACATAATTCTCGAAGCATTCATCATCTATTCGCTAGCTTTTCCGTGAAGGAATAACATCGTGAGGAAACCTGCATACATTTACAATGAAATAGAAAAACAATTCAATTTCAATAAGATATTTATTAAGAAAAATCTTTTCTTCGAGCTTTCTGTTCTGCAAAAGTGTATAATAACATCTTCAAAGTTTAAGGATCGGGCCATAGAATTCAATGACAGACAGAATAGCCGAGTTACATAACCTGTCTTGTCCCATAGAATTTCTTAAATAGGTTTTTATCAATTTTAGTTCTGAAAATGATCTTTCAGCACTAGCTGTAATTACAGAATTGTTAGAAATAACATAAATGTATTGCATACTTCAGGAAAGCTACACGACATAAAATGATTTCTTATTATTAATAAATCAGCAAGGTCTCTAATACATGAAGATTTTTCTTTCTCTCTGAAGTGGATGAAAACTGAGAATTTCTCTGGCAAATGATTCGATATGTCTTTTTTATATATCTCAACAAATTGTAGAGCTATTTTTTAATAGATCAGTGTCGTTTAAAAAATTCAAAGTAGAAGGCTCCAAAACACTAAAATTTGAAACAATTTCTTCATGGAAGTAAACGTGATTTAAGTTGATTATAATGATGCCAATACTAGATGAAATATATTCACTTTGAAAAAATTGCGGATCTGGAGACGCTCATCTTTGCAAAGCTCATCAAAATAGCATTTTATCTTCTCTGACGAGTTTCAGAAAATTCAGGGGTGGGAGGACCATTTTTCTGCTACACTATGTGCTTTCCATTTTTAAAATTTCAAATTCATGTCGATACCTTTCCAATAATTCTTCTATACAAATTTTCAAACGTTCTAAGGCATTTGAAAGGTCGGTGGCTTTAGACTGAAGTGCTTATGGGCCCCACTCACTTCGTTCTTCTCCGCCGTTTTTACCGACGGGTTTTAAAAACGGTCGGGTAAAACTGCCGCAAAAAAGAAGTGTATGGGCTAAAAACGGCGCACTTACCCGACGTTGCAAATTTCAGACGAGGGCCTGATTTTCGTCCGTTCTCTTGACGTTTTTAACCGTCGGGTAAAAACGGCGGAGAAGAACGAAGTGAGTGGGGCCCTTTAGAGGCTGCATCGATGGTAGGTAGAATCTTGCAATGGGAATGGAAATTCAATAACATAATAAAATTGCAGTTTTCTATCTTCTTTTGAGTGAAGCAGCTTCAATTTCTTTCATCTGATTTGCCATTAACAAAATTGTTGTCGTTAGCGCTTCTTGGACTTCAAAACCGAACTTTTAAAGCAAAACGGCATCATTACGTGTGAAAAAAAATATTTTTGAGCTCGCGGCCCCTTGGACCGGGGCCCCCTGAGGACGGGGGCCCGTGGCATTTTGCCATCCATGGCCCCACCCTGTAGTTACGCCACTGGCTGTTCGGACCATACCCTCACAGCTCGCCTTCCAGTTTCAGAGATCTGATAAAATCAACGGCTTCAACGAGTCTAGTTCCTCACTCTTACAAGTTTCGTCCGCCCAAGGCATTCTCTCCTTAGGTTCGCAATGCCAAAGCATTCCGTGACTAGGTGAATTGGTTTCTTCCTCCTCCCCACAGAACCTACACTCGTCAGTGTCTGATAATCCCATCCTCAACAGGTGCTTCCTGAGGGGACAGTCTCCTGTAAGAAAGCTAGTGAGGAGGTGTAATTTTTCCTACTAAGATCCATATTCTTTTGGATCTTACTGTTTCAAAGTTCCGAAGGAACTTAGTGGAATGATTCATCTCTGGATATTCCGTCAGGTTTTACCTCCTCGGCTTTCTTCTTCCCCAGAAACTCCTTCTTATAGGTACATTTACCTATACGACAGAAGGGTTCTGGGCCTATGAGTGACATTTGTACGCCCTCTTTGGCAAGTGTATTGTCCTCTTTATTTCCTTTGATTCCCGAATGGCCGGGAGCCAGGTTAAAAAGACCTTATTTTTCTTGCTTACCTCATTGAGTTTTTTCCGGCACTCCCAAATCATCTTTGAGTCAATGACGTAGGAACTCAGTGCTTTAATAGCAGCTTGACGATCTGAGTGTATGGCTATATCGCACTTCTGATAGTTTCTTTCTAGATGTATATCTAGACATCTTTCAATAGCTAAGATTCCGCTTGAAAGACGCTCATGCAGGAGCCTAGTGGCAGTGCACACTTGGTAGTTGGCCCGTATATCCCGCGCCAACTCCTGAAGAGTTTTGGAACCATCTGTATACCATTTTACAGTATTTTTCTTTGAGGTTATAGTCGGTGTATTCCCCTTCCCATTCCTCTCTTTTATTTAGCAATGTCCTGAAGTTTTCTCAGTGCTTACTTTCTTGATCATTACATCACTAGGGAGGTTCGCAGATGAGGTGTAGTTGTTCAGAGAGGACCAGACTCTCTGATTCTTTATTTACTTACATACTAGGCACCAATAGAGTTATTTTGGTATAAATCATCGGAATAAATATTTCAATTCAAGTATGTTTTCGAATCATGGCTTATAAAGTATTATCTATGTAGTTGAGTCAATTAGAAATTGAAGGATGGGCATGTACAGGGTATCCCATTTTGGGCACTTTTACGGGATATCTCCGTTATTTTTAACGTTAGCGGGATGCGGTTTCGCGACAATATGCTACTTTTTTTGTGAACTAAAGATGGTGCAATCAGTTTTTGCATAGCCCTCTTAGTTTTTGCTATACAGGGGGGAAATGAAAAGTTTCACTTTTTAATTACCCCTTTATCTCAGTTGTGCTTAAACTTGGAGGAATGGTTAAACGCATTCCTATAGATTTTTTCCGTAGAATCCAGTGGCGTAGTCAGTTTTCAATTAAACTTTCCGTTTTTGAGTTATTGAGCAAACATATGTTTTTTAAATGGGACACCCTGTATATTATTTTTTATTCTTATTAAGCACAATCTGAGCTTTTCAAAAACATATTATTTTAGGCATTTATTTTCTAAAACCAAGCTCAGAATTCAAGATTTTGTAATTCAATTAGCAGTAGTAGGCTAATGCTCAGTTGCAGGAACGTCCATTAAAATTTAAAGGTCCATTAAACTCTTAATCCTCCTTTATTACAAGGAACTGATGGAGGATTAAGAGTTAATGGACCTTAAATTTTAATGGACGTTCCTGCAACTGACACTATGACTGTTTATTATAAACAAAAAATAGTGTCAAGATTTCGTTAGAAATCGAAAATAATGTTAACATAATATCTACATCACATGATCTAATTTAAATTAATTTAATTTGCAATTTCTTGAAAATTCAAATAATTGAATCATTAATATAATATAATAAATAATAAAAACTGAGAGGACTGTAAACTTTTAAACCAACCGACAAAGCTTTGACATTTATTATTTGTTTCTAATAAACAGTCATAGAGCCTTCTACTTAGTTATTGACAATTGAATTACAAAATCTTGAATTCTGAGCTTGGTTTAGAAAATAATGCATGAAATGATATGTTTTTGAAAAGCTGAGATTGTGCTTAATAAGAATAAAAAGAATATACAGGGTGTCCAATTTAAAAAACATATGTTTTCTCAGTTACTCAAAAACGAAAAGTTTAATTGAAAAACTGATTACGCCACTGGATTCTACGGAAAAAAATCTATCG
Organism: Propylea japonica; assembly: GCA_013421045.1. Lineage (NCBI taxonomy): Eukaryota > Metazoa > Arthropoda > Insecta > Coleoptera > Coccinellidae > Propylea > Propylea japonica. Next base: position 24,306,478 of record CM024247.1, on the reverse strand, counting down.
GAATGCGTTTTAACCATTCAGTTCCTGAAGTGTGAACGAAACCTTGCACGAAGTTTTTAATAAGTGTTTGAATCCTTATCCTATAGCTTAATGCCAAATTTTGACCCGATTGGATTTATTGTTTTGAAATATTCGATTCATAAATTTCGAATATTTATAATTGGAAAACAAAAACACAGTATTTTTTTAAAGATCCTAAAGCAGAAATATAACATCTTTATTTCATCATTGAGCAACAAAATGTAAACTACAAATTATATATAAGAAACCCATACGGAAAAGTTAAGTTTGGTATCTATCACCTTTAATAACTGCTGCCACCCCCTAGGAAACCATTGCTTTTAGAATCCTACACGACAGTAAGATTAATAAATGAATCTAGAGTATTGAAATGGTTTTGTTAGATGTGTTAATTTTATGATATTGTTCCAATATTGTATGGGAAATCATTTATAGTTCTAATAATTGATGTAATTTTGTTTCTTTTCAATATGTAGATACTGTAGTGGGTTTTTAACCTGTTTTGTTTCTCTTGTATCAAATAAATAAAAAAATGAAATAAACTTTGTAAAATTATCTACCATAATCTAATTGAAATTTTCAGATGTCAACCATTTACGTCTGAGTAAAAAAACATGGACTCATATAATTATTGAAAGGAATGGAAAATGCTATGTTTGAAAACACACGAGGAAGTAGAAATCCATTGTTTTTCAGATAATGATATGTTTGAATTGAACTATTTTTTTGGACATAGTCAAAATTCAAATGCATATTACAAGTTACATCGAAGTGAGTAGCAATAATGAGTTTTTATAAGGTTGGTTGCATATGATTTTATATATTGGTGAGATGATCATCAATCAATTTTATGAGTTTTTTATAACACGGACGAATAAATACTTCGTATGTATTCTGCCCGAGATTCATAAGTTAGAAATTAATCAGTGTTCGAGCCACAATTGTTCAATGTTGAGCATTAATATCCTTATTACAATTACATACCATGCCTTTTTATGTCTATATTCCATCCTTTTTTCAGTATTTGTTGGTTGAATTTCTCCCAAAAGAGTTCACTATTACACCATGCCTTTTCAAGGGGTTCAGGTAGTAATTCCAAAATTGCAAACACTGAAGAAATTGATCTTTTATCTCAAGCTTGTGTTCTGTTGAAATATTAAAAAAAGAAAAGGTTACCATGGTATCTGTATTGATATGAAAAAATGATGATGCAGACAAAGGAGATGAAATTGAATTTGAAAAAATCACCTATAACTATTATTGCAACTGTAACTGTTATTCTGATAAATAACTAAAAAAGAATTGTACAGGAGATCGAAGGTGAAGCCTTGGATGAACTAAAAATCAGGCAATAAAAGCATCGAGTCTGAATTATTCATATATACATAGTAAAAAAAGGTATGTCTCTTCATTTATTTGTTCATTATAATATGCCCATTCATCAAATCTTTGAATAAAGATAAAAAGTATAAACATATACATATTTATCTATGGGTCAAGCCAACAAAAAGGCACGAAAAAAGCATGGTGTAATAAGGGTATTAATCTTTCTAGTCGTATTTTGAGTAGATCTATCTATTAGAGTAATTTGTAATCAATGCTCATCGAATTCTTGGGTAGTTTATATTATTCCAAAATAAATATTTGAGAAGTCCTTGACTGATTTTAAGCAACTTAATTCCTTGTTTGAACCAACTGAGCGCATAACTATCTAATATATAAATATAAGTGCCAATTTTCGTTGTGACTTAATAACTCAACAACGCCTTCACCGATTTGGCTAATTTTGGTCTTGAATTATTCGTGGAAGTCTAGGGAAGATTTAAACGTATAGAAATTTCAAAGGAAATCTTGGAAAAGTGTAAAATCAACATTACAGGTTTTTCATTTTCAGTGCCATCTGTAGTCGTTTTCGAGTACTACGAATGCAAGGCAGTTTCCTATTTTTTCATACTCCATATAATCTTTGATTAAATTGTCATAGATGGCGAACCTGTAAAAACTATTAGAGATTTCAATTTTCAACGAATTGAAATATTAAAATTACCGATATTACACTTCAGTGTATAATCATCATAATGGTACATTATTGTAATAACTAATCAAAGAAATCTGAAATATTTATTATTTGACCGTAATTTCAGAGTTCACAGAACACTAATATACAGAGTTCGTTCTTCATCACTTCTTTCAAAGGAACGTCTATGTTTCAATAAAAATTCGAGCACAGATGGCATAGAAGTCATAGAACATCAAAATATTCGAGTTTCATCAGTTATATGTTTTGTGGGTGACAGTGTGACCATAAAGAAAGTAAAGTCTGTTCTGTGAGTGTGACAGATAGAAAGTTCGACGTCCATCAGTTAGTAAATCCATGTAAATTGTGTAATAGTGAATTGTGAATTATAAAATGCCACTACCCAGACGATCAAACCTAAGCCGGCGAACGCGTCGTGCAAATCAAATGGCTATATCGAGACGATCTCAAACTGCAGATGAACGTGCACAAGCTAATGCATCGCAGCGTGAACGTAATGCACGCAATAGATCTGTACCTGTACTGGATCTTGCACGGCGATCACGAATACCTCGTGCTGTTTTGGCTGAAATGCTGCGAGCTGCTTTTAATTACAACAGTCACATTGATTACAGTATATACGGATGCATTGGAATGATGGACGCAATATGTCCACATTGTGATGCTGCTAACTTTCCAGGTGAAACACCCAGCATGTGTTGTGCTAATGGTAAAGTGAGATTGCCAACATTAGAAGCTCCACCCGAACCATTGTATTCATTTATTTTTGGGACAACTCAAACGTCGAAGCAGTTTTTGAGTCATATCCAACAATATAATTCGGCATTTCAAATGACTTCTTTTGGTGCTACTAAAATTATTATGGATAATTTTATGCCGACTTTTAAGGTGAATACATCAATATTCTAATCCAACATCTACTTAAAATTGCATATATGTTTCAGATTCAGGGCCAGATTTATCATCGAGCTGGTTCATTATTGCCATACTCCAACGCTGATCATCAATTTTTGCAAATATATTTCATTGGTGATGAAAATAGTGAATTGGATCAACGTTGTGCAATTTTTTCAAATACAAGGCGAGAAATTATTCGTGAGCTACAAAGGTTTTTCCATCAGCATAACGCATTAGTTCAATTGTTCAAAATTGCTCTCGATCGTATGCCATCTGATGATCATAAAATTGTAATAAGGGCTGATAGAACACCTTTTGGAGAACATGCAAGGCGATTCAATGCACCGACAATTGATGAGGTTGCAATTGTTATTCTTGATGAACAATTTCAATCCCGTGATATTGTACTTCATCGCAGAAATGATCAATTGCAACGTGTTTCGGAACTGCATCGTAGTTACGATGCATTACAATACCCAATATTGCATTGGAAAGGTGACGATGGCTACCATATCAATATACCAATGATTGATCCACAAACAGGTAAATAATTGATCTATTTTGAGTGTGTTAACATTTCATCATTGGTATAATTTTCTAATGTCAGGTTTTTTACTTATTTTCAGGTCTACATGTACAGAAAAAAGTTAGTGCCATGAACTTTTATTCGTATCGATTGATGGTTCGTCCACAAGAAGAAAATTATCTCTTGAGATGTGGAAAACTATATCATCAGTACATCGTGGATATGTATGCCAAAATAGAAACTGAACGTCTTAATTATATTCGTTTCAACCAAGCAAAATTAAGATCGGAAGAATATATTCATTTGCGAGATGCGATAACGAATGATGCTAATGTTAACGACATTGGACGTTTAACTATATTGCCATCGTCATATATTGGTAGCCCAAGGCATATGAACGAATATGCACAAGACGCAATGTCTTATGTACGAAAATACGGTCGACCGGATCTGTTCATTACATTTACATGTAATTCAAAATGGGATGACATCAAAAACAATTTATTTGAAGGGCAGTCTACAACTGATCGTCATGACATCACAGCACGTGTTTTTCGGCAAAAATTGAAAGCACTTATGCATTTAATTGTGAAATTATGTGTATTTGGAGAGGTTCGTTGCCATATGTACTCCATCGAATGGCAAAAAAGGGGATTGCCACATGCACATATATTAATTTGGCTGGTACATAAAATAACTCCGGATCAAATCGATAACGTTATATCAGCTGAAATTCCCGATCAAACTGTCGATCCTGAGTTATTTCACATTATCGTGAAAAACATGATACATGGTCCGTGCGGTGAACTAAATATGAATTCACCATGTATGATTGATGGAAAGTGTTCGAAACGATACCCAAGGCAATTGACTTCAGACACAATAACTGGAAATGACGGATATCCTTTGTATCGACGTAGATCACCTAATGATAATGGCAAAACGGCAACCATTAGAATGCGTAATCAGGACGTTGAAGTTGATAATCGTTGGGTGGTTCCGTATTGTCCATTATTATCGAAAATATTCAATGCTCATATAAATGTGGAATATTGCAATTCAGTCAAATCCATCAAATATATTTGCAAGTATGTAAATAAAGGGAGCGATATGGCTGTTTTCGGAGTTGCTGGTGACAATAGAAATGATGAAATTACTCAATATCAAATGGGACGCTATATAAGTAGTAATGAAGCTGTCTGGAGGATTATGTCGTTTCCAATTCATGAAAGACATCCGGTGGTTGTTCACTTGGCTGTGCATCTTGAGAATGGTCAACGTATTTATTTTAATGAAGCAAATGTATTGGAAAGAGCAGCAAACCCACCAGCTACTACGTTGACCGCTTTTTTCAAATTATGCGAAACAGATACATTTGCAATAAATTTGTTATATTCTGATGTGCCCCAGTATTACACATGGAATGCGTCTTCGAAAAAATTTCAAAGACGTAAACAAGGAGCGGCAGTAGATGGGCATCCAGGCATTTTCAAAACAGATGCTATTGGGAGAATATATACAGTACATCCAAACAATGCAGAATGTTTTTATTTGCGATTGTTGTTAGTTAATGTCACTGGACCCAAATCATTTCAAGAATTGAGAACAGTTAACGGTCTTTTATGTCAAACATATCGTGAAGCATGTCAACTCTTGCATTTGTTGGAGGATGATGCACATTGGGATTCAACACTTCAAGATGCATCTACTTCAGCTCATCCACAACAAATACGAATGCTATTTGCCATTATATTATCAACATGTTCGCCATCAAATCCACTTGAATTATGGAACAAATATAAACATTATATGGCAGAAGATATTTTGAATCGTATGCGTCATCATGCAAGAAATCCTGATTTGTTGATAACCTTTGAAATGTACAACGAAGCTTTGATAATAATTGAAGATATGTGTCTAACCATTGGAAATAAATCATTAGAACAATTGGGTATGACCGCACCAAATCGTGAGATACATGATTTATTTGATCGTGAATTGCAACGTGAGCAGGAGTTCAATTCTAATGATTTACGTTTATTTGTACAATCGAATATAACCAAACTGAATATTCAACAAAAACATGTATATGACACAATCATTCAAGCCGTTTCCAATAATGCAGGTGGATTATATTTCTTGGATGCACCTGGTGGTACAGGCAAAACTTTTGTTGTATCATTGATTTTAGCGACTATTCGATCGGAACAGAAAATTGCCTTGGCACTTGCATCATCGGGAATTGCTGCTACATTGTTAGAAGGTGGTCGGACCGCACACTCTGCATTGAAATTGCCATTAAATGTACAGGTTATTGAAACTCCAACCTGTAATATTTCAAGAAATTCTGCTATGGCAAAAGTTCTGCGATTAACGTCGATTATTTTATGGGATGAGTGCACAATGGCGAATAAAAAATTACTAGAAGCATTCAATAGAACAATGCAAGATTTACGGGGTAATCAACAGCTTTTTGGTGGTGCTCTGATATTGCTGTCAGGGGACTTTCGTCAAACATTGCCTGTCATTCCTCGATCAACTCCTGCTGATGAAATAAATGCCTGTTTGAAGTCATCAGTTCTTTGGAGATATGTACGAAAATTGACACTGAATATTAATATGCGTATTCACCTGAATAATGATGCAACTGCCCATGAGTTTTCGAAACAATTGTTAGAAATTGGTGATGGCAAAATACAAATTGACAGTACCAACGGATTGATCACTTTACCGAACAATTTTTGTACAATTACGCAATCGATAGATGAGTTGATTGAATGTGTTTTTCCGAATATTCTTCAGAATTACAGAAATCATGATTGGTTGAGAGAACGCGCCATTTTAGCACCGAAGAACATTCATATCAATGCCATTAATTTCCAAATTCAAGCAAAACTGCCAGGTGAAGTCACGACATATAAATCAATTGACACTGTTATGAATCAAGATGAGGCAATGAATTATCCAATTGAATTTTTGAATTCATTGGAACCGTCTGGTATACCACCTCATTGCTTGAATCTGAAAGTTGGTTCTTTGATTATTTTGTTGCGAAACCTTAATCCACCAAAACTGTGTAATGGAACCAGATTGGCAGTAAAAAAGTTATTGCCAAATTTGATTGAAGCTACCATCTTAACTGGTAAATCAAAAGGAGAAGTGTGTTTGATACCGCGTATTCCTATGATTCCAACGGATATGCCATTTGAATTCAAACGTTTACAATATCCTGTGCGTTTATCATTTGCGATGTCCATAAACAAGGCCCAAGGGCAAACACTTCGCGTTTGTGGTGTGAATTTGGAGGAATCATGTTTTTCACATGGCCAACTTTATGTTGCCTGTTCCAGAGTCGGTACTCCGAATTGTTTATTTATTTATGCTGAAAATGGAAAAACGAAAAATATTGTTTATCCAAATGTTTTAGACTAACACCTACCATAGTGATAGTACCCAATTCTTTTAATTTTTTACTTTTTACTATTTGCAGTCTTCATCATTTAGAAGGCATTGCCAATTCAACGTCTTTAGGATGTTGACTCGAATGTATATACATAATATAGTTTTTACTCTGTCATAGTTAAGAAATAACATTTAAAGTATATCTTTGTGTGTATTGCTGATAAATATATATAAACATTTACATTATGTTTTGTAGTGGCTTTTGATGAGCAGTTCCATACATTCCATACGAAATTAGAGAAAGTAATAAATTTTATTTTTTTGTTTTATTTCAAAGTTTATAACTATGCCTTATACGTAGCGAAGCACGTACCGGGCAGCTAGTATTATACAAATGCGAAAGTAACTCTGTCTGTCTGTCTGTTACTCTTTCACGCCTAAACGGCTGAACGGATTTTGATGAAATTTGGTATGGTGATAGATGATAACCTAGAAATGGTCATAGGCTATAAATAATCACGCCATCGTTCTTAGGGGGTAGGCAGTAGGCAGATAACTAATTGAGTTAGTGATTTTTAGTCGTTTTTGTTGGGACTTTTGCTCTTTCACGTCTAAACGGCTGAACAGGTTTTGATGAAATTTAGTAAGGTAATAGACGGTTACCTAAAAACGGTTATAAGATCAAAATGATCACGTCATCGTACTTAGGGGGTTGGAAGTAGGCAGAAAACTGAATTGAGTTAGAGATTTTTTTTATGGTTTTTTCTGGGAGTTTTGTTCTATTATACCTAAACGGCTGAACGGATTTTGATGAAATTTGGTATGGTGATAGATTATAACCTAGAAATGGTCATAGGCTATAAATAATCACGCCATCGTTCTCAGGGGTAGGCAGTAGGCAGATAACTAAATTGAGTTAGTGATTTTTAGTCGTTTTTGTTGGGACTTTTGCTCTTTCACGTCTAAACGGCTGAACAGATTTTGATGAAATTTAGTAAGGTAATAGATGATATCCTAAAAACGGATATAAGATCAAAATGATCACGTCATCGTACTTAGGGGGTAGGAAGTAGGCAGAAAACTGAATTGAGTTAGTGATTTTGGTTTTTGCTGGGAGTTTTGCTCTATCATGCCTAAACGGCTGAACGGATTTTGATGAAATTTAGTTAGGTGATAGATAGTAACCTAGAAAATGATATGGGCTATTAATATTCATGCTATCGTACTTAAGGCGTAGGCAGTAGGCAGAAAACTAATTAAGTTAGTGATTTTTAATCGTTTGTTTTAAAAGTTCACCTCATTCACGCCTTAACGTTTGAACGGATTTTTATAAGACTTGGTTAATATAAAGATAGGATCCTAGGCACGGACACAGGCTACTTTTACGGCGGGAAAATACCTCGCGGAAATCTAGCGTGATCGTGTCAAGAAGCGCATGACGCCATAGCTATTGAAATGATTTTGATGTTTTTTTTTAACTGAGTGTTACTAAGACTTCAAGTTAGTATTTGATCACTTTTCTAACTTAGAGGGTCGGTAGGCGGACGAAGTCGCGGGTAAAAGCTAGTTGTTTATAATATATGTTATCCGAATTTTCACCCTTAACAATAACTACAGATCATGCAAAACTGGTGCGAAAATGATTTCCCTCAGTAACACTGCAATCTACACAACTGCTACCAATGGAAATAAGCACTCAGTTCGCACCAGTTTTCCCAATGGAAAATAATACTAAAACTGAATAATAGTTATTCAATTAACTCGTTTGATAATCTCGTTGATTACAAGATTTTCTATCGTCCGCTTTATGAATAGAGTATAAATTCTTGATTGAAATACATTCTTATTTTGCACAGGACATATAGTCCGTTCACGAAACTTTGAGCTGTCGGTTGGCCATGACAATTTGGCATATTCCACTGTGTATATTAAAATTTTAGGTTATGTGGTTTATTTTCTTGTCAGATTGATACCCAATGTTGTCAATGAAGCATGGAGTTTTCTGATAACTCGCAAGCTCGTCGGACGAGGCCTTGTACATTCGGCAACGTTGGCTTTATTTTACCTTATGACAGCAAATACTGCCAACTTCAGATAAATAAACGAACGCTTACTATGCGCTCAAACTTTCGTGAAGGGACTATAGGTACATTCGACATAATATAAATTTCTATGTTTCTATTCCGGTAGAGTTGTGACATTACTCGTATTGCTACTGAATACCTTGTGTTCGGTTGTCCATGACAATAAAAATGGGTCATGTTCAATTTAGTGTAAGCTAAAAAGACTCTTTATTTTGAGGTCGACGGAAAATGATCTTAACAACACGTGCCAGATGACTGGTGTCCATTTCCACGTAATGAATACTGAGATACATCACATCGGGTATTTCCTCTAGAAATAATTCATTATCGATGTTCATAAATTGATTCATTTTAGTTGTTGGATAAATTAAATAATATATTATTTTGTTATGAATGCGTAAGTTTTCAATATTTACTTCATTTCAGATCATTTTATGCAGAGTAGCTATACATCTGAGGCGAATTTTTCGAATCAGTTTGAGACCAGATCTAAGAAAGTCTGTATTTCTATCTTTCTGAAAACGTGTCCGATCTGTTCAACTTTATTGCGATTCATTAATGAAAAGTCTAAAATATTATCACGAAATGCTATCAAATCTACCAACGTAAGTATCTAATAGTAGGTAATATATAAGGTAACAAAAAAATATAAAAAATATTTTTCCAATTTAACTATATTAATTAGAAGTTAAGGAAAAAGCCTACGATATATACTTAATGTCCAAAAAGATTTCAGGGCAAATGGAGTAAACATGATATTGTGTTGAAGTATGTCGATAGCAAAACCATAAGAGTGCAATTGAGGACTATCCTGAATGGAAAACCTCAAGGAAAGGAATATTGGGCCTTTGATAATTTACGATCGTGCTACGGAGGCGGTGAGTTAATGAAAACATTTATAGTTATTTAATCAACTAGGTTATTGAAGACAGCGACTAATGGTTATAGTTATTTAATAAACTAGGTTATTAAAGACAGCGACTAATGCTCAAGATATTTTAATGCGTGAGCGGAGCGAACGCATTAATAGTTCGAGACCATTAGTCGCTCGATTAATAACCGAGTTTATTACAAGATTTTTCCGACGATCTCAACATGAATAGTGTATACATTCTTGATTAAAATACATTTTCAATTCGCACAAGACATAAATTTGACGTAATGGAACTTCTATGTTTCTATATTCCAGTAGAGTTTTGACATTTCTCGTAGTGCCTCTGAATACTTTGTGTACGGTTGCCATGATGATTGCACATTAAAATGGCTAAAAAATTGAGCATTAAAATGGGTCATTAATGCTCAATTTCGTACACATTAAAATCACCTTTTATTTCGAGGTCGGCGGAAAAGATATTTTAATGCTTGAGCGGAGCGAACGCGTTTATAGTTCGAGTCCATTAGTCGCTCGATTAATAACCGTGTTGATTACAAGATTTTTCCGACGATCTCAACATGAATAGTGTATAAATTCTTGATTGAAATACATTTTCATTTTGCACCAGAAATACATTTGACATAATGGAATTTCTATGTTCCAGTAGAGTTTTGACATTTCTCGTAGTGCTTCTGAATACTTTGTGACTGGTTGCCATGAGGATTGTACCTTAAAATAGCAGAAATTGGGCATTAAGATGGGTCATTAATGATCAATTTCGTACACATTAAAATCACCTTTTATTTTGAGATCGACGGAAAAATCAATTATTGGTGATAGAAATACAAAAAAAAATATTTATAGATTTATTCCAAACTTTCAATTGGGGATTTCATTTGTACCCAGTTGTTTTTCACTTCTATGATGTTTAATAAAATGTATTCACGAGATCTGAAATAACAAACTCTCCCAAATATTGATTTTGATAAATTTCCATCGCTTTCTAATTACTCCGAACTAGTGGAGGATCTTTCACCGCTTTATATGAACACATCATTGCTATCTATAACTAGAGAATAATTCGAATTGAATGGTACATTGTGTTCCTGCAAAAATTTTCGAGAGTATTTCTTCAAGTGTATTAACAAACTGGGATATACACATGAAGCCTGAAACTTTGGTTGCAAAGTTTATTTAATTTCGATTTGTGAGATGCTCTCGAATTTCTGCAGATGTTATTATAATATTATTGAGCACCTAATTATAAAATTGTCTTTCCTTTCCAAATTTGGGAATTTTTTTGACTTCGAATGATTCATCAGTGGGTTTAAAATGAAGTCTTCTGAAATCTCTAAATCCAAATTCAAAACTTACAAACATTTGCTTTCAACTTTGGGACGCTGAGGAAAAAAATGAAGGGAGTAATTTTTTAGGGGTAGTAATTAGAAACAAATTCTGATGAAGTTTTCGCTGCCTTTTAAAATACTTTTTGTTCGAACTTTCTCCCTGTCAGATCCGAGACATTGGCTCTATGAAACATCTTAATACACCCTGTATGTGTTACACCGCAAAGGTTTCTATACTATTTTATTTTTATTATTCAATTTGAGATATAAGTTTTGTCGATATAGACTTTCCTTCACATTTGGATACGACATCCTATTTATTCATATCACTAAAGACGAAAAATAAATATCATTATATTATTTTCAGAATATCGAATATTAGAGGGAAGTTCAAATAATATATCGGAATGTCGATTAGTCACCAACAAGAAGTTAGTGAAAAATGAGGAGGCGCGAAATGACCTAGTCATGAGTAAGTGAAGAATAATAGATTTCTTAGAAACTTTATATGCAGAATCCTCCCAGAATATATTTCAATCAATATCTGAAAGAATAATAGATGTTTCATGAAAAAGCATAATATTTATAGCTTCACATAATGATATATTTAACAAATATTGATCGATCAAATCGGCACTTCGAACCGATGTGTAAGAGCTTGCATTGTTCTGTTGAAGCATCATCGATTCATTCAGTAGTTATTCGCCTATATTAAAAAGCTACTTGCTTATTTAATAGGTATTTCATTTATCAAATCATTAGTTTTATAGGACAGTCACCAATAGACTGGCAAAGGTGCAATGTTCTCAAGAGCTTCAGAAGACACTGCGACAACATGAAAATTTGTGAAAATATCGATGATAATAATATTTGTCGCTGTTCAGCAGGATATACTGGTTCAGAATGTGATAAAGGTAATACCTACCTACTTCTTTCTACCGCAATATCTGAATAACCACCTGTAGCGACGCCAGGTTTTGAAAACAGAGGAGCGGACAAGATTTTCAGTGGGGTAATGAACAGGCGTTTTTGGATACTTACTCGGGTTAACTCGATCCCTCACCTTCGCGTTCGTTTACCTTACCCGAACTTCCAACCCGTGTTCTGAAAGTACGGTGCTATTAACTAGATCACTGACTCAGGTTGATCTATCGTAACCCTACATGAGAGCAGGGTCGTAGGATCACTGCAATTCAATTTTGTATTTGAAAAAGGCGGGAATGAGTCTTCTACTCTTTTCTTAGTAGTTTTATATATTCTATTCATAAAAATTATGGAAAGTGAAAGAATTTGAACATGCGAGGGCACATAAATTATAAGAAAGATTTCAAAGAAGATAATAAATCCAAGCAAAGCTAAAGAAAATAAAAAAAAAACTGGAACTGACAAAATAAATTCTCTACTTCTTTAACATAAGTACTCAAAAATAGCATTAAACTGACACACCAGAACTTATAAAATATTTCATAAAAGCCAATAAATGCAAGCAAAGCTAGAGACAATCTGAAAATAAAAAATATTGCCCCTTCTCGGATCGCTACAAGATCCATAGGAGTAATCAAGGAAATGCTTAGTCTTCTCCAGATAAATACCCATCCATGGGATAATTTTAAGCTCACTCTGAAGTCTTCAGTGAAGTGAAAAAAGCCTTTTGCGGGGTGTCTTGCATTCAATCCATATTCATCGAGTCTTCTTCTTGCAGTTTTTGATGAAATTGTAACATTTCGGACAACTCGAAGGCGGTTTTTTACTTTGATCAGGTCTTTTAACGCGAGAGCCCGTTTCCATAAGTCTACGGAGACAACGACCAAAGAAAAATAAATAAGAGCTAACTTTCAACACAAAAACAAACGAAAACAAATTAAGAAAAACAGAAAAATGCAAGATGTTATAAAAATGTGAATATCTCTGGAAAGGTACAAGTTAAATTGCTTTTTAAAAAAGCAAAATACTCAGGAAACATCAGACTACGTCACTGTATAGTTTTTTGAAGCCTCATGTATCTGGTATTGCCCACAGAATGCGTTAAACTGTAATGAAAAAGACCCGAAAATTTGAACGCCATGTACAGCATGATGCATTTCTTTTTTTGAACATCTCATTGTAGTATGATTTTCGCCGATAAAAGAGCTACAACTAAAAAGAAACATTCAAATCGGACAAATGGTTGCGAAGATATTCATGGCTAATGCATAAAATACAAGAGTTGATAAAAAGTTGAATATCTCTGGACGACTTCAAGATGAATTGGTTTTTGAAAAAACAAAATACTCAAGAGATACTAGGCTACAACGCTTTATTGTTTTCATATACCTCAGCAACCTGGCATTGCCCATAGAAGACGTTAAAATTTGACTATAAAACATGACATTATTTAAACGCCCTGTACAACATGAAGATTTTATTTTTTCGACTTCTGCTTAATGGAGGGAATTCGACAATAGCAGAGCTACTATTGAAAGAAAAAACTTGAAATCCGACTAAAGATTTGGAAGATATCAATTGTTTAAATTTAACGAAATTTTAGGTGGTGCGCTAATTTTGTCCATCAGTATACAGGTTTGGAAATTCACATCTGAAATATACGATATCAATGCATCAGACAGAGAATTCTTCCCTCTAGTTGCACAGATGAATAGTCGAGACAATCACTTGCTGTAACACACTGAGTTCAGTTGTCTTACTTCATTATTCTACTCTTGTCTCTCTCTTATCGTTTAGAGGAGCGTAATTCTTTAGTATGGTAGGCAACAGTAAATACTTGAATCGAGTATTACGGGCAGCCTGACAAATTAAAAATTCTATACGTGTAGTTCGGGTTCCCTACCATACTGCGGTAAGAGAGAGACAAGACTAGATATTTGCAGTAAGACAGTTGAATTCATTCAGTTATCGCACTTGATTATCTCGCCTATTCATCTGTGCAACTGGAGGGAAAAATTCTCTGTCTGATGCCTTGTATATCGTATGTTTTCGATGTGAATTTCCGAATCGGTATATGTAGATTAACCCCCCCTTCACTTGTAACATACTATAATCTAACACTCTGTATTTAAAACACCTAATAGACCTATGGGCTTTTATTGCACGGCATGCACCTATTTTTATGGTACTTGTCCCGGTAGATGCTCCAACATTTATGGCAGCCCTAGCCTAGTCTACAAATTTATAATTCCAGTCACATTATTCAATTTTTTTCGGAATAACCAGCCTAAACTTATAGTATCGTTTGTTTAAATTAAATGTTACATCAGAATAAAAATATTTATGATAGTCCAACGCCAACTGCGCTGTTTTAATCATTTATAGAGACCCTGTAGCTGTCTTTATAAGCTTGTTTCATAATAAACTATTATAGTATCGAGTCGACGTGAAATATATAAAAAATCTCATTTTATTGCAGAACCTGAGGTACCCTACAATATTAATGTAGTTTGGACGCCTGATAATTACATGGAGATATTTTGGAATTATCCTGAATGGAGCATGAATAATCTGGAATATTTCCAGATAGAAATTCCTTATAACAATACATTGATATTCATTGATCAGCCCAAATGCATGGACACCTATTGCTCGTATTCTGTAAGTTATGACTTTTCATTAATATGTTAATGAGCTTTGCATAAGTAGAGGATGAATTGAGAAAAACAGCATGTTTTTTGACCCATACATATTTCTTTTTCGAAAATATAAAGGTAGTTTATCAGTAGGATCTATTGGAAATTTCACCTTCATCTTCTTTGGGTAAACTAACTAAATTAAGTCCTGTAAACAGTCAAAGATAAATTATTTTATAAATGATTAGCTCAAAATGAATATATAACAGTTTCAAGGGTGTAGCCAAAATGTATGCTTTGAAGATACAACATTTAAAATCTTTATAAACCATAACTACAAATACCATTTTATAATGCTTTATCATAACGCTATTATTGAGTGATATGAAAAAGAATACATATGAGTTATACGAGCATTTCTTTTGTCTGAAAAATGATCGATATTATGAAATGAAAACAGAATTAGTCTATCATACTACAGTATAATAATTGAAATTGATTCCTCACTTGGTGAAACATAATTTCAGTAAAATAAGTGAATAAATAAAACACTTGACAGATGATAAAATCGGGGACAGGCGGAAATCAATTTGGTCATTTACTATCGGTAGATTTTGTTTTAGAGCAGAAGATATTTTTGAAAGGTCTAATTTAACTTTATATAAAAGTTTTGTTTTATTAAAGTCTATAAAGTGGTTAAGGGAAATACAATGATCATAAAAGCCAGTTGTTGGACTATTTTGTAGTATAGATCTCTTGTGTTCGTCAATTCTAATCCCGAGAGAACGACCTGTTTGACCTATTATAAAATGCAGGGCATTCGTCACATGACAACATGTACACACTACTCAACTGAGAATTAGAGTATAATATGTAATCTTTGGAAAATATTATAGAGATTTTTTTATTTTCTGTATGCAATTTTTGAGTTGAAGATGGATTTCTATTTTCAGGTATCGAAGCCTTTCCCACCTGCTGTGGATTTAAATATAACTATTAGTTTGGTTAAAATAGATAAAAGTAATAAATCTGCAAGTATAATAGAAAGTTCCTACCCTCCCAAACCAAACCTCAGTAATTTTAAGATGTTTATCAAAAATTATACTGCTACAACTCTAACCTTAAGCTTCAACCTTACTCAAATAATCAATGACAGTAATTCACTGAATCACTACATGTTCATTTTGATCGATGATCTACCAATAAATCAAGAAGATGAAAATTTGATCCACTTAGAAAAAACGATAAATAAAACTTTCCATGCAACATCTCGACTCAGAATAGTTACAGAATTCAACTTTAAGCAAAACCTAACAACGAAGATAGTCAATTTCACAATAGGTGATAATCAAAATGGGGATAATGCTGAAAATAGTATACTAAAAGGAGAAATTGAAAATAAACCACTACAGGAAGGACACAGTTACAATATAACTATAATTATATTGAATGGTTATAAGGGAAAATATCGATATAACTTATTGACAGTGCCTGCCTGGACATCCCTTGATCCTAGAAGCGATATGATCAATAATGATACTTCTGGATTCCCAATATATGCCTTTTTATTAATTTTGCTCATTATTCCGATAATTTGGATAATAATGAGGTGGGTATATTCATGGTGTCTTTTTGTCATTATGTCCTTATGGTAAACAGCTTTCGTTAGCATCATAATGAGCTGTATTTTTGCTGAATTTTTTTCTCAAGACTTCATAAGTAAGGTTTTTTGAAGGTTTTGAAGGGTTAGTGGGTGTTTTACCACAAACTTCTTCACTAATGGAAAAAGTACAGTTCATGAGACACTGTTTTCTACACTAACTAATGTTTTCAATGTTTCAGGCGTAAAAAGATTGCTCTTGCAATACCCATGTTCTGGAAAGCATTGGAAACCTCGAGTAAGAACATCTTTGAATACTTAATATGTTTTAAGTTCGTAGTAGATATGCCAGGACAGTTCTGGCGCAATTTCGACCATTTTTACATGTAAATCTCCATAAGGAATTCTAAGGTCCAAATTAGCGAAAATGATACCACTTTGAAATTTTCTAAGTCCAAATAAATGTAAAAGTGTAGGCCGGTTTTTTCAAGGTCGGAGGGGGTTGGAGGGTCCAGATGTTGAGAGGGTGAAGGAAGGGTGTGGAGTAGGAGCGTGGGGGTGAAAGGGTGAGGGTAGTGGTATAAGGAACTGTCAGGTGCGGAAACATGCGAGGCAAATCTTTATTTATATATTTCAGGATTCGAACCAGGGACCTTCATATTATGAGTTTAGCGTCTTATATACTAGACTATTGAAGCAATTTGGAATGAGCGGTGAATTGTTGGTCTAACAGGAGGTTGTTTCGTATTCGGTAGGATCATATATACAGGCTGGTAGGTAGCAAATTTTTATATATTTCAGAATTCGAACCAGGGACTTTCGTATTATGAGTCTAGGGTCTATATAGACTATTGAAGCAATTTGAATGAGCGGTGAATTGTTGGTCATAGGAGGTTGTTTCGTATTCGGTAGGATCATATATACAGGCTGGTAGGTAGCAAATTTTTATATATTCCAGAATTCGAACCAGGGACTTTCGTATTATGAGTCTAGGGTCTTATACAGGGTGAGTCTTTGACTTGTACATATATTTTAACCGAATATTCCTGGGGTCAAAAGAAACACCATTTTTTCCGATTCGGCCTAAATGAGAAGATATAGCCCTTTTTTATTTTCAGAATGAGCTATGCCGCCACTGGTAAACTAACCACTGAATTTTTGCAAGTACGAGATCTAGCATTCAAACCTTTGAAATAAGCTATTGTATCAAAGAAACGAGTAGATACTTATACCATTCGAAATTTTCAAATAAGCTGCTGTATTAAATGAAGAAATATAAACTCACTTTTTCAATACCAGTTGTATTTCTAATGCAATTATTGATTCATCAAAATTTTGCTTTTGATGAAAAAGAATAATATCTTCTTTATGTATACTTCATTTTTGATTATATCGGATTAACTTTTAAACCACCTATTTCAGCTATAGCATTCATTTCCAATATCTCTTGAAATCTTCCGTGCAAGAATTTCCGAAATCAAAACAACAACTCAACCATAAAATTTGAATAAATGACATATTCACTTGAACAGTCTAAACCACAGAACATAAATATAAGAAGTGCGAGCTGCCTACTAACACGGCCTTCTAAACTACCGGGCCCGGTCATAGCCAAGAGCGGCAACGCTGTAGAAAGGTATACCCTCCCGACATATTACAAGCACAGCCTTCTAAAGTAGTCCCTATGTCACAGAACATAACTTGGTGAGGAAGCCATGAATCGAAAACTATCGATGAAATGTAAATTAATTCTATGATCATTATAATGTTTGGTGAAGCTTATATATTTCTCTTTAGTAATGGGAAATAAATCAACCTTTCCTTCCATTTTTGTTGCAATGTCTTCTATTATGAAATTAGCATCATAACCACTCAGATTATGGAATACCACAGGAATTGTATGAAAATCCTAGGTTTGAAAATGTCATCACAAATACGACAGTGAGTAGGTTTCTGAAACTCCATTTCCTGCTGTGACGTCATATCAATAGCGTAAGGGCATATGAAAACCGTTTCAACGTCTTCAACAAATTGATTTAATTAATCAGCAAACCACTGCATACAATCAAGACCCCGATAAGAACTATAAAAACTCAAGGAATCGTCATAGGAACATTTCACATAATATCCGACAGCTGCAGCTTTGTGATCTTGATAATTATTTTTTTGATTAGTAGGTATTAAAATGCTTTCCAAATCAGCATAAATAATGAAGGGCGCCTTCTCTTTGTTTTTATAATTTTTGAATTTAATAATATTTTCACCCAATTCAGGCATTCTGATAGCAGTTTCATTCATTTTCTTACAATCTTCTGAATGAACTTCAAGTTTTTGTTCTTTTCGGAAGTAACGAAGACATCTGTCACATACGAACTTCTGACCATCATGTTTACTCAACTGACTCGATACCAGTCACGATAAATTTTTGATCCATACATTATGGTATCGAACAGATGTATCATCACCTTTATAATGATCTTGAATCAATAATAAGTTTACATGATTCGCCATTTTATTTTTAGTTAGGTAAGTCGGTAGTGTATTGAAATTCTTCCATTCCCTTTTTTAGAACATAGACGTTGATTGATATCTGATTCTGATTCTCGAAGTTGGAAATCTGTTTTAGCGTCATCGGAAATTGAATTCCTTTCAACTTCAATACCTTCGAGTAATGGGGATACTTCGATAATCGTTGGGGATCTTTCTCAACAGGATATAATGTAGATGTGACAGCCCACGCAAAACAAGCATTATCATCATTCTTCACATTGATACAAGCTTTCTTATTTTGAATTTGAGGAGGTAATTCTATGTAGGAGCTTCCAAGTTGTGGGGTGAATTTATTGATATTAATGCCCAAGTTGATAACATTCACAAGAGCCCAACCGCTATCTCTTTCTTGAAAGTCTTCAAGTTCTGAAAGAATTGGAGATGTCACTTTTTGTTGGAACCAGTTTTTCAAATCAGTATCGCTGTATAAAGGGGCGTTCGGTGTAGTGAAGTATTTATATTCCGTTCGAGTTTTGTTTGCTGTCATAATTTCAAACTCTCCACAGAACACCGCATTCACTTTCATAGCTTCATCCTTCTTCAGAGCATTTAGTAATCTCCTACGGAAGATAGATTCAGAATCCTCCAGGAAATCTTTAGGATCCTTGTGTTTCAAATTACTAATCACACCTGTTCTTATACGACTATCGAATGCTGATATTGAATCATCCCAATGTACTCTATCTCGTGATGTTTCTTTTTGATTTTCGATACCAGATCCCTTTTTTCTCAAGAACTTAAATTTGGATCTATAGCTCTTCACATGGTTCAGGGTACTCAAAAGACTCTGTTTTTCACCAACAGATGCAGTATTCTTTAATTTCCTATTGATTCTTCGAATAGCCATGGAACAATTTTTCAGACCATCTTCTATCACATTTTCATCATGTGTACCGATGAACAAAGCCACTAACCACTTCATCAATTGTAGACAACCTTTCATGTTCAACATTCTCGATGCAACTGAAACAGAAATCATATAATTAGCTTATATAGGTTAAAGGTATAAAGTTTAACGATGACACCCCAACATAACGTTATTAGGATACGAAGATACACGAAGATGCTCGAAGCTCACGAAACTATGATGAGATACTCGAATAAGTGGAAAGTGGGCATAAAGCAGATACTCATTGATAAAAAACAGATACTCATGAATGAAAACGGATACTCATGAGCAAAAAACGGATATATAGCAGATACTCATAAACAAAAAACCGATATAAAGCGGATACTTAGCAGCCTCATGTTATAAAATAAAGTTTTTCAATTGATTTTTTCTTAATTTAAAACCATTCATCTCATATGAATAAGAATCAGACGTGAACGTGATGGAAGTCGAACAACACAGTAACGAGTTAACGATTGATAATTTCGATGAATTTGAAGATAAAACTACTATCAATAAACATCGTTCTTTATTCCCATCTAGTTTTCGTTTGCTAATATGTGGTGCGAGTGGCTGTGGAAAGAGTAACGTTTTTTTAGATTTACTTTTCCATCCTAATAGCTTACGTTTCATGAACGTACACGGAAAAAATGTTTTCTCCAATTAAGTATATAATAATTGATTGAAGTAAATGATAGATTCATATATGAGCAAGAATATAGTATACTTGAATCAAGGATGCCTTATTCTCAAAGTTCAAATATACCATTTACTCCCACTAAGTAAATAATATACTACAATGTAATAAAATCACTATTATTGACTCGAGAAAATTTTTTGTATTTCTTCTGAGTAAATCTCTTTTATCAAAATGAGTATTCAAAATATTTCGTTCGAATATAAAATATGTTCAAGACAAGTTTTCGGATTTCTTCATTTCAGCAGCATTTTCATTTGAAGAAAATGAATCTTATACTTGAATGAAAGTAATATTTCTACTCAAACCAAGATTTAATTAGTTTTAAAACAAGTACTGATCGTCTTCTCAGTTCAAAGTTCTCAAACTACTTGATCTGAATACATCGAAAAATTCTCATAGAGTATAGTTTATATTAATGGTAAATGTATTACTTATTTGATGAAAATCCATCATATACTTGAAAGAATAATAAGATAATGTTAAAGTGAGCGTTGTATATTCTCGACTGAAGAACGATGATATACTTCCCTTGAGTGTAGGTATATGCTTCGATAAATATGTTGGTATGTATTCTCATTCGGAATTCAACTGACTTTATTATTGATAAGGTATTTATTAAGCATTCCTTACAGGGTACTATCACGTTCTAATGAGAAACTAAAGTATCTGATTAAATGAGCAATTATTACTTTGATCTGATTCGAGATTATATCATTTATTGGGGTATATTTTCTTCGATGATTGATCAATCTTAAACCTCAATTGATTCTTGTTTTCCTAAAGTGAAAAATTTGCAATGTATTTCATGTGAGTTCTTATCTAATTTTTATTCTGAATGAGACAGACATGTTATATATTGCAAATTAAGAATATCTCTGATCAATATCAGAAAACAATAACCATTTGATTTTCAAGATTTACCCAGTCATGTAACTCTGAAGAAAATAAACCAATAAATAATTTCGGATCAGATCAAAGTGAGAATTTCCCATTTAATCAGATACCATAGTTTCTGATAGAAGGTGAAGGTACCCTATGAGGAATGCATAATAAAAAATGTATCAATAATAAAGTCAATTGAATTCAGAACGAGAAAACATACACATACATCGGAGCATATACTTACACCTTACTGAATGATGAAATTTCAATTTCCTGGTAAGCTAATATCTGTAATATCTGATTGAAATTAAATATCCAACACAAGGTATAGAAACCCCTACATATTCAATAAGGCTATAAGAGTAAAATACGGAATCAGTGGAAATAAATTTATTAAGTACTGTCAAGAAAATGGAATATAACATATAAAACATAGTTTTTACATAAAAAAGGTATAACATTTTAACATTACATTCGTCAGAAATATAAGTGAACAATCATTTTTACTAAAGAGGAACATTACTATTACCTTAGAAATAAATGCGTAATGAAATCTTAAAAAAATTTGTATGAAAAATAATGAGTGAGGCATGCTTCATTATAATAAAGTCAGTTACATAAAAAATATATACTTAGTACATATTATTAACCTGCTTTTTTATAATTGTTGTTTATATATGTGAAATTTCGTGAATAAATCATTATTATTATATAATATTTAATAGTCATGAGTTACTAAAAGTGCTGAGTTACTTTTATCTACAAGTAGGTATTTTATAAATTTCACCAAAGTTGCAATGAGTAAGTTCAGATATGTCTAGCAAGAGTACAATATTCAACTCATACATTATTTCCTTAGTTGAATGCCAATATGTGGAATCAAAATTATTAAAACTCACCTAATAATATTTCTCCACTCTTCTGAATAAAGTGGTCCTTATTCTGTGAAATCATTTAAGGTATGAGATTCTTCAAGTCATCGTTGTACTGTGTTTCAGGAGTGAGAGATAACTATCCAAAAATATCTGCATTCTTTCAACAGCTGTCGCCGCGAATGGTTATCTGTTTATCCGCTCCTCATATTGACGCGATAAAATCGTTTTCGTGGTGTGAATTGAATTAAATGCTAATTGGTATAGTTATTTGTGATTTAAAACAATTATACTACATCAGAGAGCAATAAAATTGGCAACTTGTGACAAAAGACTTTTGAAACTAGTGTATTTTAATGAGAAAAAGGACTCAAAAAGTATATCCCTTATCAGTGCAGATGGTCAAGATGTTATTATCTCGTCAACATTGATTACTCTCCAGTGGCGTACCGCTGAATAGGTAAAATGAACCAGACCCCAATCCCAAATGAATCAGAAATCGATTCTAACCAAGTGACACACCCACCAAAAACATCAAATGCTACCCCAGTGCGGACAACAATGAATTATTCTCCGAGCACAACTGCCCCAACAACTGAAACCAGTGTTTACTTCCATCGAATGTCATCAACAAGTGACGATGATTTCCATGGATTCGAAAATAATCCAACAGGCAATAACGAATGGCAAGTAGTGAAAACTACAAATACAAAAAGAAGAAAATAAATGCAAGCATTACAACCCCCATCGAAATCCAGAATACATTCAATGCTCTGAGTAGGATGAATGAGGATACCCAGCAACCCAATACCAGCCCAAGTAAAATCCCTAAACCACCCCCGATATTCATCTATGGGGTTGTGGATTATGCAGTGATGGCAAGAAAATTAAAAGCTGTTGTAAAAGATGAAGAATACACCACCAAATGTTTGGCAGACAACACAATCAAGGTAAACAGCACTACATCAGAATCCTACAGAAAACTCATAAAATTTATGCGTGACAGCGATATAATTCACCATACCTACCAACCCAAAGAAGAGCGTGCATATAGAGTAGTGATCAAACACCTGCACTACACAACAGACATCAATATAATTAAGCAGGATCTGGAAAATAAGGGACATAAAGTAAGGAACATAATCAATGGTAGGCATAGACAAACTAAAGAGCCGCTAAACCTCTTCTTCGTAGATTTAGAACCCTCTGAAAATAACAAAGATGTGTACAAACTGAAATTCCTCCAAAACAGAGCGGTACAAATCGAACCACCAATAAAAACAAGAGGAATCACACAATGTACAAGGTGCCAGCAATATGGACACTCTAAAACATATTGCAACAGACCATTCGTATGTGTTAAATGTGGGGAACCACATAACACCACAACCTGTAAGAAAAGTAAAGACTCCCCAGCGACATGTGCCTTGTGTGGTGGGGCCCACCCAGCAAGCTACAAGGGTTGCGAGTTCTATCACAAACTATTAATAAATAATAATGCAAACAATAGAAAAAACATCCAACACTACAATAGGGCACTCAACAACAACAACAACAACATATCCTCCACAACACAAAAACAGCAAACACCACCAGCTCTGAATAACCAACAATTTCCAAGGTTAAGATCAAGCCATCAGGAACAATCATCCCAACTACCACATCACTTCCAGCATCACACAAGGAGCTATGTAGACGCAACCAACAACATAAACAAACCTGAACAACCAAATGATATCACTAATGTAATGGACAGATTCCTGGGAGAATTCAAAATTATGTTTCAACAACTAATCCAACAAAACACCATGATGTTGAACATGTTAACCACTCTCATCAGTAAAATTCAGTAACTTCCTAAAAATAGCAGAATGGAATGCCAATGGCCTTCTTCAACACAAAAATGAAATAGAAGTTTTCCTCCATCATAACTCTATAGACATTTTACTGATAAGCGAAACTCACTTCACTGAGAGGTCTTACTTCAAGATACCGCACTATACTACTTACCACTCAAATCATCCGGACAACACTGCTCACGCCGGCTCCGCCATCATAGTGAAAAACTCGATTAGGCATATTGAACTGCCAGAATATAGGAAAGATCTGTTACAAGCCACAACAATAAAGGTAGAACTTGCATCCTTTGAAATAACAGTCTCCGCAGTTTACTGTCCCCCACGTCACAACATCAAGAAAGAAAACTTCAACGACTATTTTTCAACACTGGGTCCCAAATTCGTCGCCGGAGGAGATTTTAATTGCAAAAATACCCTATTTGGTTCACGTCTTACAACAGCGAAAGGAAAAGCATTAGCAAGTCTTATACAAGAAATTGGCTACAACATTTTATCTACAGGCACTCCCACATATTGGCCGACGGATCCCAATAAGATTCCGGACCTGCTTGATTTCTTTGTAACAAACGGCTTATCTCATTCTAACATGGACATTACGCCAAGCTACGACCTGTCTTCGGATCATTCTCCCATAATTGCAACAATCAGTGCTTTTATAATCCACAAAAAACAAATTCCCAGACTGCACAATAGGAGAACCAATTGGGACGAATATCGAAAAAATATCGAGGAGACGGTAAGCCTGAAAACCCCTGATGAAATAGAAGAAGTGCTATCAATATTCAACAACCTTATTATTCAAGCAGTGGAACAAGCAACACCTGTAATCAATGTAGCAAAAAATACATACAATATCACTGAAGGAATTAAGGAACTAATTGCACAGAAGAGAAAAGCAAGAGCAAGGTGGCAGCAAACACACTCCCCAGCTGATAAAAACACCTTGAACAAAGCAACCAATCGACTCAGAGCGAAAATCAAAGAACTAAAAGAAAATTCATTTCAAGAGTATATATCAAATCTAAGCAGATTTGATAATTCAATATGGAAACCAATAAAGAACTCCAAAAAACCAACAACGCATACATCAGCTATACGTAATACATCAGCACCTAGCATACATTGGCCAGAAGTGATGACGAAAAAGCCAAGCTATTTGCCGAACACCTAGCCACAGTATTCACCCCCCACAACGACGCCAGAGATAACGAGATAGAAAAAGAACTTCTGGAGGTACCCAACAACACAGCACCAATTAAACCACTCACTACGACCGAAGTCCAGGATGAACTCAGTCGCCTCAATACAAGAAAAACTGCAGGAATTGACAAAATAACACCGAAAATGCTTAGAGAGTTGCCAGAAAAGGGAATCACTCTACTGAAGTATATTTACAATGCTATACTGAAACAAAATTACTGGCCACAGCAGTTTAAAATAGCAGAAATTATTTTAATTCCAAAACCAGGTAAAGATCCAAGCAGTGCGACCTCCTATCGGCCAATTAGTTTGCTACCTGTCACCTCCAAAGTCCTCGAAAGACTTGTCCTGCGTAGAATCAACACAGACCCAAAAATACTGAACAATGGATACCACATCACCAGTTTGGGTTTCGAGCAGCTCACTCAACAGTGCAACAAACTCACAGAATAAGCCATGTCGTAAACGAAGCACTCGAACAGAAGAAATACTGTACATCAGCGTTCCTTGACGTAAGTCAAGCTTTTGATAAGGTTTGGCACCCTGGCCTACTGTACAAGATAAAAAAATATCTACCAATAACATATTACAAACTTTTGAGGTCCTATCTAGATACAAGAAAATTCAGGGTAAGAGTGAACGACAAAATAACAAAAAATTTTCCCATATCATCTGGAGTACCACAAGGCAGTGTTCTTGGTCCCATTTTGTACCTATTGTACACTGCAGACCTGCCAACCAACCCAAACACAGTAATGGGTACATTCGCGGATGACGCAGCCATACTAGCGTGCGATGAAGACCCGGTAGAAGCTTCTCACTTGCTACAGACTCACTTAGACCAAATACAAGAATGGCTGCATAAATGGAGAATAAAGATCAACGAGACCAAATCTGTACAAGTCAATTTCACACTTAGAAAAGGCCAGTGTCCACCAGTAAAAATGAACAACATCCAGATACCCGAATCCCCTACAGTGAAATACCTCGGCCTACACATGGATAAAAAGCTTACCTGGAAGGAGCATGTAGTCAAAAAAAGAAAGCAAATAGACCTGAAAGTTAAGGAACTACACTGGCTCATTGGTAGGAGGTCAAAATTATCACTAGATAATAAAATTCTAATCTATAAATCCATAATAAAGCCTATTTGGACCTATGGAATCGAGATCTGGGGATGTACTAGCAACTCGAACATGTCAATAATCCAAAGAAGCCAATCTAAAATACTCAGAATGATAACAAACGCCCCGTGGTACGTTACAAATCAAACCCTGCACGAAGACCTGAAAATACCGTATGTAAAGGACGTCATAACAGAAAACAGCACCAAACATCACACAAAGCTTGAGAGCCACACAAACACCTTGCTACAACCACTGACTCAATTGCAGAACGATCGGCGACTTAAAAGAAAATGGCCAGCAGATTTGACGGAGACTTAAAGAGGCCCTGTCACTGGACGGGACCTCATCATGACGCCTAGCTTTGAAACCATCAAATGAGCTTATAGAATGTACATAATTCTGATTGCTTGTAACTTCTATTATAATAAAAAAAAAAAAAAAAAATATCTGCTGTAATAAAGAGTGATACAAAATTAACTATGAAGTGAAACTGATAATAGTAGAAAAGACCAAGAGCAGGAATAGGTTTAAGTTCTTAATTGATCCAATAATTTTCGTAATAGGGGCTTACTTGAAATTTTCTAAACATGGTGATCCTAGATCCCCAACCTCTCATCCAATTTCCATTTCTTGCTGTAGGTCACATCACAACACAAAAATTACTCGTTTTATGATACCTATAGGAGCACGGGGCACTTATCACAAACATGACGCGCTTCCAATTGATCCGATTGGAAAGTAGAATTTTCTGTTGCATACTGTACAGAGGGCGCAGTCTAGTTTATTGTTGAATTATATTCTTGAATTTAGTGGATGAAAGAATTTATTTATTTGAATTACGACAAACACTGTTAACAGGTGGATAGGAAGGATTTCATTGGCCAATTCTAATAACGCCTTCTAGTATATTGTTGAATTATATTCTTGAATTTAGAGGATGAAGGAATTTATTTACTTGAATGACGATAAACACCATTACAAGTGGATAGGAAGGATTTCATTGGCCAAGTCTAATCACTTGAATGAATTCGCGTTCGCATTTCAGTATCCTAAGATGAAGAATATGCAAAATGCAAATACATTTTGGGTTATGATTGGTTTTCTATCAATTGGATGGTTTCAATTTTCCTCAAATTACAAAGATTTCGTTACTTCAAAAATAAATCTACATATTCACCAAAAAGATTTAAAATACATATGAGATTTTTTGGAACCCTGAGTTTGAGCTGATAATGCTCTCAAACGACTATTTCTGATACGTGATTGAAAGTAATGAAATGTTTACGAGAGTCTCGGAAGAAAATAAGAGAATACTTGAAATTTCCAGAATATAAAAGTTATATAAGATATATAAGTTATCGTTTGGGTGAAGAATAAATATCTGAAGATGTGCACGACCTTTCATCAACTGAGTCGGAATGCACTCAAAAAAGTAAAAAAAATATTTGCATGTTATTTTTCAGGTGAGGTCTGAAAATGAGAAAAAACATTGAGTTTTTAAGTTTACATTCCTCATTTTTAAGTTTGTCATCCATCATTTATTTTTAAGGTTTATATTGTGTTAGTGCTCAAGAAATACATAATCATATATCTTAGTTTTTTTCAACATATATATCGATATTACTGGATACAAAACATTTCACATAAGAAAAAATAATCGTACGATCAAACGATCAAATCTTTACTGTTGGAGATGCTCAAGAAGCACAAAGTTTTTACTTGTTTTTTCAAAATACGTTCTGCTTTTACAAGGTTACTCTAGTACCTTCCTACTTGGGCAAGGAGCATTTTGAAGATATTTTTCTTTAATTTTAATAAATAGATATACGAGTATTTTATGTATTTCATAGGTTAATTTGATGATTAATTTCATTTTGAGAATTAACTGTATTCATTGTTTGAGGTTGAGTAAAGTAGCGGAAGCAAGACTTCGCCTCCATATTTTAGTGTATTGTATACAGGGTGTCCGGGGAATAACTGTACATACTCTTACCAGAGATAGAGTTGCACTAGCTGATTGACTATTTAAAATTAATTTCTGGGTTTCCCTAGAAAACTACAGGGTGTTTTTCAAACTTCATGGAAATACTTAGACCATCATGAAATCCAAAGTTATTGACGGATATTATTGAAACTTGGGGGTTATTGGCACATGCTAAGGTCGAATCAGAAATATATCAACTGTTTCATTATTCCAGGGCCGGACTCATTAATCTTCATTTAAAGTGTTCAGGGTGAAACAAACACTTTGTATTTCGAATTACGAATAATTGATTCACTTTATAGAAAGAAGCTAAATTATGCTTCAATTTGTGGTATCGCTTAAAGTTGTCACATCCACAATTATTTTTTTATGAATTTTTGAATTTGGAAAAAGGTCGAAAATTGCATTTATTCACCTGAACAGGACTTAGTCACCTTGTGGAGGTCGAAAATAAATAATAAATTTTCTTTAAAAAGTCACTGAAAGTGAGAAAGACTATAATTTTGTTGATATACTGGGTGGTCACCCTAGACGCGGATCTCATGGCGATGAAGTGAATAACGGTATATTGCGAAAAAAAATGATTGGCGACATGTATAGGGTATAGATAAACATATTTCAAAATTATTCGTATGTATACCGGGTGTTCATTGGAAGAAGTGTCACTTTGATCTATATCTTTGTTGTCAAACACCCGGTATACATACGAATAATTTTGAAATATGCTTATGTATACCCCATACATGTGGCGAATCATTTTTTTTTCGCAATATACCGTTATTCACTTCATCGCAATGAGATCCGCATCTAGGGTGGCCACCCAGTATATCAACAAATTATTATAGTCTTTCTCACTCTCAGTGACTTTTTAAAGAAAATTTATTATTTATTTTCGACCTCCACAAGGTGACTAAGTCCTGTTCAGGTAAATAAATTCAATTTTTGAATTTTTTCCAAATTCAAAAATTCATAAAAAATAATTGTGGATGTGACAACTTCAAGGAATACCACAAATTGAAGCATAATTTAGCTTCTTTCTAAAAAGTGAATCAATTATTCGTAATTCGAATACAAAGTGTTTTTTTTACCTTGAACACTTTAAATGAAGATTAATGAGTCCGGCCCTGGAATAATGAAATAATTGATGTATTTCTGACTCGACCTTAGCATGTGCCAAAAACCCCCCAAGTTTCAATAATATCCGTCAATAAGTTTGGATTTTATGATGGTCTAAGTATTTCCATGAAGTTGAAAAACACCCTGTAGTTTTCTAGGGAGACCCAGAAATTAATTTTAAATAGTCAATCAGTAGTCAGCTAGTGCGACTCTATCTCTGGTAAGAGTATGTACAGTTATTCCCCGGACACCCTGTATTACAATACAACTAATAAAGACACTTATTATTATATATGATGATTTCCGAAGAGTAATTATCGTTAGGTTGGACAGAATATGTATAACATACATAAATGAATAATTTTTTGGATGTAGCATATTGTACCCATCTATTAAGAAGTGTTCTAAACTACTTTTAGTCATTTGAAATATAACAACTCTTTCACTCAACTCGTTCGGATTCAAGATATGCTGGAATCAAATTCAACATTTCAAGACTATCTAGTCACTCTACCCGAGAATTAATTTTTTTCGAAATTATTACAATGAGAATATCAATTATTCCGAAATATTATACGAAATAAGTATACATGTATGAGTAGATGATATTTTCAAAACGTACCTAATTACCGTTTAGTTTAATGGAATGTAGCAATATTCTTAAATTGATAACATTATCTATTCATATACAGAATATTATTCACTTGGATGAAGCATTATATTCTTCTTTAGAGTATATGAATTTGAAACATTATTTACTCATTCCAAATATACCAAATTTCTCAATTTACTTGTTTCGATTCCATATATACTTGAATCAACCTTAACATTTCAAGAATATCTTGTTACTTGTTTCGAGAATAGATTTTTTTTCCGTGTATATATTTTTCTCTAAAAGTTTATATCAGGCAAAATACAAGCTACTAAAAGATATTTTATCGAAAGTTGATGGAGTGAAATATTATCCATACTCTGAAAATAATGAATTTTAAGCCCGTCATAAGCTGAAGAAAATTCTGTTTTTATATTCGATGACGCTGCATGCGATAAACAAAATATGATAAGGGCCTACAACGCTATGGGGAGACACCAATCTATTGACGTCGCTTATCTGTGTCAGACGTATTCTCGAGTACCGAAACAGCTGATTCGAGTAAACGCAAATATGTTTTGCCTTTTTAAACAAGATGATTTGAATTTACAGCACGCATGTTTTTTGATAAATTCATAAAACTTACTGGTACGGTGAAAGAATTACATTTCAAAATGAGAACTGATTCTAAACTATTGAGTTTCAACGTAAATTGAAAATACGGAAATTAATTGAAGATGTTCATAGAAAATATTTATCACTCAAATTGGAAAGATCGGATGAAGATGAGAGCTAAAAACGATTGTATTCCCCTCTAAACGAAATTCTTGGTTCTAAATTGGTAACCACATCATCAATGGATCCTGGGAAGATAAAAACTGACTCTGTTCAGTTTAAAACAGATCAGTTAAAAACAGAGCCAATTCAATTAACAACAGACTCTGATCCGTTTGAAACAGGTCAGTTGAAAACAGGTCAGTTAAAACAGGTCAGTTAAAAACAGAGCATATGCAATTAAAAACAAACTCAACGACTTCTCAACCCTCTACCCTGAGCAATCGCATTATTCATTGAGATTATTACAACTCCATACATCTAGCAAAATTATTATAAGTTCAAATTTTTCTCTTATGTGGAATATCTCGAAAACTATAAGTTCTAGCGAAAAAATAATCGAAAAACACCCCCATCACCTCCTGTCGCTTTTTCAACTTTTCTATAGTACTGTTAAAAAATCAAAGTGGTTTGCACACGTTTTCTCAACCCTCTACCCTGACCGATCGCAATATTCATTGAAATTATTACAAGTCCATATATCTAGCAGAAATATTCTGTTTGTTTGCACACGTTTTCTCAACCCTCTACCCTGAGCGATCTCAATATTCATTGAAATTATTACAAGTCCATGTATCTAGCAAAACTATCTATAAGTTCAAATTTTTCTCTTATGTGAAATATCTCGAAAACTATAAGTTTTAGCGAGAAAATAAATCGAAAAACACCCCCAGTCGCTTTTTCAACTTTTCTATAGAACTGTTAAAAAATCAAAGTGGTTTGCACACGTTTTCTCAACCCTCTACCCTGAGCGATCGCAATATTCATTGAAATTATTACAAGTCCATATATCTAGCAGAAATATTCTAAGTTCAAATTTTTCTCTTATGTGAAATATCTTGAACACTATTAGTTTTAGCGAAAAATAAATCAAAAAACACCCCCAACATCCCCAGCCGCTTTTTCAACTTTTCTATAGAACTGTTGAAAAATCAAAGTGGTTTGCACACGTTTTCTCAACTCTCTACCCTAAGCGATCACAATATTTATTGAAAATATTACAAGTTGATACATCTAGCAAAATTATTCTAATTCCAAATTTTTCTGTTATATGAAATATCGTGAAAACTGTAAGTTTTAACGAAAAAATTAAGAAAGCTAACGTTCTAAAAACTATTTTATCTCTATTAATGAACAAGACAGAACAAAAGTAGCAATTTCAAAAACATATTTCCATCTACAAAAGTAAAAACTTCAATTTACTCACCTAGATAATTTCACTCAAGCAGCACCTACTTCGACGACACTTCACGAATAACTATACCTGATGCAACCAACTACCTAGATATTTATATACTCCGAAGTTGTCGGGATTTTGAACCATGATATGTAACATATTATTACCATTTCAATTCTATGAAAATTCGCCAAAAACATGAGATTTCATTTTCCATGGATTGACTTTTAAAGACGTTAGCTCACAAAGTTTGAGGATAGATTTCTTCTACAAGTTTTGCTGAAGGTATCTGCAGCATCAGAACACCCCATCACTGAAAGTTTTTCTCAATTCTTCGAAAAATGTATCTAAGTGCATTCGAAAAATGGTAAACAATAGGAATCGGTTTAATCAGCACCTCAATTTTATTATCAGCGCTACATGTATCCTGCTACCATTATCGCGACGTTGCCACTTTCAGAAATTAATCCTGACAATAGCGAACAAAATGATTACGTATAATTTAGGTTCTGTGCATACTGATATGAAAACTATACGCATTATGATTTATTTTCTGGTCGATAAAAACCCATATTGATTCTATTACAGAAATCGCTTTGAGGAGGATGCGTTTCAATTGTTTGGTTGCTAGCTGATCTGCGTTGGATCTGCCAGGTGAGCTGTCCGCTGAGCTGTCTGGAGCTGTCTGGCCGTCTTTTAGTTCGATCTGCTCTAAAACAAAACGTTAGGTTGGATAAGATAGGTCGCTCGCGATCTATCTGATCGCCCATTCCAAATTGCTCCAATAGTCTAGTATATAAGACCCTAGACTCATAATACGAAAGTCCCTGGTTCAAATTCTGAAATATATAAAAATTTGCTACCTACCAGCCTGTATATATGATCCTACCGAATACGAAACAACCTCCTATTAGACCAACAATTCACCGCTCATTCCAAATTGCTTCAATAGTCTAGTATATAAGACGCTAAACTCATAATATGAAGGTCCCTGGTTCGAATCCTGAAATATATAAATAAAGATTTGCCTCGCATGAGTCCGCACCTGACAGTTCCTTATCCCACTACCCTCACCCTTTCACCCCCACGCTCCTACTCCACACCATTCCTTCACCCTCTCAACATCTGGACCCTCCAACCCCCTCCGACCTTGAAAAACCGGCCTACACTTTTACATTCATTTGGACGAATGGACGAAATTGCGCCAGAACTGTCCTAGCATATCTACTCTTATATGTTTTAAGTTCGTTTAATAGACAATACATCACTCTATTGGTAGCAATAACGAAATTTCTGTGAGTAATGTGAAAATATAGATTCTGGGGCATAAAAGAAAACACATAATTTTATGAGTCTAGGTGAGCTGTTCAACAGTTGACCACCTGAATTTCTGAACACCACCCCGCTCTTATGTTAAGTCCTAGTTAAACTCTTACTGCAATAGTATCTTGATATGTAAATGAACTATATGTTTGTATCAAGAAGAAGTCCAATTTTCACAATGTTTTCCGAGAAAAGTTATATATAAAAAAATGAGATATGGCTAACTGTGTCCACCCTATGGTACGCTATTAACCATATGGGTAGGTCACAGTTAACCAAAGTGTACACACTTAACCACAGTGTACTGTGTGGATTATAACCACTAAATACGTCTAGTAGGAGTGGAAAATATCATTGAATAGACTAATGACGTGCAAGGCCTTTTATTGAAAAGATCATATCACAGAAAGGACATTTATTCCAACATCTAAGGGCTGAAGTTTCGCTGTTGTGTGTGGATGAAGTGTTAATATAGTGACTCCCGAAGACTTTGCAAGATCAAGCGCCTCAACCGACAGGTGGCTTTCATGGTTGTCCATTATAAGGGGAGCAGGGTTCTCTTTCGACGCCGAAACACACTTAATAAATGTTGCATAACATCCATAATGTATCAGCATTCATCCAACCAGTTTTTGCTGCCAATCCTAAAGTTCCTGGGGGTGCGCCGTGTATCATGTGTAGTTTGAATTTTTTCCTGGGAAATACCATGACCGGTGGTAAAGCATGTCTGGCAGCACAAACAATCAAACAAGTAGTGACCAACGTTCCTCTTTCGCCACTTGTTACCTTCGCCACGTTGGTTCCTTTTCGTGCCAAAACCTTAGTTGGTTTTTGCACTGTACTAGTGGTAGTCTCGTCTAAATTATACAACCGAGTTCCATTTGCGAAGCTTTCATGTCTTCCCATAGCAGTTCTTAAGTTACTATAAAATGATTCAACATTATGCTTATTGAAAGCAGTTGCTCTTGCCATACTGCAGGCCTCTGGCTTTCTAAGAGAGATTTCCGGATGTCTTTTTCTAAATGCTTGCGGAATTTTTTTTTCATTCACTTTAGCCATTTGAAATGCTACACGCCGGCAATCTTTAGCGGTAAGACCGTAGAATAATTGAGCACAATATTCTATATATTCTTTGAGCTCTTGCTCTTCTTCTAAAGTAAAAACTTGATTTACTTCATAATTTGGTGTAAGGCGTACTGGTCCTCCTACATTCTCTTTCATTCTTTGCACGTATAAACGGACAGTTGGATATTTAAGCTGACACTCCGTACTGCTTTTCTGATACTCATACCAGAATTGATTAGTTCCAACGCCTTTCTCATAGAACCTTCTGTGTGGGCACCCCTTTCTTCTCTCCGCCGTCTTAGTTCGTCCCATCTGAAATAGAATAAGTAATAGAAGCAATTGTATATTTGAATGTGGTACACAATTAACCATGGTTAACTTTGAGCATTTTGGTTTCCCGCCTGCCGGCATCAACCTTCTGTCCCTCCCTTCAGCTGATGTTCTGCTGTAGGGTGTTGTCCTCGTCAGTTGGTCCTGTATTGTCTATTACCCTGATTGTCTGTCCGTTTGTTTATGTGTCCATGATGGCTTCTTCGGCCCACTCGTTAATCTTTTGTACGTCTGTCTCGTTAGCTCTTCCGTTCTTTCTTAGTGTCAGCGTTAGGTCTCCGTATTTTTCTTGTATCTTTTTCGTATGTCTTTTCTATTAGTCAATGTACAATGTAGTCTTATGTGTTCCGCGTCTTCGTTCTCTCCGTTGCATGAGCATTTTCCGTCTGTGTCTCTCAAGTTAAATCTATGTATGTATTTGTTCATGTTTCCATGTCCAGTCGTCAGTTGTTGGGCCTTGAAGGTTAGTCCTAGTCGATCTGTACCTGTCTGTTTGCAGTGTCCGTAAA
The DNA here is from genome assembly GCA_013421045.1 of Propylea japonica. Taxonomy (NCBI): domain Eukaryota; kingdom Metazoa; phylum Arthropoda; class Insecta; order Coleoptera; family Coccinellidae; genus Propylea; species Propylea japonica. Next base: position 24,271,121 of record CM024247.1, on the reverse strand, counting down.
GTTCACGTCCTCGTTCCCCCTTTTCCCATGTCTCCTGCCATTCTTTCAATAGTTTTTGTCTTTGATTTTTCTTTTCCAGTTTTCGTCTTGTGTATGTTGTTTGTGTTGTCTACTGATATGTCTAAAGGATGGGTGTCTTTTGTCTATTTTGTCCATCCGTGTTGACCTTATTTGGTCTCGGTTTCTTTGTCCATTCAATGTGTCTATGTTTCGCTTCTACCCACCAAGGTGGTACTCCGGCCAGCACCTGTAATGCGACTGTTGGCGCAGTGGCATATGTCCTATTGATGAGTAGAAGCAAGGGCCTTTGTGTCGCGTCCGTTTGCCTTCTGTTCAGTGTTCGTTTCTGCGTGTATGCCCCATATTTCAGAGGCATACAGCGCAGCCGGTTTCAGTACGTTTTCTGTTATAGCTTTGATTATGTCCTTGTCGTGTCCGTAGGTTCTGCTTATTGTCCCTAGTAATTTCGTGGCTGTCCTACCTATTATTGTTCTTGTTTCCTTCAGGTGTTGTATATATGTCAGTTTTCTGTCTATTGTTAGTCCTAAGTATTTTATTGTCTCGTTGTGTCGCAGGGTTTTGTCCTCTATTTTGATCGTCGGTGGTCTCACGTTTCGTCTGTGGAACATGAACATTGTTTCTGTCTTGTCCTCGTTGTATCTTACTCCGCTTTCACCTTCCCAGCGCCTGCAGTCGTTCCATATGTATTTCCATTTCTTCTCGATTTGTTTTGTCCCCATATAACAATGAATTCGTCGTCTGCAAACGCTAGAAAAGCGGCAAGTGTGTCCGTGTATTCCTTTGTCTATTTGTCGCTGCACCCCCCTCGTCTGTCCTCCACTCATTGTCCGTCCGTCCATCATTCTGAACCAACCCTGCATAACTAGAACAAGCCCCAGGGTTGGTCCGAGGCATGATCCCTGGGGGTGCCTTTCGTCATCGTCCTCGTTACCGTTCCGCTAGTATCGTCCTTTCTGTCCAAGAAGTCCTCGCATAACCTGCGGACGCTTCCGGTACCCTTGCCTCCTCCATTTCCTTTTTAATGTAGGGCATCCATGCGCTTGAAAGCGTTCCGCAGGTCCAGTGCCACCAGCATTTTTGGTGTTTGGCCTTGTCCTTGTTGTCTGTATGGTTTTTTCATCAATTCGTCGATAGCGTCAATCGTTGAGTGTCCTTCCCTAAATCCGTATTGTCTTTTGGTCCAGTTGCGTCGTTGCTTTCCAGCCAGTGTTGCAGTCTTTTTGTTCGTCAGTCTGTCTAATATTTTTTCCCAATGCAGGAAGCAGGCTTATTGGTCTCATGCCACCGTCTTTTTTTGGTATCCATACCACCTTAGCCTTCTTCCACTCTGGGAAATCGTCGGTACGTCATACACTTATTGTATATGTCCGTCAGTATTCGTCGTGGCGTCAAATATGTGTCTCATTGCTTCGTTCGGTATTCTGTCCTCTCTCCCGTGCTTTTTCCTTTTTTTAGTCCTCTTATTGCTATCTCTATCTCTTCTCGTTTTATGTCCGTTCCTTGTTTTGTTTGTAAATCTGTTTTCTGTGTCGAATTTGTTTCATTTCTTGAGTGTCTGTTGTTTCATCATCAACATCATCATCGTCTGTGGAAAAATTTGTCCAGTAGGTCATATTTTTATCTGTCTCTCCGTACTGTAGCTTCCGTCGTCCTTTTTTTATATTTTCGTTTGGTGCTGATTGTCTTTGGTTAAGAAATTTGTATAGTTTGTCCATGGATTGTTTTTCGCATAGTTCTTTTATTTTCTTCTGTGTATGTTCCTTGTTTTGCTGTTATTATTTTTTGCTTGTATTCATTCCTGTTTTCCTTATACGCGGTCCATTTATTTTGTCTTTCGTTTTCGTCTGTTTCTTGTTGTGCTTCGCGTCTCTGTCGTCGCAATGTCTGTCTCGCCCTTTGTAGGTCGTTCGTCCACCAGTCGTCATTTTTTTTTATGTTCTTTTTTGTTATGAAACGTGAGCATACGTCAGTGCAATTTCCTGTAATGTCTGTGCTCTCTTTTCCAGGTGTTCTTCATTCTCTATTGTCCTTTTTCTTTGTGTAGTCTCTTCGTTATTTCGTTTTTAATTTCGTCGTCAGTCGGTGTTTTCAAAGTCGTATGTTCTTCGTGTCTTTTTGCTTTTTGTGATATTCATTTGTATGTCATATCTTATGTATCTATGTAAACTTAAAGATTCTTCGTCTGTTACTGTCCAGTTGTTAACCCTAAGTCCGTTTGTCAACGTCATGTCGATGTGGCTGCTGCCTCGTGGTCCAGCAAACGTTGGCATTTGTGTTGGGTCATTGTGTATTTCGTATCCGTATGTCATTGCCCAGTCTAATAGTTTGTCCCCTCTTATATCCATATTTGTCCCTCCCCAGGCTACGTGATGTGCATTTATGTCTCCTGCTAGTATGTGATTGTCCTTTATCCGTCCATATTTTTGCGTGAATTCCATTAGTCTTCTGTTGTCTTTTCCACCTGGTTCGTCATATATTGATGTAACTAGTATTTGTCTCTTCCGTTTATTTGTATTCGTCGCTATTTCGATAGTTGTGTAGTTTCTTGTTGTCATGTCTCGTCTTGTTATTATGTTCGTTTAGTGTTTTTTTTGTAAAATTTGTGACTTGCTTTTTGTGTCGTGTTTATGTGTAACGTAATCGTCATTGTCAACATGTCGTCCGTATGGTTCTTGTATAATAGCTATGTCTATGTCATTTTCTTTAAGTTTCCTCAGCATTTGATAGGTTGCTGCGTGTCCTCTGTCCAAATTTATCTGTAGTATTTTTAGTTCCGTGTTTTTCCTTTGTCCATAGTCAATTGTCTGTCTTGATTGTCGCTCTTTTTCCTTATGTATATAGGCATTTTCGGTCTCTTGCAGTGTCGTCTCAAGTCCATATGTATATTTAATGTCTTGCAGTTGGGGCAGTCGGGTATGGTTGCTGTACATGTCCGTCCCCGTGTTGGCCTCCACATTTGTTGCAGTGGGTTTGTCTTTACATATTTTGCGATGTGGCCATATTTGTGGCAGTTGTAGCACAGTGCTACGCTGACCACCTCCCTCTACCCTAATTCTGACCATGTCCATATATATTGTCTCCCTCTTTAGTAGTGTCTGACTATTTTGGCGTCCGTTTGTAATGTTATATTTTCCTTTAGTTGTTTCTCTGCATGTTCGTCTTGTAACAATTTTGTTGTGTTTCTAAACAGGTCCCTGTATGTCGTATTGATATCCTCATTTTCGTTGAGTACTTGGTCTATTAATTCCTCGTCTGTGTATCCCTTTCGTTATGCCTGTTAAAGTATGGCTGGTTGTCTATCTGTACTTGTTTTAATGTCTATGTCTTCGATTGTCCTCAATAATTGATTTACCCTGTCGTGTTGTGTCTTGTCCGTGCATTGTAGCAATACTTTTCCGTCTTTTAGTGGACTACGTTTTTAATCCCGTTGTTCTTCCATACATCTTTTGTTGCGTCCTTTAGTCTGTGTATTATTTATGGTTAACTGTTAGACACACCATCTTGGTTACTGTGGACCACCCTACCCCATTTCAAGTTGTTTCAAATAACGTTGAATTAAAAAACACAAGCAGATCAATGCACAAGTAAAAGAAGAAGTTATATTACACTGCTAATAATTCTAAATGTTGAAGTTTTCGTAATAACGAAGTGAAAGACATAAACGAAATCATACTTACGATTATTTTTTCCACTTTTGGCACCGATTTTCATAAGGTATCCACTTCTCGTACACTCCCTATGCAAGCACTTCGCCGACTGGGAGACGAACATAACCAATGCTTACGCGTAATACAGCGCTGAGTTTGCAGCTCAGACAACGTCGCATTCCGAATTATTATGATGGTTAATTATGTACAACTGGCTAATTGTTGAACACGCTGACCTACCTCCCTCGAAATATCGATTCACTGTTTGGAATAGCTTATTGAAATGGACGGAGACATAAAATTTGATCAAAATCGGGCCTGCACTCCAGAGTTATTTATAGCTAATCGCAAATTTTGGCCAATGTTTATGAATCACCCTGTAGGCCCTGAAAGATGGTCTCAGTGTACAGAACAACCAATTTTTCTGAAAGGCCTGAATTTTCCGCATCCTGCATTCGCCATTAGGCTATGGACAACGAATCATGGAACACCCTGTAAAACATAGTGGTACAAACTTTGCCTCTTCAGTTTGATGAATTAAACTGAGGAAAGAACAAGTTTTGCAAAGGCTGTATAGTGTATAAACTTCAAGGGCTGTCTTATTTAGGCATCACAGCACACAGACAACTCATACAGCTGCATTAAGGGAAAAGATAAACTGTTAGTATTAAACTATTCCTGAAAATTTCTGAAAAATATTTCAGAAACTGGTGACTCAAATTAAGCTAAATAAGAGAAAACAAACTGAAAGCACTTCGTAATAATGACACGAGAAGTAATTGATAAACGAAATCTAGCAACCGAATGGTGAATTTCACAAAGAGTATTAATACCTTTATTGGCCCCATTAGGCCTTTTCGGAACCTTACTCCGGGTTAATCGATCCCTAACCTTCGCGTTTGTTTACCTGACCCGAACATCCAAACAGTGTTCGGGAAAGTACGATGTTATTAACTCGATCACTGACCCAGGTTGATTTATCGTAACCCTACACAAGAGCAGGTCCTAGAGAAGCTCTGATTGGGGTGCTGGAAGCTGCTGAGGAAAACTCGACTGTCAGCATGTCGTTCTGGTAAGCGTTATTTCAGTTGTACCGAAATTGGTAATACAGTGGAACTTCCCTATGACGAAGCGCTAATCCGCAAAAAATTCGTTATGAAGAATTTTCGTTATACAGAAATTTGTTTCTCTATAGTCGACTTCACTGATAAATTCAAGTTTATCATTCAAACTTAAGCACTTGCTTTTAGAGATTTTCGCACTTTTCACACTGCTTTAATGGTTAGATTGAAACCGAACAGCCAGGTGTATTTTAAACTGTTGCAGAAAGATCTTTCTGCCCGCCTTTATGATTTAGTTTAATGTCGGGATTTATTATTGAGAGTGATGTATGTTACGTTTATGTATTTGGATTAAAGAAGTTAGTAGATTAGACTTTATTATTTATAATTTTACAGTAACTGGTGACAAACGTGTTTGTTCAACCTAGAACACAGAACTTGTATCTTAACCTAAACTGGTTGGTCACAGAAACGTCAACATCAATGTTGCCAATCCCACATCCCATTTTCTTAAAGATTCAGTCTCTTGGGAGGTTTACTGTACCTTCCCGAGGAAGTTACCTTATCCTTATTAACAAAATTTGTTTCTATCTCAGTTGCACTAGAAGTTTCCATATCAGTTGCACTCGAAGTTTCATCAAGAGGGATTTCTGTTTCACTTATCACTTCACTGTCATCTTCGTTGTCTTCATTAAAACTGTCTGTATCGCTTATGTCTAAATAGTATTTACATTATTTTCTTCTTGTTCTGGAGATACATTGTTTCCAGTGTTTACATCATAAATTGACTACAAAATTTTATAAATCTTCCATATTTTATAAATATTCTACCATCATCAATTTGCCTTAAAAATTTGAATGTTTATTTTTAATTTCTTCCGCAACAACAGCTGGTAACCACAACCCTTGGGTTTCAATTGGACATACACATTCATCTATTTATTTATTTCATTATTTATTTATTTATTTATTTATTTATTTATTAATTGTTTATTTGTTCATTTATTTAATTATTTATTTATTTATTCATTTATTTATTTATTTATTAATTTATTTATTTATTAATTTGTTTATTTTTGTTCATTTACTTAATTATTTTATATTATTCATTTATTTATTAATTTATTCATTAATTTATTTATTTCTTTTGCACTGAATTTTGGATGTGCCAGTAACTTTCAATTTATCACCAGTAATATGCCTGAAGTATTGTATAAGTTTTATAATCTGTTTTCTAGAGAACCCTAATGATAAGAACAATTGCAGTGACATAACATTTGCCATAGCCCCAGTGTCAATCTTAAAACTAATTTCATAGAATCCCATGTTGAAGTGTTGATGATACTCAGGAAGGAAAGGGTCTTAAAACACTTCTATTTGTGGAACCTTTATTGCATCATCTTGGTTACATGTTTCGGCGATTCCGCCATTATCAAACCAAGATTCTGAAAAGTTGACAGTTTTTTAGTAGAAACAACATAACATGTCTGATGAAATGTGAACTCTTGTTAAGTCAAAAGATATAAGTTATATAATTATAATGTACGATGGTGGATTTTGATGTTTAGTGTGGTAAAAATTTTTGTTTATAAGCTTACGATTATTCGGTTCCAAAGTCATATGGTAAAAACATTATCTCAAGTCAAAAGGTTTAAAATTCAAAAAATGTAGAGGACAGAAGCACAATCACACATTGAAATGAATAAATAAATAAATAGGGATAAAATTGAATTGAAAATTTAAAAACATTGTATATCTAAAATGACAAACAACAGAAATTGACGATAACAAGTGACAGACAAACCGACGCCTATGGGACACCTTTATCCTTTCGGACGAAGGTAGGCTCGAATTAGAGGTATTACCGAGGTGCAGTGGCGTACGAAGAGTAATTAAAATAGCAGTTTGTATGTATCCTTAACACTGCCAGTCAGCATGGTATTAAGTGTTTTGCATTCTGCGCTGCTGTGGTGTTTGAAAATTTCTATTTCTTCTAAAATTTCTTGCTTGTGGTTAAATTCACAGTGGTGGATCAGTTTCGCGTTGGTGTCGATGTCAAACTTATGGTTTTCTTCTCTCAATGGCAGCCAAATATCGATTTATCATTCGATGGATTTTTAGCGCTGACTAGATGTTCTTTAGTCCTCGTTCTTACGGATCTGCCACTTCTACCCACATATACCACATTACAATTGGGTTCACCACATTCCAATCTGTACACGCCCGGTTTATCCAAGGTCTCAATGCGGCTTTTGTTTTTTACCAGGAACTGTTGCAACCTATTCTGGGACTTGAATGCTACTCTGGAATTTTCTATCTTCCCGATAACATTTGCTATTTTATATGAAATGCTGCCGTAAAAGGGAATGCAGCAATATTTCAGGTCTATGTCGGTATTTTCCTGTGTAGTTGACGAAGTTGGTGTATCTGTGTGCTGTCTCCTCCTCTTTTTCTCAATTAGTTGGTCGATGATATTCTCTTGGTATCCATTAGCTACCGCCAGATATTTCAGTGTATTCAACTCTTCGTTGTAATCTTCTTGGCCTAACGGGATCTTAAGCAATCTATCTATGTAATTGTTGAAGGCCGCCATTTTATGTCCCATGTAGTGACAGGATGTTCTATTAATTGTCGTGGCTGTTTGGGTGGGTTTCCTATATATACTAAATGAAAGTTTGTTCAAATATTTCTTGATAGTAGGTCTAAAAAGTTGATTTTTTGGTTTGACTCGACCTCCAATGTGAAGTTGATATTGAGGTGTAGTTTGTTCAACCATTCGTGGAACTCCATCAATTCTTCCTGACTGCCACTCCACGCTATCAATATGTCGTCCACATATCTGAACCAGAAGAGGATCTTATCTCTGAAGGGTTATCTGGTATGAAAATTAGCTTCTTTTCGAAGTATGACATAAAAGTTCAGCAAACAAGGGAGAAAGGCAGTTTCCCATAGACAGGCCGTCCTGCTGTGTAAAAATATCATCCTCAACTTGAAAAAGTTCTGCTCGAGGCACAACTCTGTCAGTTGAGAGACACAGTCTGCAATATCATCCGAAAGTACAGAATTCATAAGTCTTTTTTTGAATATTTGTAAAGTTTTGTGGAACTGGTACTGACGTAAACAGATTACACTCACATCGAAAGAGGCAAGGATAGTGTTATCAGGAATATGTATATTCTCTTATCCTTCTTATCAGATCTAACGAATTATTGACACTATATTCTGACTTGAAGTTGATCGTGGAGGTTAAAAGTTTGCACAGATATCTTGATAGTTTGTAAGCCAGACTACCACAGAATGACACGACTGGTCTGATCGGGATGTCCTCTTTGTGGACCTTCGGGAGACCATATAATCTAGGGGTGGTGAAGGACATAGGTATTAGTGACTTCCAATTCTCGCACAACCGAGGGCCCAAAGTCGAAAGAGCTTTCTTGAACCTGATGTTGTATTTGTTAACATATGTCATTGATGTTTTGTTGAAACTATTTGTGGAAAGGAATGCAGACCACTATTTGAAGGTATCCACGGTAAACCTAGTGTTCCTTTTCTTCAATCCTATAACATCTCAAGAAATAGTCAGGATTATTAATTCTATGAAACGGAAGATGACTGCTGATATTTACGGAATACCAATGTGCCTTTTAAAAGAAGTAGCTGAAAGATTAGCAATCCATTGCAGATGGTGTTTAATAAGTGTGTAGAAGAAGGTGAATTCCCGGACAAAATGAAACAAGCCAAAATTATTCCGGTTTGGAAAGGTAACTGTCCAAACAATTGCAAGAATTACAGACCCATTGCAATACTTCCCGTTTTTGTCTAAAATATTTGAGAGATGCATCAAAGACCGACTGCAAGCATATTTCGAAAATAACATTTTTTTTCGAGTAAACAACATGGATTTCGAAAAACAGATCCGTTACAACAGCTTTGAAGGAACTAATTGACCAGATAGTGGAGGCCTCTGAAAACCACCAACTATGTCAGCTAATTTGCTGTGACCTCACGAAGGCATTTGATCTTGTCGACCACAATATATTGTTTGGATAAACTACACCATTACGGTATAAGAGGTGTAACTTTGGAATTGATGAGGAGCTATTTGAGTGGTAGAACTCAAAGAGTCTACTGGCAGAAACGATGGTCCTCCAGTAAACATTAAGATGGGAGTACCTCAAGGGTCAATTTTGGGCCCCCTGCTGTTCCTCATTTTCATAAATGACTTGGGATTCCTTGAGGTGCTTATGTTTGCCGACGACAGCTCCTTCATATTGCGAGGTGATTCACGATTGACGCTGAGACTTGAATTGAGGAGGAGGATGGACGAGATAGAGGCATGGTTCGCTGCAAATCGATTGATTATTAACACCCAAAAAACACAGAAAATGTCCTTTTCTAAGACAGATGGCCTATCATCAATTAGATTTCTCGGTGTTCTTCTAGACTCCAAGCTGAACTGGAAGGAACACATTGAGGGTATTAAAAGGAAGTTGAATGGAGCAATATTCGCCATAAGGCAGATGAAGAGAACCTCAACTCATTTGTCAGCTAGGGTTGCCTATTTCTCCTTCTTCCAAAGCGTCATTTCGTATGCGATTATGTTTTGGGGCAACTCCACTCACTCTGCTGAAATATTCCTGCAGCAGAAGAGAGCTTTACGAGCACTGATGGGAACGGGATCTAGGGAAAGTTGTAGGGGCCACTTTGTATCTGAAATTTACTAACTTTGCCGAGCTTATATATACTCACTTGTCTAAATTATGTTCACAGGCATGTTGAAAAGTTTCGAACAGGTTCATGTGGATATACTACACGAAATGTGGACAAGCTGTGTATTCGCTTCCATCGACTATCTGGAAATACTATATACATAGATGTCTGGGGACCCAAATTGTATAATAAGCTACCGCAAGAGATCAGAGCTCTACCTATGAGATCGTTTACTAGATTGGTAAAGAGGTTCCTCATCAACCGGGTTTTTATGCTGTGGAGGAGTATCTCGCCATGAATGTCACAATGAATTGTTTTTAATGTGCCTGACTAGATTTGTTTGTTTCGTGTGATTTTTGTACATCAGTGTTTGATTAATATGTGATACTTTTTTCTTTAATTGCCTATTTTTGAGTGTTTGAATTATATTCTTCACTATATTACCTGACGAATTCTGCAATCTTGATTGTATGAATTAAATCTGTATTTTGTACTTTGTACTCTCGTTTGTACCCTACATTATACTGAAATATACTATACTATACTATGTACTTTCTGTATGTATTCATTTTTTTTAAAATCACCAAACAGTCACCCTTGTCTGCTTTCGAGAAAAACAAATGATTTTCTTTGATTTTTCGAGTAATGTTCGAGAGATTCTGTCTCAAATCGCTGACATACTTGGGTGTTTAGAATTTAGTTCTCCTGAATTTATCTAGGATTGAAATAATGTGACCGCGTATCAGATGTGGATTAATAATTTTGTTTGATTTCAAGAATGTCTCAACTGCAACGACCAGATTCTCAGTTATGAGTGACTTGTTATAGCTCGGGATGGAGAATTTTAGGCCCAGGTTCAGCAGTTTTGTTTCCGACTCGCTGAAAACTGTACCTGACAGGTTGAGTATTGGTTTTCTGAATTTAGTTTCGTTCTCAAGAATACTACTAGAACTCTGATTTACACACAGGTTTGTTAACTTATCGATTTTTTGTTTTTGGATTCTGGCACTCTTTTGTTTGAGATTTGAAAGTTTAGTTTTGTTGGTGGCCACAAGTTTGTTAATTGATCTTCAGGTAGCTTACCCCTCAGAACATCCGTTACAATCTTCAGTTTCCCATTATTTATATGGAGATGTCGGTACCATTTCCTTATCTCCCACTTAAGCAACTTTCTCTTCAAAATGTTGACTTGATGTTGTGTAAAAATATCATCTCTCTTAAGTTTTATCCTAAGCCATGTCGGTGTCAAGTCCCTCTCTAAACAAATCCTACAGAACTCGATGTGACCCCTAAACCTCTGTGACTTTGACGATAATCTACCATAATGCGGGAAAGAAAGGCCAGACTCGCCGCTAACATAATTTCATAGAATCCCATGTTGAAGTGTTGATGATACTCAGGAAGGAAAGGGTCTTAAAACACTTCTATTAATCTTAAAACTAGCTATAGTCCGTTCACGAAAGGTTGAGCACATAGTAGGCGTTTCTTTATTTATCTGAAGTTGGCAGTATTTGCTGTCATAACGTAAAATAAAGTCAATGTTGCCGAATGTACCCGGCCTCGTCCGACGAGCTTGCGGGTTATAAGACAACTCTATGCAATATTGACAACATTGCGTATCAACCTGACATTCAAATAAACATCATAACCTTAAATTTTAATATACACAGTGGAATATGTCAAATTATCATGGCCACCGACGGCTCAACCTTTCGTGAACGGACTATACCTTGTTATTTATATAGATCAGTCTTCCACACTATTGAATTCATGAACTTGGGTTGTTCTATACTCCCCAGATATATGATTTGGTCAATCTGACTTTCTTCTTTCATTTCGTCTACAATGTAGTGTAGCAATTGTGCACACTGTGTAGCTTGTGCTTTCTTATTTATTTCTGAAGCAATTAGGTAAATTTCGAACCTGGCTCTCCACAGCTTCCAGTTTTCTGCTAGATTTCCTCTGGTTGCTAACGGCGTTGTTTAGTTCTTATGTACCAGCTGAGTAGAGCAAAGGGTAGGTAGTTTCAAATGTAACGAAACACCCCCCACTCTCGACAAAAGGGGGTCAGAAATAAAACGGCTCGACTCTGCCTGTTCAACCGAAGCTCTCAACGAGTACACATCGAAATATACTTGTAAATAATAAATAGTCCTCTAGTGTTCTTTACACCCCACGAATATACAGTCCACTACTATCACCAGCGAAATCCACGTCAAGGAAACTGTCGGTCAGTGCACACAAACCACCCCGCAGATCCAACAGGCGTGATACCTCGACTATCGCCCATCGTGGTTTAATTTCCTTTGAAAATACGTACATATTTGAATGTACTGTATGTTTATTTAACACAATACCGACTGCGCCATGTTACGTTATGTATTTGGATTAAAGAAGTTAATTTAGATTAGACTTTATTATTTATAATTTCTACAGTAACTGGTGACAAACGTGTTTGTTCATCCTAGAACACAGAACTTGTATCTTAACCTAAATTGGTTGGTCACAGAAACGTCAACATCAATGTTGCCAACCCCAACAATGTACATACTTTGAATATTTTCGTAATAGAGATAATTTACTTCGTTTTAGAGGGTGTTTTCTTCATGAAATTTGGATTCAAGGTGCAGTGTCTTGTACGATATTCGTTATACAGAGAAATTCAAAAACTTTCAGTGTTGTTGTATTCATTGAGTCATTCTGAACAACATCAGTGAAACCAACAGGTGGCGATTTGTCTCAGTTTAGAAAATATGGACCCCCAAAGTTCCACAAATATTCCATCGTCATGTCATTTTTTTACTATAACAACACAAATTCACCTTCGAACATTCAAACAACTATTCGATTAGTTTCATCTTAGGTATATTCAATAATTAATGCAGAAACCTCGAAATTCAAGAGGCACTACACATCCACAAATTCTAAGGAAAGCCCGCCGTTTTTAATGGTAGATTTGGCACTGCCACATCAGCAAGACGGAGCAGTGCTGCCAACATTACCACGAAGAACGGCGTGCTTTCCTTAGAATTTGTGAATATGTGGTACCTCTAGAATTTCGATGTTTCTATTTATTGAATACCTATACCTGAGATGAACCTAATCGAATAGTTTTTTGAAAGTTGGAAGGTGATTTATAGATTCAATTGGAGCAATGAATTTGTGGTTTCATTGTGAAAAAAGCGACGAGGAGATGGAACATTTTTTGTGGGCCCATATTTTCTAAACTGAGACAGACCACAACCTGTTGGTTTCACTAATGTTGTTCAGGAAGACTCAATGAATACATTGACCGAAATCTGGTCGATATCTGAAGGTCACCGAAATTCGATATTTAGGTACCCCGAAATTAATTCCTCACTCCGGTTAACATAAGTAAGTTTGTGTGCTATCAGTGTTTCATCAAGAAGATCCCGAATTCTCTAGGGACTGAAAAAGAATGAGCTGCTCCTCCTCACAGGGTCACGGGTCAGTGCCGTAGTAGTACTTTCATGAGACTAGACGAATGAAGGGTGGACTGAAACTTTCTAACCCTAAGATATAAAGAAAAATGAATGGCACTTTTCGAATTGCAAGTCAAACTTCACAATGCACCATTCAATTTTCTCTATCTCTCAGGGTTAAGAAGTTGTAGTTCAGGTATCACCAATTCTAGGCACCCTCTACCGGGTGTCCTAAATTCGTTGTCTAGTGAAGGGATCTCACAAACCCGATGAGATAGAACAAAATGTATTGAAGAAAAATTGATTACTTCAATGAATGCTACCGAAAAAAGTGCATGTATAATGTTTCAGTTTCATGTTTATAACTTCAGTAATAAAGAAGTTGAGAACTTTTCATTTGACGCCATTTGCCGATTTTCTTTAATAGCTCGAAACCGGTTCGACTAAAACGGCTGGGGTTTTCACTAAATGAATTCTTTCTTTTTTTTCTTAAGAATGCTCTACAAATTGAAAATTCCAGTCAGATTATTCAATTTCTTTCGCAAAAACCAGCCCAAACTCACAATATCATATGTTTAAATTAAATTACATCAGAATATAAATGATTATAATATATAATAGTCCAACTGCGCTGTTATAATAATTTATAGAGACCCTGTATTTCCGAAAAAACATTTTTTATATTATAACACCCTATATCTCAGAAACAATAGTTCATAGGAACCTCAGATCAATAAAATACATAGATAGGCAATTTCAGATGTAATCAGAGATATCAATAAAATGAAAGCAGAAAATAATAGTAATCGATAGAAATCAACCAATATTAAACTCATAATAAAAACAATTTATTCAGGAATTTGGACTTTGATGTTTTTGGTTAAATTTTCTCAAATCTTCACCAACGTTTCGGATCCAATTGATCCTTTATCAAGGCTCGAATTTATCTCAATCTAACAAACATTTCTTAAGATCTATCATTTTTAAGGTGTTCTTTTCTAATTGTAATGTTTTATCTTTCTTTATGTTTTTAATTTTTTCTAAAATGCACGTACTTCCAAACAAAAAAGAAATTTCCTTATAACGTTGAAAAATTGATCACACAATTTAAAATTAAAAACATAAAGAAAGATAAAACATTACAATTAGAAAAGAACACCTTAAAAATGATAGATCTTAAGAAATGTTTGTTAGATTGAGATAAATTCGAGCCTTGATAAAGGATCAATTGGATCCGAAACGTTGGTGAAGATTTAAGAAAATTTAACCAAAAACATTAAAGTCCAAATTCCTGAATAAATTGTTTTTATTATTATTAACATGGACGAAAATCCTGATACTTATTAAACTCATACTTCGGAGCTAATTTCATCCCCGTTCGAGACAAAATGCAAGGAAGTGGTATCAAACAGAGCACCTATGGATGGCCATTTCGTCCTAATTAGGAATCATCAGCACAGGATAGCTCTGAATGATACAGGGTATTTCTTGGAACTTACAGCGAAACGGCATCTGGTTTAAGGTATTACATATACCGAAAACGCCATCTCTTGCTCCATACGAAAACCTTCTTCCATAGCATGAACCTCGAACGAAGTAGCGAAATGTTTACCATTTGTTGATTGATACCCCTTCCTTGCATTTTGTCTCGAACGAGGACTAAATTAGCTCCAAAGTATGAGTTCAATATTGGTTGATGTCTATCGATTAATATTATTCTCTGCTTTCACTTTTATGAATATGTTATATTTATCCCTTTTAAGTACCCCTAAAATGCACGACTCTGCCTTTGGTCAAATTTCAAAACAAAAACAAGCATTTGCTTTGTATATCTTGTCCTCAAATTCATTCTATTGATATCAAGCTTGAGGCCTATTTAGGTATTTTATTGATCTGAGATAGGAACTCTATGTCGTAAATCATTTTTGGATGACCCTAGTCTGAAACCCCTGTATAAATACAATAATGAGCATCATAAACATGGAAAACTTTGATACCAAATCAAATCCGCAAGAAAATTATATTTTTAATGAGAAACTTGTTCAATAAAATATTTCACAAAATTTTTTTAACCAAAAATTAATAAATGATAAGACCGCTGCAATTTATATTTACAGATATTTAAGATCGCATTGTTCTGAAAAGTATGACACGATGAGGATGCAAAGTAGAAACCGGATGATAAAAATAGATTGCTATACACATAAAAGATATTCGATCATCAATAATTTTTCTATTATCATTTTCGGCTCGATTGATTCTATAATCTATATTTATTTGTTTTTCAGGTCTTTCCAGCTAATAGGCCAGACAAATCAACAATAACGAAGACATTCATGTATTTGGGATTTGAGATTTTGTCTCCAACATCACCCATTGTTCCACCAGCACTCGCTTCTGAGAACATCTGCATGCTTTATGAGATTGAGTAATTCACCCCCAGCTAAGCCTCGGATCTTTCGTTTTCGTCCAAAAATTAGAATATAGTTATTTTAAGGTGCTTCAGTTTTAAGCCTGCTGTTTGATGACTATAATTAAGATTATAAAGTTATTCACATTCTATAAGACTTTAGCTTCGCTGCCGCATTTTTATCAAAAAAATTCTTCACCATTTTCAAATAAAATTTTCCTTTTTCTAAATCCTGAATGTTTGTACTTATCATGGGAGTTTTGTATTCATTGAACGCCTCATTTCTGACGGGGTATTGATTTATATTATATTTGTATTGTTTTAGTTAGTAAGTAAACGAATGGACGAAAATGAAAGAGATGTAGTATAGTTTTTGTAGTGCGGAAAAAGTTATGCCCACAAAATTGAAAAATTAAAAAAAAGCTTGTAATCATTTACATATTGTATTAAATAATCATTTTGTAGTTAAGATTTAATATAACATAAGTTCATTTTGAGAATTCACCTAATTTTATCTTGTAATTAACGTATTAAATTTGTAGATTATTTAATGAATATAATACTACAAGCCATTTATTGTTTTCATTTCCACCCTGAAGGATACCAATTTCAACATGATAATCAGAGAAACATTCGAAAAGCCAGAACCTGATGTACTAGGAAATTAATCTTACAAAGTTGATTATCCTCGACACTTAAAGAAATAAAGATTAACGTAAGTGAGATTATTAACAATTAACGCAGAGAATAATTATAATCGATTAAAATCAATTAATCAACCAATATTAAACTCATTCTTCAAATCTCGTCAACATTCAAATAACATACGAGGAGGTTATATCATTCAGAACATCCATCATAGAAATGTAGCTTTTTTCGCCCTATCGGGCCTCATCAGTACGGAAAATAGCTCTGAAAGCTAAAGGCATTTTAGGACCCTTTGGTTGTACTGGGTGTCTATAAGCAAATGTGAGGGACGATTCCTCGATGAAATTAAGGAGATTCATATACGTTTTTTTCGAGATCGACCCCTTTTCCAAAATACAGCCTTTGGAAGGCGATGACTAGTTGACAGTTTTTAAATTTTTTTATGAGTCCTGAAAACCACTGAGTCATAAAACTACATAATGTGATTCATTATGTAGATATTACCCACACATTTTTTTTTTGATCTCATAACTTTATAATTATAGGGGTTGAAAATAAGGACCACCCATGATTTTCGTTCAAAAATTGTTTTCTTGGGATAGATTTTCGAAAAATAAAATTCTCTTATTTCTTAATTATAATGAAATATTCATTATTGAGAAGTATTTATTAAAAAAATCGAACCCATTCTGAAACCAATTTTGAGCATGAACAATATCTTAGAATATTCATTCTATGGAACATAGATGAAATATAATGAACAGTGATCATAACTTCTTGTAAGTTTTTATTTTTTTCGAGAAAAGAATCGACTGTATCGAAATTTTGCGAGAGACCTTTTTTCCCCAGAATTGAATGGAAAACCATAAGAGAATTTTATTTTTCGAGAATCTATTCCACGAAAACAATTTTTGAACGAAAATCAAAGGGGGTTGTTATTTTCAACCCCCTTAGATTTCAACGTTATAATATCTAAGAAAATTGTGTGAGTAACATCCACTTAATGAATCATATTAAGTATAGTTTTATGACTCTTAAGAAGCCTTAAAAAAATTAAAAACTGTCAACTCGTCATCGCCTCCCAAAGGCTGTATTTTGGAATGGGGGCGATTTCGAAAAAAATGTATTTGAACTACCCCTGGTTATTTTCATAGAGGAATCATCTCCCTAAGTTCATAATAGACTTTGTTCACAGACATCCTGTATATGGTATACTGCTTCGGGTATTATTTGTACGAATACCGAAACAAAACCCCATCCCTGAGAATCCTTACGAACGAATCTCCTCCATGAACCTTGAACGAACTAGGGAGCAATGATTCTGTTGTCATTATGACTTTTTCTTTATATTTCAGACCTAATGTTAACGGTGTTATGTACCATTCTGAAGTTAGGCAAAAGAATTAAAATTATCATTTCAGCTTTAGCTGTTTGCACTGAGAAACACTAGATAGTAGTGGGATATTTAACAGAGGAAAAATTCGTTTTTTCGACTCATTTTCTGAAAAATGGACTAATTGGCAATTGGTGGAGTTCTAGTCTCTAGCTCCTAAAGTTCAAAAATTAGAGTGATCACGGCCGAACAGAATAATTTTGATATAGGAATATTCATCAGTGAGTTCAACCGAGTCATTCAAGACCTCACCAGGCCCCGTATTCTGGACAAGTGATCTTTCAATACGTACGAGTATACGAACACTTATTGCGCGAATCCTTCTTTTACCTGCAAAAATGCACACCGCGCAATGAAGTTCGTATTCGCATTGAAAGATCACTTGTCGAGAATACGGCACCTGGCCCAAAATTCCAAACGTTTTGCAAAAATATGGGACGCTGTTCCCCCCAAAACTGCTTTATAACTTTTAGTTCTCGCGTAATTCATCTCCGATTACAGTTATCTGATTCATTTTAATCAACAGGAAGTGTGTAATCCCAGAGGGAAAACCTCATAATATTTGTGATAAAAATTCTTGCGAAGAATCTAACTGAATGTTCTATCTGGTGCCTGTGCGAGAGATCATGAAAAGGTGTGCTATAAGACTTAATATGTACATATGCAGGTGAGTTGAATATCATATTTATTTGGATTTTTTCAATAACTTCAGTAAATAAAATAGATCGTCAAGGGCATAGTTTTGTGGAGAATTAGGTGAAAGCTATTGAGTTCAAAAAGAGTCACAAAATGGAAACATCTAAAGAAAAATATTTTTCGGGTCTTTTATTATTCATTCCAACAAATCAATTGGTCAGTTACTCATTTAGATCTCAGTTTTGGTGCTTGGATTTTTCAACGTATAGTTCGTATCACTTATATCTTAGTTTTTCAGCATAATATCAAACTATATCTCGTATCCGAAAATTGAAAGTGATTTAAAATAATTTGTGAAAGTTTCGTACACAGTGTTGATTACTCAGTTGTAACTCAGTCTTCGACTAATACATGAATAAAAAATTATTTACTTATATTGAGCACAAGTTTACACCAATATTCATTTGATGGGGTTTAGCAGAGGTGGCCTAGCCTGCCCAAAATTTTTGCTGAATAAAATTATACCAATTGATTAATTATGACTAGGTACCACTGAAAAATGCTGGCCCGCATCCTCTGTTTTCGAATGCTAACGTCGCCACTGGTGATAGAAATTATATTTTTTCTTTATCCTCCGTTTCTGACAAACCGCAAAAAATAGTCCAATCAGCTTCAATGTCTTTACCAGCCATGAAATGAAAATTAATTTCAGCAGATACACTTCTCGATCACCCTCTCGTTGAAGTCAGGAATGTTCTGCAAGCCTTTTTTCCAATATTGTGTTATTCAGGAAGGTCTTGATTAATTATGATTAAAACGTAGAGGAACATCTTACAGTTTCTGCTGTTCGTCGTTATTTAAGTAACCAAATCTTTTCATTGGGAACTATTCAATTTAAAGCATGTAAGAAACCGGTGACGTTCTCGTTTTCGCTTGTTATATTTTGAAATAAATGTTGATTGTGATTATACCGATTATTCCTAGGCTTCGGTAAAGCCTTTCAGAAGCTATGAAGTTCGTACTTCACTGCTGTGTCTTTTCGCCATCTTAGACACAACTATACTAATTGTTGACCAAAAAGCGAATGGTGACCACAATCGGCGTAAAAAACCTTTCTTAGTCCGGAATCGAACTCGCAACCTTCCCTCTACTAGTATGACCCCCTGAGCTAACGACACTAATATACAAGGTGCCTTTCTTTAAAGTGGGCAAACTTCAAGGGGATATCAATCATCGAGTGAATTGATACAAAAATGTCATAACACTTGGTCAAAATGTTGACAGTTAATCTCCAATTTATAACATTTCTTGATTTTACGAAATATTGCTTCCTCTAAATTGACAATTATTCAGTTTTACTTGTATCATCAAATTTGACCACATATTCGAAAAGGAAAAAAATTTGCTATAAGATAAAAGATTGTGTGTAGAAAACACTCCTTTTGCAGGCGTGGTATACGGAGAAGAATATCACGATTCTGAAGTTAACAAAATCAGTCCTATTTTTCCAATGGTTTATTCGATGAAATATCAATAATTATGCACATATTTTTTTTTCAGTCAAAAATACCCCATTTGGTGTTCTTTCGAATGGCATATCCCCTTTTGTGCTAGCTGCTCCGCCATAATATCATGGCTAACATGATAACAACGAAAAAGTCTAAAAATTCCGAACCTGAATTTGCTCTACTTATGAAAAATATGACTAGTTCAGAATCGCGATACCACCACGACCGCATTGTGTGCAAGTTTTTTTGCACACAGACTCTCCTATCTTGTAGCAAATTTAATTCCCTTTTCGAATATGTGGACAATTTGATGAGACTACAAGGAAAACTGAATAATGATCATTCTCGAGAAAAAACTCGAAATATTTCGTAAAATCAAGAAATGTTAAATTGAAGAATAAACGTCAACATTCTGATCATGTGTTATATGACATTTTTTGTTGCAAATCACTCTTATAATTGACACTAGAAGTTTGGCCACTTCGAAAGTAGGCACCCTGCATGAAATATGTTCGCTGGGTAAAAATGTTTCAATTTCATTTTACTCCGGTGTCCAGATAGTACGAATATGAAATACAAATCAATCATTTATGTAAGTTAGTCATTTCCTAGCCGCCCCTGACTTCGAATCATCTATGTTTGCAGAATTATTATACATTTCCTGATTTGTCTTTTCTACCACTGTTTAGTGGTTTCAACCTACGATGTATTATTGCTGATGAGCAATAAAGATGGTGATTTTGCCTTACAAATAGTTCATCTGCTATGTATTATAGGACAACTACTGGAGAGGTGAAAACAGAAGGTAAGTTTCAAAAAAGTATTCTCACTTATTGTTCGAAAAAAATATTCAATTACAGTGGAACTTCCCTATAACGAAAGCGCTAAATCCGCAAAAAAATTCGTTATAAAGAAATTTCGTTATACAGAAAATTTGTTTAAATTTTAAAAGGTCGGCAGTGTCGCGGTCGACTTCACTGATGAATTTAAGTTTATCATTCAAACTTAAGCACTTCATTTCCGACATTTTCGCACAACTTTCACACTAGCGTGATGGTAAGATTGAAACCAAACAGCCAGGGGTGTATTTAGAACTGTTTTAGAAGGATCTCTCTGCCCGCCGTAATGATTTAGTTTGAGGTCGGGGTTTATTACGTACGTCCGGGCAAATTTCGGAAAAGAACCCACCCTTATACCTTCTTACCAATACCCATTCAAAGGGTGTTGTTCTTGGATATTTCTTCATAGAGAGAATTTACTTCGTTTTAGAAGGTGTTTTTAACATGGAATTTGGATTCAAGGTGTAATGTCTTGTACGAAATTCGTTACAAAGACGTTTGTTATAGGTAAGTTCCACTGTATTTCATCAATAAAAAGTAGTTGCAAAATATGATAAAGGTTTAGAAACGAAATGTTCAGGTAGTATGAGTAGCATAGTATTTTGTTGAACTAACTTCAAGCCAGTAATCATCATATTCTGAATCGAATAAACTACCTTAAAACATTGTTCAAGGAGGTTTAAGCAATGCTTATAATTATAATTTTGAAATATGTATCTATTTTTACAGATGACAAAAACTATTCATTGTTATTTTTTTTATCGAGGGCATAATTCACCAAACTATCTGATTCCAAAATGAGCCATAGTAGAGGAGACCAGGGCCAATTGTTTCAAAACTCATGTTCAATTGAGTAACTTCAATATGATTCCTACTTTGCCACGAAAAAAAAGTGGTATTTTATTCTGAATTCATGTTGTATGTGACAACTACTCTCAGTCTCCTCTACCTTTACCTCGTAACATGTTTTGTTTCATTGAGAGAAAGGAAAGCTATTCTGTCTTACCATTTTCAAGAATTGATATAATTCCTTGCTCTCTATAATTTCAGCTACTTCTTTCAACAACAGCAACTTTCTTTGTCATTTCGAAACAAGCGAGAATCAGAAAAATTGTCTCAATAATATTCATGGAAGTGCTTGGTCTCTGACCTATGCATTTGACACCCCCATACTAGATATGCGATGGGAACGTGAGTACCTATATTTATATTATTCGTTTGACTTGTGTCTCTTGCCTTCCTGTTAACTATCGAAATACAGGGTGTCCAGTCGATTGACGTCAATGAATTATTTTTAGATTCCTCAGACCTGATATGTCAAGCGATTTTTCGTAGTTCTCGAGTTATGACTTTTTGAGTGTTTTTCAATGTTATTTTGCCACCTAGGTTCGAAAAATTCATATCTTTCTATGCAGTAAGTATTTTGCAGTTTTATTTTTTTAGCATGGTCGTCCTGAATGATGCTTCAATAAAAAAATATATTCAGTTTCCTGAAATCACTGCAAGCTACCCAAAAAAGGCTTGAAATCTAGAACTTCAGTTATCAAATATTCATTTTCGATTCAAATAAAAAAAGCTGTTTTTTACTTGATCGGAATTTTTTAGTTGAATTCAGCCTTAGAAGGCGGATAGTCTGAAACTCGATGCGATTTGTTTTTCTTCTTTTTAAAATTTTTTTGGTAAATTAAACTTGAAAATGGGATTTTAAATGGATATTAATTGAAATACCTATTAAATGTACAATTCTGTTAATTATGTTTTTGCTCACTGGATGGCACCAGCTATGCGCAGTTGGCGTCGTCGCAGTTTTCAACTCTTTAGTTAGTACGTAAGTTGAGATCGTGATTCATGTACGAAACAAGTTGTTGGCGAATGTATACTTTTTCACTTTTCGAATAATAAACATTTTTGTTCTTTTCATCCGGCTTTTTACTCTGAATAAAAGGTTATGGGCCCAGACCCGGAATAATCTATATAGAGAAGAACATCAGTGTGTGTGAAAAGTTAGAAAGAGGGACTTTGAGTACGCGTCGGGTAGTAAAATGGCGGTTCAACAATCGGTAACGATAAACGTGAAGCCATTCGACGGTACCGGTAATTTTGTCAACTGGGAATTTCGTGTGAATCGGGCACTCCAGAGGTATGCGGTACTGGATGTCATCACAGGAACAATTCCAAAAGTGGGTGATGCTAATTATAATAACTTCTGCAAGAATGACGCCATTGCTCGTGATATCATCGTACAGTGTGTGGCAGACAACATACTTGAAACTATCATGGATGGAGAGACTGCAAAACAGATGATAGAAAAACTCAGGTCGATTTATATGAAGACGGGAATTTCGAACCAAGTTCAACTGCAGAAAAAGTTGAGAAACATGAGGTTTGAAGGAAAGACGTCACTCGGAGAATTTTTAACTGAATTCGAGAAAACATATAGGGAATTGAAAACTGCAGGTGGGAAGATGGAAGAACAAGAGGTGATAATACAGTTGCTGTCGGCGATGCCTGATGAATTTCAAGCTGTAGTGACTTCGATGGATGTTTTGTTCAGCACAGACCCTAATAATGTGAAGTTGGACTTTGTAAAGAGCAAATTGCTCTCAGAGGAGGAAAGGCTCGTGAAGAACAGTCCTAATAATGCTCCAGGTGTGGCTTTTGCTGGTTACAGAAAAAATAGAAATACCAAGAAAGGCACAAATGGCGGATTCCAACAGAGAGAGACGGCATTCCGTGGTAAGTGCTATTTCTGTCATGCGTATGGGCACATGAAGTCGAAATGTCCAAAACGACGTAGCGCCAATGTAACATGTCAAGAAAAAGAAGAGGACATAACCTTCTTGACAGAAGAACAGAAAATGACAGTGTCAGAAGAGTTCTGTGGATTGACAGATAACCGCGAAATAAACTTTGTTGTTGACAGTGGTGCGACGGCTCATTTGGTAAAATCGGGTTTTTTCGAGAATTATATGACTGATTTGAAGAATACTTCTCATAAAATCAGTGTTGCGAAGGCGGGTGAAGTGGTTTACGCCGGTAAAACGGGGACATTGCAGGTGCGAACAACAGACTCAGGTGTTACGATAAACTTGAAGAACGTTTATACGTGTGAAAACCTAGCTTACAATCTCCTTTCAGTTAAGAAAATGGAAGAAAAAGGATATTCGGTTTTGTTTGAGAAAAGTGCGGTAAAAGTGATTAAAGACAATAAAGTTATTCTAAAGGGGACACTTCTGGGAAATCTATATATTGTTAAATTCAAATGTCAATCAATTAATGCATCCTGTTATTCCTATTTGACTGTTAAAGATGATGCAGACCTGTGGCATCGTAGGATGGGACACTCATCACAATTTCCTTCCCAGTCAGTGTGTGAAGTCTGTCTTCAAGGAAAACAAACAAGGTTGCCATTTTTGAAACGAATTGCTGAAGAAAGGAAGGCTACCAGAATTCTTCAATGTGTATCGAGCGATGTATGTGGGAAAATAAACCCCACAACCCATGATGGTAAGAAATACTTTGTCTCATTTATTGATCACTTCAGTCATTTTGCAGTGATATATCTTATTGAGAAGAAGGAAGAAGTTGAAAAATGCTTTCGAAAATATGTGGCTATGGTGGAAGCAAAATTCAATCGGGGAATAGAAAGCCTCAGATGTGACAATGGGGGAGAATATTCCTCTACAAGCTTCAGGAACTTCTGTGAATCCAAGGGAATACGTATCATGTACACGGTAGCTAGAAATCCAGAGCAGAACGGTGTTAGCGAGAGATTTGGCAGGACCATTATGGATAAAGCAAGGTGTCTTATTTTTGATGCTGAAATGGATAAGAAGTTTTGGGGAGAAGCAGTACTATCGGCAACATATTTGTATAATAGAACCCCATCTTCTGTTCTATCTGATAATAAAACTCCATCAGAGATGTGGTATGGCTATAGACCGAATATGAATAAAATAAAGTTGTTCGGATGTCCAGCTTATAGCCATGTAGCCAAGGAAGATCGTTCAAGCAAACTTGATTCTCACAGTAAGAAGATGATAATGGTTGGTTACTGTGATAATGGCTATAGATTGTTTGATCCTGATCGAAATATAGTAACAAGTGCACGATCAGTAGTATTTGACGAACAGTATAAGAAAACCAATAATACTACAATTCAGTTAGAAGTTACTGGAATTAATCAGTCAGATTCAGGTTGCAGAATCACCGAGAGTAAAGGCAATGCAAATGAATCCATACAGAGTAATGTAGATGTCACTGAAAGTGAAAATGTGGATGACACACCAAGCGAAGATGTACGTAGAAGTAACCGCTCAAAGAAATTGCCTACACACTTAAAAGACTATGATGTTGATCTCATGTTAGCTTTATCAGCAGGCTGTTTACCTTCAGAAGTACCTGCAAACTACCAAGATGCTATAGAGATGGGAAATGGTTGGAAAGAGGCAATCGATGAGGAACTTGGAATGTTAAAGAAAAATGGAACATGGGAAATGGTACCTAGACCACCAGGAACAGATATAATTGACTCAAGATGGGTATTTACAATCAAAGAAGTAGATGGTACAACAAAGAAAAGGGCACGTTTGGTTGCAAGAGGGTATCAGCAGCCAACATTAGAAGAAGACGTGTATGCTCCAGTTGCAAGAATGCTGACATTACGGACACTCTTGGCTGTGGCAGCAGGAAGAGATTTGACTGTTCACCAGTGGGATGTAAAATCTGCATTCCTGAATAGTGATCTAAAGGCTCCAGTCTATATGAAGCCACCTGACGGTATGCAAGTTGAAAATCCAACACTTGTATGTAAACTTATCAAGGCTTTGTATGGTCTACGCCAGAGCCCAAAACTGTTGGAACGACTATTTGAATGTTCATTTATTAGATTTAGAATTTAAAAGGTCTAAAGCAGATCCATGTTTGTATGTAAATAACACCACTTATATTCTCATTTGGGTAGATGATCTCATTGTATTTTCAAGCAGTTTAGAAGATGTTATTCGAATTAAGGAATCACTTGGAAAAATTGTTGATATAAGGGATTTAACGGGTGATAGAATTGTGTTTTTGGGACTTGAAATTGTTAAACAGAAAAATCAAATTTTTATTAGTCAGAAGAAACTTATAAAGAAAGTAATTACACATTTTGGAATGAATGATTGTAAAATTTCTAAAATTCCAATGCAGCCCAAGTTGAAGTTGGAGAAATGTTCTGAAACTTGTAATTTAGAGTTCCAATATAGAGAATTGTTAGGAAGTCTCATGTACATTATGTTAGGAACTAGGCCAGACTTGTGTTTTGTAGTTTCTTATTTTGGTAGATTCCAAAGCTGCTTTTCAGAGATTCATTGGAAATATTTGAAAAATGTTATTCGATATCTGAAACATACTGAAAATTATGGTTTATGCTATAATGTTAAAGGTCCAATTTCAAAAATAGATTTTGTATCATATGTAGATTCTGATTTTGCAAGCGATATTAATGATAGGAAGAGCATTAGTGGTTTCACAATTTTGATTAATGATTGTATTGTCGGTTGGTGCTCTAAGAAACAATCAGTAGTTGCTTTGTCAAGTAGTGAAGCAGAATTTTTAGCACTTTCAGCGTGCATGTCTGAATGTTTGTTCTTAAGTAAATTATTGGAAGAAATTTTAATGCCTGTATTTCAAATTGTTATTTATGAAGACAATCAAGGTTGTATAAAAATGGCAAACACATATGAAACAAAGAGAACTAAACATGTAGATGTCAAGCACCATTTTGTTAAAGATCATGTAAATTCTGGAAAATTTATAATTAAGTATATACCGACAAATGAACAGGTAGCTGATATGATGACTAAGGCTTTGTCAGTTGAAAAATTTGAATATTTTAGGAAATGTTTAAATGTTGTTGAAATTTCTTAAGTCATATTTAGTTGTTTTTCAGAATTGAGGGAGGGTATTAAATGTACAATTCTGTTAATTATGTTTTTGCTCACTGGATGGCACCAGCTATGCGCAGTTGGCGTCGTCGCAGTTTTCAACTCTTTAGTTAGTACGTAAGTTGAGATCGTGATTCATGTACGAAACAAGTTGTTGGCGAATGTATACTTTTTCACTTTTCGAATAATAAACATTTTTGTTCTTTTCATCCGGCTTTTTACTCTGAATAAAAATACCTGTGAAACAAATGTAGCTCGTGTAATTTATACAATAATTTTGGTCTCACCACTGATGGAAAATGTTAACATTCGTCAGAATTGCTAGTTGTGAAATTACCTGTTTTGGGATAGAAAATAAAAGGCACATAATACTAAAAATTACTATTCACTTCAATAATTTTTCAAAATCCGTGCCTCCAATTTGAATACATTATTGAAAACGTTCTAAAAAGTAACGTTCCAATTGATGAAGCTGCAAGTTTATGACTCAGTTCTGTTTCGTTGTTAGTTTCCTTCACGTACACCAGCCCTTTTAAAATCCCCAAATAAAAATCGATGGAGTTGAGGTCTAGCAAACGCGATGGCTATTCGATAAGCCCTACACGCCCAGTCCATTTTTCTGGAATTGATTTTTTTATTTGTATATTTTACAAAGAGCTGGTATACGCAAAGGAAACCAACAACGAAACAGAATTGAGTCAAAAACTTTCAGAAGCGGGATGAAAAATAAAACAAGAAAATTCGAGTAGCTTCAGGCAATTTGACACGTCACTTTTCAGAACGTTTTCGATAATGTATTCAGATTGGAGCCACGGATTTTGAAAAACTATTGAAGTGAATAGTAGTTTTTAGTATTATGGTTCTTTCATTTTACATCCCAAAACAGGTAATTTCACTACTAGCAATTCTGACGAATGTTAAAATTTTCCATCAGTGATGAGATCAAAATAATTGTATAATATACTCGAGCTTTATTTGTTTCACATGAATTCCAATTTAAATCAATTTAAAATCCCATTTTTATCGAGTTTCACTGATTTTCAGTCCCTTCAAGTACCTTTTTTTTCTATGATTTTCGTAGCTTTAGACTCCGCGAAGTTTTTAAACCTAGCCAAAAGCTAAAAAACAACTTTTTTATCTCTAAATCGAAACGAATGAGTACATCCTACTGAAAACTGAAGTTCTAGCTTTCAAGCCTTTTTGTTTTTTTATTGAACCAATATTCAGGACGATCATGTTAAAGAATGAAAACTGCAAAGTACTTACTGCATGGCAAGATATGAATTTTTCAAACCTAGCTGGTAAAATACATTGAAAAAACACTCAAAAATCATAACTCGAGAACTGCAAAATATCGCATAAATACATGGGTTATTTTTGGACATCCACATGTCTGAGGAATCTAAAAATAATTTATTGACGTCAATCGACTGGACACCTGTATAATACTGTAAGAGTTACTACAGTTATATTGAGTGTAATTTTGAAGAGTATACGAGAACATGGATCGAATAATAATATTACAAGAAATACAAATGCGACAAACCTAATGATGTTATAGCTCTAAAAGCTATGAACAAAAGATTCTTTTAACCTAATATTAAAAGGCTCCGTTTTTTAGATACAGGGTATTGAAATTGAAAACAAAACGGTTTTTTGCAAATACCTCCAAAACTTCATATCGTACTGAAAAAAGCTTTCGTGAGCATGTTCTTATTATAACATTGCGAGTTTTTTCTGAAGTCCTTATTGGTGAATGTTTTGTTTAATAGTGAAAAACATGATTTTTTGAAATATGTATTTTTTTTCAAACTTATTATCTAACAGTTAAATAATTGAGCATATTTTTCAACATAAAATTTGATTTTTCTCGAAAACGGTCTACTATTAAGCGAATGATATGGAGTACCGGTATTTTTTCTTCATATAACTCATAGAAGTTCTCGGTTAAATCATTTTTTTTTCAGATTTTCCTGTAATAAGATTACTTCCTGAACGTAATGAGGCTCCCTATGAATGGATACGACAACCGGAGAGAAATTTAAATTCTATAAGGTTGTCATTATCTTTATTAGGAAGTGAAGTTGGTTTTTTTAAGCGATCGAGCTGATACAAAAAAGGCAAAGTGGTATTCGATAAAGCTCGATGGTAATAAGATTTCCATTAAGAAATGTATTCCTGAAACTACTTTGACGAGCTGCACTACGATTACTTCAGATGTGAGTAAATTAATGGAGTAGCTACTTACATACTAGTTTAGTTTTAGTTTAAAAAGGGGTACAGTTCATTGCGATCTCAAGGTCTATTGTACCCCCTTAGAGAGCTGTTCGGACCACACCCTCACAGCTCGCCTTCCAGTTCCAGAGATCTGATAAAATCAACGGCTTCAACGAGTCTAGTTCCTCACTCTTACAAGTTACTAGCCCAAGGCATTCTCTCCTTAGGCTCGCAATGCCAAAGCACTCCGTGACTAAATGAATTGGTTTCTTCCTCCTCCCCATAGAACCTACACTCGTCAGTGTCCGATAATCCCATCCTCAATAGGTGCTTCCTGAGGGGACAGTCTCCTGTAAGAAAGCTAGTGAATAGGTGTAATTTTTCTTACTAAGATCCAGATATCTTTTGGATCTTGCTGTTTCAAAGTTCCCAAGGAACTCAGTGGATTGATCCATCCCTGGGAGATTCCGCCAGAGTTTTTCCTTCTCCAGAAACTCCTTCTTATAGGTACACTAGCTGATCCGGCAACCGTTTCTTGCCTTATAAATTATAAATAACCTAGATACCGACTGCAGCGCCACCTGTCGGGCTGATTTGTGAATCTAAACCATTCTCGAATCTCCACGAACACACACAAAAAATTTCATCAAAATTGGTCCAGTCGTTTAGGAGGAGTTCAGTCACATACACACGCACACAAGAAATATATACCGATTCGAAAATTCACATCGAAAACATACGATATACAAGGTATCAGACAGAGAATTCTTCCCTCCAGTTGCACAGATGAATAGGCGAGATAATCAAGTGCGATAACTGAATGAATTCAACTGTCTTACTGCAAAAATCTAGTCTTGTCTCTCTCTTATCTCAGTATGATAGGGAACCCGCACTGCACGTATAGAATTTTTAATTTGTCAGGCTGTCCGTAATACTCGATTCAAGTATTTACTGTTGCCTACCATACTAAAGAATTACGCTCCTCTAAACGATAAGAGAGAGACAAGAGTAGAATAATGAAGCAAGACAACTGAATTCAATGTGTTACAGCAAGTAATTGTCTCGACTATTCATCTGTACAACTGGAGGAAAGAATTCTCTGTCTGATGCATTGTATAGCGTATATTTCAGATGTGAATTTCCAAACCTGTATATTAAGATTAACCTATACGACAGAAGGGTTCTGGGCCAATGAGTGACATTCGAACGCCCTCTTTGGCAAGTGTATTAGCTTCTTCGTTTCCTTTGATTCCCGAATGGCCTGGAGCCCAGATTGATAAGAACTTATTTTCCTGCCTACCTCATTGAGTTTGTTCCGGCACTCCAAAATCATCTCTGAGTCAATGACGTAGGAACTCAGTGCTTTAATAGCAGCTTGACTATCTTAGTGTATGACTATATCGCACTTCTGATAGTTTTCTTTCTAGATGTATTTCTAGACATCTTTCAATAGCTAAGATTTCCGCTTGAAAGACGCTCATGCAGGAGCCTAGTGGCAGTGCACACTTGGTAGTTGGCCCGTATATCACAGCGCCAACTCCTGAAGAAGTTTTGGAACCATCTGTACACCATTTTACAGTATTTTCTTTGAGGTTATAGCCGGTGTATTCCCGTCCCATTCCTCTCTTTCATTTAGCAATGTCCTGAGGTTTTCTCAGTGCTTACTTTCTTGATCATTACATCACTAGGGAGGTTCGCAGATGAGGTGTAGTTGTTCAGAGAGGACCAGACTCTCTGATTCTTTATTTACTTAGATACTAGGCACCAATAGAGTTATTTTGGTATAAATCATCGGAATAAATATTTCAATTCAAGTATGTTTTCGAATCATGGCTTATAAAGTATTATCTAGTTGATTCAATTAGAAATTGAAGGATGGGCATGTACACACTACTTTTAAGCTTTAACGGCAGAATTGTAAACTTCCTTATATAACTACAGGGAAACTCTATGCCGAACAGTTCCTGAAGTGTGAAATTTTCTTCAATTTTCAAATCCGAAAACTTGCACGAAGTTTTTAATAAGTGTTTGTATCCCTATCATATAGCTTGATGCCAAATTTTTACCCGATTAGTAATGCAGTCGAATTGTGCTTTTAGCAGGAAAGTTTTGGGGTAGTTTAGATTTCTTTCATTTTTTATGTTTTTTGGGGTGCTGAATCCGAATTTGAGGTTTGCTAACAAAATTTCCAGACGGAACATAGAAAAAAATATAAAAAAAGAATGAAAATCTCATTCTTGGTCAGTTTTTTGCATATAACTCTGACACTATCAACTTTTCCTAAAATACTTCTCCATACAAAATGAAAGTACATAAAATTTCCTACAAATTGTACTACCTTATGTACTACCTTAGCTTGTTTTGCGACAAACCGTTCTGGTTCAAATAATAGTTGAAAATGAGGTATTTTCTATGACTCAATAAATGAAAAAAAAATTAATTCTATGGTTCCGATGATGAGATCCTCTTGAAATTGTGCATGAACATTCAGTATATCAGTCGCGATTCACAAAAAAAAATTTAATCGAATCGGACATTTTGTTATCTACTATATAAAAATAAGTCGGGTTTTCCTCCCTGACGCTATAACTGCAGAACGCACGAACCGATTTCAACGGTTTTGTATTCGTTGGAAAGGTCTCGGGCTCCGCGAGGTTTGTAGCAAAGAAAATTCAAGATATCGAGAAGAACGTGGTAAGAAGAAATTGGTAAATTTCTGACATTTCTGAAAATTTCATTATTTATGACATCGAATTCAATGACAATTGTCAAGTCCCTTACGAGAGGGAAGTGCTTCCAAAAATGTCCTCATTTCAGAAGAAAAAGGCCAGATCCTAATGAAACAATGTATGAATATCGTATTTTAATCGTTTTATAACGGTTATTACTAAACATATTGGTTCCAGAAACTATGAAATTATAAGGAAGTACGTGAAAATTTTCAATTCAGTTTAGAGGTAAAAAAGCTCTAGGAAATTTGCAATTTTGAGAAAGAAAACGAACTGATCCGAATCAAACAAGGTACGAATATCGTTTTTGAGTAGTTCTATAACGTTTATGAATGAAATATTCTGAAATAACCAGGAAGAACAAAATATTTTTGACATAGGTACGTCTGATGTAAACATTTGTTCGTTTCGAGTGGAAAACGTTATTTGAATAGGTAAGTCCATATGAAATCATCAACTTCAACGTTCATTCAACGAATTCCTAACATTTCAGCCATCAAAAGCATCATTTCAGGTCGCAGTGATATTTGAGGCTTCTACTAAACCGAATTTCTCTTTTCACTGACAAATAACGTAATGAGAACAAAATTCGGGGATTATTCGTATTTTAGAAAAAAATACGCCAGGAAATGATACTAAACTGTATGTATTATGATAATTATCGATATTTCAATATATTTTTTCGATTTCCTGATATGTTTACATGTCTTTTGATTCATAATAAAACCCGTTGAAGTCTGAGATAAACAGTCGTCACGTGTAACCAGGCAAGTGGTGTAACGACTAACGTCTAGGTGTGTGGACCCGGTACTCTACCGGGTTCGAATTCCCTTTCGTGGCATGTTCTGCTTATTCTGGATAAGAAAATTGTTTTCAGATTCAAAGAAAGCTGATGAAAATAATTCAACATTTTCATGTGCATGTTTTATATATAGTCCGTTCACGAAAGGTTGAGCACATAGTAGGCGTTTTTTTATTTATCTGAAGTTGGCAGTATTTGCTGTCATAACGTAAAATAAAGTCAACGTTGCCGAATGTAACCGGCTTCGTTCGACGAGATTGCGAGTTATCAGACAACTCTATGCAATATTGACAACATTGCGTATCAATCTGACAAGAACAAAACCTAAATTTTAATATACACAGTGGAATATGCCAAATTTCCATGGCCAACCGACGGCTCAACCTTTCGTGAACGGACTATAGATACGTTTTAGATATATACAGGGTGTTTCTATAAATCTATCAATTATTTCACATTTCTACGTTATAACAGAAAGCTTTCAATGAAATTGAAGGGGCTTTTAAATTTCGAGTGATTTGTTATAGGAGGTGGGATTTTAAATATAGATACGTTACTTAGGATTCATACGGGGTGCTCCTATAAACATGTCGAATACTTTGAATTTCTGCATTATTACAGGGACATTTCAACAGAAACGAAGAAGTTTTTGAATTTCAAATGTTTTACTATCGATGGTGGTTGGATTTATACAGGGTCTTTCAATAAAAATGATTTACTTAAAACGGTAGATCTACTGGCCTGACTAGAAAATCATTGTTTGTCACATGGACAGTTATACGTTGCGTGTTCCCGAGTTGGGAAACCATCCGCTTTGTTTGTGTTAACGTCAAACCATAAAACAAAAATATGGTTAACCAAAGAGCACTTCAAAAAAAACGTATAACGCTTCAATTCAGTATTTACTTTGGATTCACTTTCATTTACTTAGAGAAGTTCAACTAAATAACACAAATATGAAAAAAAAATTTTTTTTCTTCATCTTTTCTCCTTTTTTTCCTTTCATCTTTTAATCACCAAACGAAATTTTACATAACACGAAGCCATGTGGTGGCGAAACGGAGTTCGCCTGGTTTGCTAGTGGAAATATAAAGATTCTTCTTTTCAATATTCCAATTGAATTTTCTAAGGTTCTGTTCACACTATGGTCACACAATTTTGCATAAGGCTTATTATGAGCATCTTGCATTTGGCCGCAACATTTCATTTCGATTGGTCTCGTTTTGTCTGAGATATTGAGGAACAAAAATTTAGAATGGCCTTGTTTTATGAAACAAAATACGGCCATTCAAAATGTTTGTTTCTCAATATCTCAGACAAAATGAAACCAGTCGAAATGAAATGTTGCGGCAATATGCAAGATGGTCATAATAAGCTTCATGCAAAATTATGCGACCATAGTGTGAGCAGAACCATAGAAAATTCAATTGGAATATTGAAAAGAAGAATCTTTATATTTGCATAACAAGATATCTGATTCAAGTGAATTTTTTTTATGAAACGAGACTGATATGCTGAATGTTCATGCAAAATTTCAAAAGAATCGCATCATTGGAACCATAGAATTTGAGTTTTTTTCATTTATTGAGTCATAGAAAATACCTCATTTAAAACTATAATTTGAGCCAGAACAGGTGGTCGCAGAACAAGCTGTGGTAGTACAATTTGTAGGAAATTTTATGTACTTTCATTTTGTATTGAAAGGTTTTTCACGAAAAGTTGATAGTTTTCGAGTTATAAGCAGAAAACTGCCAAAGAATGAGATTTTTTCTCTTTTTTTGTATTTTTTTCAATGTTCCCTCACGAAATTTTGTTAGCAAACCTCAGATTCGGATTCAGCACCCCAAAAAACATAAAAAATCGAAAAAATCAAAACTACCCCAGAACTTTCCTGCTAGGGGTTCTTTTGAGCACAAATTGACTGGACTATAGATTTATTGTTTTGAAATATTCGATTCATAAAATTTCGAATATTTATAATTGGAAAACAAAAAACACAGTATTTTTTTTAAAGATCCTAAAGATATTAATAACATCTTTATTTCATCATTGAGCAACCAAATGTAAACTACAAAATTAGATTATAAGAAACCCATACGGAAAAGTTAGCTGTACGGAATATTAAGTTTGGTATCTATCACCTTTAATAATTGCTGCCACCCTTAGGAAATCCATTGCTTTTAGAATCCTACACGACAGTAAAGATTAATAAACGAATCTAGAGTATTGAAATGGTTTTGTTAGATGTGTTAATTTTATGATATTGTTCCAATATTGTATGGGAAATCATTTATAGTTCTAATAATTTATGTAATTTTGTTTCTTTTCAATATGTAGTGGGTTTTTAACCTGTTTGTTTCTCTTGTATCAAATAAATAAAAAAACTGAAATAAACTTTGTAAAATTATCTACCATAATCTAATTGAAATTTTCAGATGTCAGACCATTTACGTCTGAGTAAAAAAACATGGACTCATATAATTATTGAAAGGAATGGAACAATGCTATGTTTGAAAACAACCGAGGAAGTAGAAATCCATTGTTTTTCAGATAATGATATGTTTGAATTGAACTATTTTTATGGACATAGTCAAAATTCAAATGCATATTACAAATTACATCGAAGTGAGTAGCAATAATGAGTTCTTATAAGGTTGGTTGCATATTGATTTTTATATATTGGTGAGATGAATCAACACCAAATTTTATGAGTTTTTTATAACACGGACGAATAAATACTTCGTATGTATTCTGCCCGAGTTTCATAAGTTAGAAATTAATCAGTGTTCGAGCCACAATTGTTCAATGTTGAGCATTAATATCCTTATTACACCATGCCTTTTTTATGTCTATATTCCATCCTTTTTTCAGTATTTGTTGGTTGAATTTCTCCCAAAAGAGTTTCACTATTACACCATGCCTTTTCAAGGGGTTTCAGGTAGTAATTCCAAAATTGCAAACACTGAAGAAATTGATCTTTTATCTCAAGCTTGTGTTCTGTTGAAATATTAAAAAAAGAAAAGGGTACCATGGTATCTGTATTGATATGAAAAAATGATGATGCAGACAAAAGGAGATGAAATTGAATTTGAAAAAATCGCCTATAACTATTATTGCAACTGTAACTGTTATTCTGAGAAATAACTAAAAAAGAATTGTACAGGAGATCGAAGGTGAAGCCTTGGATGAACTAAAAATCAGGCAATAAAAGCATCGAGTCTGAATTATTTATATATAGGTAAAAAAAGGTATGTCTCTTCATTTATTTGTTCATAATGTAATATGCCCATTCATCAAATCTTTGAATAAAGATAAAAAGTAATAAACATATACATATTTATCTATGGGTCAAGCCAACAAAAAGGCACGAAAAAAGCATGGTGTAATAAGGGTATTAATCTTTCTAGTCGTATTTGAGTATATCTATCTATTAGAGTTAATTTGTAATCAATGCTCATCGAATTCTTGTGTAGTTTATTCCAAAATAAATATTTGAGAGATTCCTTGACTGATTTTAAGCAACTTAATTCCTTGTTGAACCAACTGAGCGCAATAGAATAGTTTATCCATACTAATATTATACAAATGCGAAAGTAACTCTGTCTGTCTGTCTGTTTCTTTCACGCCTAAACGGCTGAACCATAGATAAATAAATTATTTATCTATGGGCTGAACGGATTTTGATGAAATTTGGTATGGTGATAGATGATAACCTAGAAATGGTCATAGGCTATAAATAATCACGCCATCGTTCTTAGGGGGTAGGCAGTAGGCAGATAACTAAATTGAGTTAGTGATTTTTAGTCGTTTTTGTTGGGACTTTTGCTCTTTCACGTCTAAACGGCTGAACAGGTTTTGATGAAATTTAGTAAGGTAATAGACGGTTACCTAAAAACGGTTATAAGATCAAAATGATCACGTCATCGTACTTAGGGGGTTGGAAGTAGGCAGAAAACTGAATTGAGTTAGTGATTTTTTTTATGGTTTTTTCTGGGAGTTTTGTTCTAT
Source organism: Propylea japonica (assembly GCA_013421045.1). Lineage (NCBI taxonomy): Eukaryota > Metazoa > Arthropoda > Insecta > Coleoptera > Coccinellidae > Propylea > Propylea japonica. The sequence goes on along the minus strand of CM024247.1, from coordinate 24,235,122 downwards.
TATACCTAAACGGCTGAACGGATTTTGATGAAATTTGGTATGGTGATAGATTATAACCTAGAAATGGCCATAGGCTATAAATAATCACGCCATCGTTCTTAGGGGGTAGGCAGTAGGCAGATAACTAAATTGAGTTAGTGATTTTTAGTCGTTTTTGTTGGGACTTTTGCTCTTTCACGTCTAAACGGCTGAACAGGTTTTGATGAAATTTAGTAAGGTAATAGACGGTTACCTAAAAACGGTTATAAGATCAAAATGATCACGTCATCGTACTTAGGGGGTTGGAAGTAGGCAGAAAACTGAATTGAGTTAGTGATTTTTTTTATGGTTTTTTCTGGGAGTTTTGGTCTATTATACCTAAACGGCTGAACGGATTTTGATGAAATTTGGTATGGTGATAGATTATAACCTAGAAATGGTCATAGGCTATAAATAATCATGCCATCGTTCTTAGGGGGTAGGCAGTAGGCAGGGACTTTTGCTCTTTCACGTCTAAACGGCTGAACAGATTTTGATGAAATTTAGTAAGGTAATAGATGGTTACCTAAAAACGGATATAAGATCAAAATGATCACGTCATCGGGGTAGGAAGTACGCAGAAAAATGAATTGAGTTAGTGATTTTGGTTTTTGCTGGGAGTTTTGCTCTATCATGCCTAAACGGCTGAACGGATTTTGATGAAATTTAGTTAGGTGATAGATAGTAACCTAGAAAAGGATATGGGCTATTAATATTCATGCTATCGTACTTAAGGCGTAGGCAGTAGGCAGAAAACTAATTAAGTTAGTGATTTTCAATCGTTTGTTTTAAAAGTTCACCTCATTCACGCCTTAACGTTTGAACGGATTTTTATAAGACTTGGTTAATATAAAGATAGGATCCTAGGCACGGACACAGGCTACTTTTTACGGCGGGAAAATACCTCGCGGAAATCTAGCGTGATCGTGTCAAGAAGCGCATGACGCCATAGCTATTCAAATGATTTTGATGTTTTTTTTTAACTGAGTGGTTCTAAGACTTCAAGTTAGTATTTGATCACTTTTCTAACTTAGAGGGTCGGTAGGCGGACGAAGTCGCGGGTAAAAGCTAGTTGTTTATAATATATGTTATCCGAATTTTCACCCTTAACAATAACTACAGATCATGCAAAACTGGTGCGAAAATGATTTCCCTCAGTAACACTGCAATCTACACAACTGCTACCAATGGAAATAAGCACTCAGTTCGCACCAGTTTTCCCAATGGAAAATAATACTAAAACTGAATAATAGTTATTCAATTAACTCGTTTGATAATCTCGTTGATTACAAGATTTTCTATCGTCCGCTTTATGAATAGAGTATAAATTCTTGATTGAAATACATTCTTATTTTGCACAGGACATATAGTCCGTTCACGAAACTTTGAGCTGTCGGTTAGCCATGACAATTTGGCATATTCCACTGTGTATATTAAAATTTTAGGTTATGTGGTTTATTTTCTTGTCAGATTGATACCCAATGTTGTCAATGAAGCATGGAGTTTTCTGATAACTCCAAGCTCGTCGGACGAGGCCTTGTACATTCGGCAACGTTGGCTTTATTTTACCTTATGACAGCAAATACTGCCAACTTCAGATAAATAAACGAACGCTTACTATGCGCTCAAACTTTCGTGAGGGGACTATAGGTACATTCGACATAATATAAATTTCTATGTTTCTATTCCGGTAGAGTTGTGACATTACTCGTATTGCTACTGAATACCTTGTGTTCGGTTGTCCATGACAATAAAAATGGGTCATGTTCAATTTAGTGTAAGCTAAAAAGACTCTTTATTTTGAGGTCGACGGAAAATGATCTTAACAACACGTGCCAGATGACTGGTGTCCATTTCCACGTAATGAATACTGAGATACCTCACATCGGGTATTTCCTCTAGAAATAATTCATTATCGATGTTCATAAATTGATTCATTTTAGTTGTTGGATAAATTAAAATAATATATTATTTTGTTATGAATGCGTAAGTTTTCAATATTTACTTCATTTCAGATCATTTTATGCAGAGTAGCTATACATCTGAGGCGAATTTTTCGAATCAGTTTGAGACCAGATCTAAGAAAGTCTGTATTTCTATCTTTCTGAAAACGTGTCCGATCTGTTCAACTTTATTGCGATTCATTAATGAAAAGTCTAAAATATTATCACGAAATGCTATCAAATCTACCAACGTAAGTATCTAATAGTAGGTAATATATAAGGTAACAAAAAAATATAAAAAATATTTTTCCAATTTAACTATATTAATTAGAAGTTAAGGAAAAAGCCTACGATATACTTAATGTCCAAAAAGATTTCAGGGCAAATGGAGTAAACATGATATTGTGTTGAAGTATGTCGATAGCAAAACCATAAGAGTGCAATTGAGGACTATCCTGAATGGAAAACCTCAAGGAAAGGAATATTGGGCCTTTGATAATTTACGATCGTGCTACGGAGGCGGTGAGTTAATGAAACATTTATAGTTATTTAATCAACTAGGTTATTGAAGACAGCGACTAATGGTTATAGTTATTTAATAAACTAGGTTATTAAAGACAGCGACTAATGCTCAAGATATTTTAATGCGTGAGCGGAGCGAACGCATTAATAGTTCGAGACCATTAGTCGCTCGATTAATAACCGAGTTTATTACAAGATTTTTCCGACGATCTCAACATGAATAGTGTATACATTCTTGATTAAAATACATTTTCAATTCGCACAAGACATAAATTTGACGTAATGGAATTTCTATGTTCCAGTAGAGTTTTGACATTTCTCGTAGTGCCTCTGAATACTTTGTGTACGGTTGCCATGAGGATTGCACATTAAAATGGCTAAAAAATTGAGCATTAAAATGGGTCATTAATGCTCAATTTCGTACACATTAAAATCACCTTTTATTTCGAGGTCGGCGGAAAAGATATTTTAATGCTTGAGCGGAGCGAACGCGTTTATAGTTCGAGTCCATTAGTCGCTCGATTAATAACCGTGTTGATTACAAGATTTTTCCGACGATCTCAACATGAATAGTGTATAAATTCTTGATTGAAATACATTTTCATTTTGCACCAGAAATACATTTGACATAATGGAATTTCTATGTTCCAGTAGAGTTTTGACATTTCTCGTAGTGCTTCTGAATACTTTGTGACTGGTTGCCATGAGGATTGTACTTTAAAATAGCAGAAATTGGGCATTAAGATGGGTCATTAATGATCAATTTCGTACACATTAAAATCACCTTTTATTTTGAGATCGACGGAAAAATCAATTATTGGTGATAGAAATACAAAAAAAAATATTTATAGATTTATTCCAAACTTTCAATTGGGGATTTCATTTGTACCCAGTTGTTTTTCACTTCTATGATGTTTAATAAAATGTATTCACGAGATCTGAAATAACAAACTCTCCCAAATATTGATTTTGATAAATTTCCATCGCTTTCTAATTACTCCGAACTAGTGGAGGATCTTTCACCGCTTTATATGAACACATCATTGCTATCTATAACTAGAGAATAATTCGAATTGAATGGTACATTGTGTTCCTGCAAAAATTTTCAAGAGTATTTCTTCAAGTGTATTAACAAACTGGGATATACACATGAAGCCTGAAACTTTGGTTGCAAAGTTTATTTAATTTCGATTTGTGAGATGCTCTCGAATTTCTGCAGATGTTATTATAATATTATTGAGCACCTAATTATAAAATTGTCTTTCCTTTCCAAATTTGGGAATTTTTTTGACTTCGAATGATTCATCAGTGGGTTTAAATGAAGTCTTCTGAAATCTCTAAATCCAAATTCAAAACTTACAAACATTTGCTTTCAACTTTGGGACGCTGAGGAAAAAAATGAAGGGAGTAATTTTTTAGGGGTAGTAATTAGAAACAAATTCTGATGAAGTTTTCGCTGCCTTTTAAAATACTTTTTGTTCGAACTTTCTCCCTGTCAGATCCGAGACATTGGCTCTATGAAACATCTTAATACACCCTGTATGTGTTACACCGCAAAGGTTTCTATACTATTTTATTTTTATTATTCAATTTGAGATATAAGTTTTGTCGATATAGACTTTCCTTCACATTTGGATACGACATCCTATTTATTCATATCACTAAAGACGAAAAATAAATATCATTATATTATTTTCAGAATATCGAATATTAGAGGGAAGTTCAAATAATATATCGGAATGTCGATTAGTCACCAACAAGAAGTTAGTGAAAAATGAGGAGGCGCGAAATGACCTAGTCATGAGTAAGTGAAGAATAATAGATTTCTTAGAAACTTTATATGCAGAATCCTCCCAGAATATATTTCAATCAATATCTGAAAGAATAATAGATGTTTCATGAAAAAGCATAATATTTATAGCTTCACATAATGATATATTTAACAAATATTGATCGATCAAATCGGCACTTCGAACCGATGTGTAAGAGCTTGCATTGTTCTGTTGAAGCATCATCGATTCATTCAGTAGTTATTCGCCTATATTAAAAAGCTACTTGCTTATTTAATAGGTATTTCATTTATCAAATCATTAGTTTTATAGGACAGTCACCAATAGACTGGCAAAGGTGCAATGTTCTCAAGAGCTTCAGAAGACACTGCGACAACATGAAAATTTGTGAAAATATCGATGATAATAATATTTGTCGCTGTTCAGCAGGATATACTGGTTCAGAATGTGATAAAGGTAATACCTACTTCTTTCTACCGCAATATCTGAATAACCACCTGTAGCGACGCCAGGTTTTGAAAACAGAGGAGCGGACAAGATTTTCAGTGGGGTAATGAACAGGCGTTTTTGGATACTTACTCGGGTTAACTCGATCCCTCACCTTCGCGTTCGTTTACCTTACCCGAACTTCCAACCCGTGTTCTGAAAGTACGGTGCTATTAACTAGATCACTGACTCAGGTTGATCTATCGTAACCCTACATGAGAGCAGGGTCGTAGGATCACTGCAATTCAATTTTGTATTTGAAAAAGGCGGGAATGAGTCTTCTACTCTTTTCTTAGTAGTTTTATATATTCTATTCATAAAAATTATGGAAGTGAAAGAATTTGAACATGCGAGGGCACATAAATTATAAGAAAGATTTCAAAGAAGATAATAAATCCAAGCAAAGCTAAAGAAAATAAAAAAAAACTGGAACTGACAAAATAAATTCTCTACTTCTTTAACATAAGTACTCAAAAATAGCATTAAACTGACACACCAGAACTTATAAAAATATTTCATAAAAGCCAATAAATGCAAGCAAAGCTAGAGACAATCTGAAAATAAAAAATATTGCCCCTTCTCGGATCGCTACAAGATCCATAGGAGTAATCAAGGAAATGCTTAGTCTTCTCCAGATAAATACCCATCCATGGGATAATTTTAAGCTCACTCTGAAGTCTTCAGTGAAGTGAAAAAAGCCTTTTGCGGGGTGTCTTGCATTCAATCCATATTCATCGAGTCTTCTTCTTGCAGTTTTTGATGAAATTGTAAATTTCGGACAACTCGAAGGCGGTTTTTTTACTTTGATCAGGTCTTTTAACGCGAGAGCGAGAGCATAAGTCTACGGAGACAACGACCAAAGAAAAATAAATAAGAGCTAACTTTCAACACAAAAACAAACGAAAACAAATTAAGAAAAACAGAAAAATGCAAGATGTTATAAAAATGTGAATATCTCTGGAAAGGTACAAGTTAAATTGCTTTTTAAAAAAGCAAAATACTCAGGAAACATCAGACTACGTCACTGTATAGTTTTTTGAAGCCTCATGTATCTGGTATTGCCCACAGAATGCGTTAAACTGTAATGAAAAAGACCCGAAAATTTGAACGCCATGTACAGCATGATGCATTTCTTTTTTTGAACATCTCATTGTAGTATGATTTTCGCCGATAAAAGAGCTACAACTAAAAAGAAACATTCAAATCGGACAAATGGTTGCGAAGATATTCATGGCTAATGCATAAAATACAAGAGTTGATAAAAAGTTGAATATCTCTGGACGACTTCAAGATGAATTGGTTTTTGAAAAAACAAAATACTCAAGAGATACTAGGCTACAACGCTTTATTATTTTCATATACCTCAGCAACCTGGCATTGTCCATAGAAGACGTTAAAATTTGACTATAAAACATGACATTATTTAAACGCCCTGTACAACATGAAGATTTTATTTTTTCGACTTCTGCTTAATGGAGGGAATTCGACAATAGCAGAGCTACTATTGAAAGAAAAAACTTGAAATTCGACTAAAGATTTGGAAGATATCAATTGTTTAAATTTAACGAAATTTTAGGTGGTGCGCTAATTTTGTCCATCAGTATACAGGTTTGGAAATTCACATCTGAAATATACGATATACAATGCATCAGACAGAGAATTCTTCCCTCTAGTTGCACAGATGAATAGTCGAGACAATCACTTGCTGTAACACACTGAGTTCAGTTGTCTTACTTCATTATTCTACTCTTGTCTCTCTCTTATCGTTTAGAGGAGCGTAATTCTTTAGTATGGTAGGCAACAGTAAATACTTGAATCGAGTATTACGGGCAGCCTGACAAATTAAAAATTCTATACGTGTAGTTCGGGTTCCCTACCATACTGCGGTAAGAGAGAGACAAGACTAGATATTTGCAGTAAGACAGTTGAATTCATTCAGTTATCGCACTTGATTATCTCGCCTATTCATCTGTGCAACTGGAGGGAAAAATTCTCTGTCTGATGCCTTGTATATCGTATGTTTTCGATGTGAATTTCCGAATCGGTATATGTAGATTAACCCCCCCTTCACTTGTAACATACTATAATCTAACACTCTGTATTTAAAAACACCTAATAGACCTATGGGCTTTTTTTGCACGGCATGTACCTATTTTTATGGTACTTGTCCCGGTAGATGCTCCAACATTTATGGCAGCCCTAGCCTAGTCTACAAATTTATAATTCCAGTCACATTATTCAATTTTTTTCGGAATAACCAGCCTAAACTTATAGTATCGTTTGTTTAAATTAAATGTTACATCAGAATAAAAATATTTATGATAGTCCAACGCCAACTGCGCTGTTTTAATCATTTATAGAGACCCTGTAGCTGTCTTTATAAGCTTGTTTCATAATAAACTATTATAGTATCGAGTCGACGTGAAATATATAAAAATCTCATTTTATTGCAGAACCTGAGGTACCCTACAATATTAATGTAGTTTGGACGCCTGATAATTACATGGAGATATTTTGGAATTATCCTGAATGGAGCATGAATAATCTGGAATATCTCCAGATAGAAATTCCTTATAACAATACATTGATATTCATTGATCAGCCCAAATGCATGGACACCTATTGCTCGTATTCTGTAAGTTATGACTTTTCATTAATATGTTAATGAGCTTTGCATAAGTAGAGGATGAATTGAGAAAAACAGCATGTTTTTTGACCCATACATATTTCTTTTTCGAAAATATAAAGGTAGTTTATCAGTAGGATCTATTGGAAATTTCATCTTCATCTTCTTTGGGTAAACTAACTAAATTAAGTCCTGGAAACAGTCAAAGATAAATTATTTTATAAATGATTAGCTCAAAATGAATATATAACAGTTTCAAGGGTGTAGCCAAAATGTATGCTTTGAAGATACAACATTTAAAATCTTTATAAACCATAACTACAAATACCATTTTATAATGCTTTATCATAACGCTATTATTGAGTGATATGAAAAAGAATACATATGAGTTATACGAGCATTTCTTTTGTCTGAAAAATGATCGATATTATGAAATGAAAACAGAATTAGTCTATCATACTACAGTATAATAATTGAAATGGATTCCTCACTTGGTGAAACATAATTTCAGTAAAATAAGTGAATAAATAAAACACTTGACAGATGATAAAATCGGGGACAGGCGGAAATCAATTTGGTCATTTACTATCGGTAGATTTTGTTTTAGAGCAGAAGATATTTTTGAAAGGTCTAATTTAACTTTATATAAAAGTTTTGTTTTATTAAAGTCTATAAAGTGGTTAAGGGAAATACAATGATCATAAAAGCCAGTTGTTGGTCTATTTTGTAGTATAGATCTCTTGTGTTCGTCAATTCTAATCCCGAGAGAACGACCTGTTTGACCTATTATAAAATGCAGGGCATTCGTCACATGACAACATGTACACACTACTCAACTGAGAATTAGAGTATAATATGTAATCTTTGGGAAATATTATAAGATTTTTTATTTTCTGTATGCAATTTTTGAGTTGAAGATGGATTTCTATTTTCAGGTATCGAAGCCTTTCCCACCTGCTGTGGATTTAAATATAACTATTAGTTTGGTTAAAATAGATAAAAGTATTAAATCTGCAAGTATAATAGAAAGTTCCTACCCTCCCAAACCAAACCTCAGTAATTTTAAGATGTTTATCAAAAATTATACTGCTACAACTCTAACCTTAAGCTTCAACCTTACTCAAATAATCAATGACAGTAATTCACTGAATCACTACATGTTCATTTTGATCGATGATCTACCAATAAATCAAGAAGATGAAAATTTGATCCACTTAGAAAAAACGATAAATAAAACTTTCCATGCAACATCTCGACTCAGAATAGTTACAGAATTCAACTTTAAGCAAAACCTAACAACGAAGATAGTCAATTTCACAATAGGTGATAATCAAAATGGGGATAATGCTGAAATAGTATACTAAAAGGAGAAATTGAAAATAAACCACTACAGGAAGGACACAATTACAATATAACTATAATTATATTGAATGGTTATAAGGGAAAATATCGATATAACTTATTGACAGTGCCTGCCTGGACATCCCTTGATCCTAGAAGCGATATGATCAATAATGATACTTCTGGATTCCCAATATATGCCTTTTTATTAATTTTGCTCATTATTCCGATAATTTGGATAATAATGAGGTGGGTATATTCATGGTGTCTTTTTGTCATTATGTCCTTATGGTAAACAGCTTTCGTTAGCATCATAATGAGCTGTATTTTTGCTGAATTTTTTTCTCAAGACTTCATAAGTAAGGTTTTTTGAAGGTTTTGAAGGGTTAGTGGGTGTTTTACCACAAACTTCTTCACTAATGGAAAAAGTACAGTTCATGAGACACTGTTTTCTACACTAACTAATGTTTTCAATGTTTCAGGCGTAAAAAGATTGCTCTTGCAATACCCATGTTCTGGAAAGCATTGGAAACCTCGAGTAAGAACATCTTTGAATACTTAATATGTTTTAAGTTCGTAGTAGATATGCCAGGACAGTTCTGGCGCAATTTCGACCATTTTTACATGTAAATCTCCATAAGGAATTCTAAGGTCCAAATTAGCGAAAATGATACCACTTTGAAATTTTCTAAGTCCAAATAAATGTAAAAGTGTAGGTCGGTTTTTCAAGGTCGGAGGGGGTTGGAGGGTCCAGATGTTGAGAGGGTGAAGGAAGGGTGTGGAGTAGGAGCGTGGGGGTGAAAGGGTGAGGGTAGTGGTATAAGGAACTGTCAGGTGCGGACTCATGCGAGGCAAATCTTTATTTATATATTTCAGGATTCGAACCAGGGACCTTCATATTATGAGTTTAGCGTCTTATATACTAGACTATTGAAGCAATTTGGAATGAGCGGTGAATTGTTGGTCTAACAGGAGGTTGTTTCGTATTCGGTAGGATCATATATACAGGCTGGTAGGTAGCAAATTTTTATATATTTCAGAATTCGAACCAGGGACTTTCGTATTATGAGTCTAGGGTCTTATACAGGGTGAGTCTTTGACTTGTACATATATTTTAACCGAATATTCCTGGGGTCAAAAGAAACACCATTTTTTCCGATTCGGCCTAAATGAGAAGATATAGCCCTTTTTTATTTTCAGAATGAGCTATGCCGCCACTGGTAAACTAACCACTGAATTTTTGCAAGTACGAGATCTAGCATTCAAACCTTTGAAATAAGCTATTGTATCAAAGAAACGAGTAGATACTTATACCATTCGAAATTTTCAAATAAGCTGCTGTATTAAATGAAGAAATATAAACTCACTTTTTCAATACCAGTTGTATTTCTAATGCAATTATTGATTCATCCAAAATTTTTCTTTTGATGAAAAAAGAATAATATCTTCTTTATGTATACTTCATTTTGATTATATCGGATTAACTTTTAAACCACCTATTTCAGCTATAGCATTCATTTCTAATATCTCTTGAAATCTTCCGTGCAAGAATTTCCGAAATCAAAACAACAACTCAACCATAAAATTTGAATAAATGACATATTCACTTGAACAGTCTAAACCACAGAACATAAATATAAGAAGTGCGAGCTGCCTACTAACACGGCCTTCTAAACTTACGGGCACGGTCATAGCCAAGAGCGGCAACGTTGTAGAAAGGTATACCCTCCCGACATATTACAAGCACAGCCTTCTAAAGTAGTCCCTATGTCACAGAACATAACTTGGTGAGGAAGCCATGAATCGAAAACTATCGATGAAATGTAAATTAATTCTATGATCATTATAATGTTTGGTGAAGCTTATATATTTCTCTTTAGTAATGGGAAATAAATCAACCTTTCCTTCCATTTTTGTTGCAATGTCTTATATTATGAAATTAGCATCATAACCACTCAGATTATGGAATACCACAGGAATTGTATGAAAATCCTAGGTTGAAAATGTCATCACAAATACGACAGTGAGTAGGTTTCTGAAACTCCATTTCCTGCTGTGACGTCATATCAATAGCGTAAGGGCATATGAAAACCGTTTCAACGTCTTCAACAAATTGATTTAATTAATCAGCAAACCACTGCATACAATCAAGACCCCGATAAGAACTATAAAAACTCAAGGAATCGTCATAGGAACATTTCACATAATATCCGACAGCTGCAGCTTTGTGATCTTGATAATTATTTTTTTGATTAGTAGGTATTAAAATGCTTTCCAAATCAGCATAAAAATGAAGGGCGCCTTCTCTTTGTTTTTATAATTTTTGAATTTAATAATATTTTCACCCAATTCAGGCATTCTGATAGCAGTTTCATTCATTTTCCTACAATCTTCTGAATGAACTTCAAGTTTTTGTTCTTTTCGGAAGTAACGAAGACATCTGTCACATACGAACTTCTGACCATCATGTTTACTCAACTGACCGATACCAGTCACGATAAATTTTTGATCCATACATTATGGTATCGAACAGATGTATCATCACCTTTATAATGATCTTGAATCAATAATAAGTTCACATGATTCGCCATTTTATTTTTAGTTAGGTAAGTCGGTAGTGTATTGAAATTCTTCCTTTCCCTTTTTTAGAACATAGACGTTGATTGATATCTGATTCTGATTCTCGAAGTTGGAAATCTGTTTTAGCGTCATCGGAAATTGAATTCCTTTCAACTTCAATACCTTCGAGTAATGGGGATACTTCGATAATCGTTGGGGATCTTTCTCAACAGGATATAATGTAGATGTGACAGCCCACGCAAAACAAGCATTATCATCATTCTTCACATTGATACAAGCTTTCTTATTTTGAATTTTAGGAGGTAATTCTATGTAGGAGCTTCCAAGTTGTGGGGTGAATTTATTGATATTAATGCCCAAGTTGATAACATTCACAAGAGCCCAACCGCTATCTCTTTCTTGAAAGTCTTCAAGTTCTGAAAGAATTGGAGATGTCACTTTTTGTTGGAACCAGTTTTTCAAATCAGTATCGCTGTATAAAGGGGCGTTCGGTGTAGTGAAGTATTTATATTCCGTTCGAGTTTTGTTTGCTGTCATAATTTCAAACTCTTCACAGAACACCGCATTCACTTTCACAGCTTCATCCTTCTTCAGAGCATTTAGTAATCTCCTACGGAAGATAGATTCAGAATCCTCCAGAAATCTTTAGGATCCTTGTGTTTCAAATTACTAATCACACCTGTTCTTATACGACTATCGAATGCTGATATTGAATCATCCCAATGTACTCTATCTCGTGATGTTTCTTTTTGATTTTCGATACCAGATCCCTTTTTTCTCAAGAACTTAAATTTGGATCTATAGCTCTTCACATGGTTCAGGGTACTCAAAAGACTCTGTTTTTCACCAACAGATGCAGTATTCTTTAATTTCCTATTGATTCTTCGAATAGCCATGGAACAATTTTTCAGACCATCTTCTATCACATTTTCATCATGTGTACCGATGAACAAAGCCACTAACCACTTCATCAATTGTAGACAACCTTTCATGTTCAACATTCTCGATGCAACTGAAACAGAAATCATATAATTAGCTTATATAGGTTAAAGGTATAAGTTTAACGATGACACCCCAACATAACGTTATTAGGATACGAAGATACACGAAGATGCTCGAAGCTCACGAAACTATGATGAGATACTCGAATAAGTGGAAAGTGGGCATAAAGCAGATACTCATTGATAAAAAACAGATACTCATGAATGAAAACGGATACTCATGAGCAAAAAACGGATATATAGCAGATACTCATAAACAAAAAACCGATATAAAGCGGATACTTAGCAGCCTCATGTTATAAAATAAAGTTTTTCAATTGATTTTTTCTTAATTTAAAACCATTCATCTCATATGAATAAGAATCAGACGTGAACGTGATGGAAGTCGAACAACACAGTAACGAGTTAACGATTGATAATTTCGATGAATTTGAAGATAAAACTACTATCAATAAACATCGTTCTTTATTCCCATCTAGTTTTCGTTTGCTAATATGTGGTGCGAGTGGCTGTGGAAAGAGTAACTTTTTTTTAGATTTACTTTTCCATCCTAATAGCTTACGTTTCATGAACGTATATATTTTCTCTAAAAGTTTATATGTATCAGGCAAAATACAAGCTACTAAAAGATATTTTATCGAAAGTTGATGGAGTGAAATATTATCCATACTCTGAAAATAATGAATTTTAAGCCCGTCATAAGCTGAAGAAAATTCTGTTTTTATATTCGATGACGCTGCATGCGATAAACAAAATATGATAAGGGCCTACAACGCTATGGGGAGACACCAATCTATTGACGTCGCTTATCTGTGTCAGACGTATTCTCGAGTACCGAAACAGCTGATTCGAGTAAACGCAAATATGTTTTGCCTTTTTAAACAAGATGATTTGAATTTACAGCACGCATGTTTTTTGATAAATTCATAAAACTTACTGGTACGGTGAAAGAATTACATTTCAAAATGAGAACTGATTCTAAACTATTGAGTTTCAACGTAAATTGAAAATACGGAAATTAATTGAAGATGTTCATAGAAAATATTTATCACTCAAATTGGAAAGATCCGATGAAGATGAGAGCTAAAAACGATTGTATTCCCCTCTAACGAATCAGCTTGAAATTCTTGGTTCTAAATTGGTAACCACATCATCAATGGATCCTGGGAAGATAAAAACTGACTCTGTTCAGTTTAAAACAGATCAGTTAAAAACAGAGCCAATTCAATTAACAACAGACTCTGATCCGTTTGAAACAGGTCAGTTGAAAACAGGTCAGTTAAAAACAGAGCATATGCAATTAAAAACAAACTCAACGACTTCTCAACCCTCTACCCTGAGCAATCGCATTATTCATTGAGATTATTACAACTCCATACATCTAGCAAAATTATTCTAAGTTCAAATTTTTCTCTTATGTGGAATATCTCGAAAACTATAAGTTCTAGCGAAAAAATAAATCGAAGAACACCCCCATCACCTCCTGTCGCTTTTTCAACTTTTCTATAGTACTGTTAAAAAATCAAAGTGGTTTGCACACGTTTTCTCAACCCTCTACCCTGACCGATCGCAATATTCATTGAAATTATTACAAGTCCATACATCTAGCAGAAATATTCTGTTTGTTTGCACACGTTTTCTCAACCCTCTACCCTGAGCGATCTCAATATTCATTGAACTTATTACAAGTCCATGTATCTAGCAAAACTATTCTAAGTTCAAATTTTTCTCTTATGTGAAATATCTCGAAAACTATAAGTTTTAGCGAGAAAATAAATCGAAAAACACCCCCAGTCGCTTTTTCAACTTTTCTATAGAACTGTTGAAAAATCAAAGTGGTTTGCACACGTTTTCTCAACCCTCTACCCTGAGCGATCGCAATATTCATTGAAATTATTACAAGTCCATATATCTAGCAGAAATATTCTAAGTTCAAATTTTTCTCTTTTGTGAAATAACTTGAACACTATTAGTTTTAGCGAAAAAATAAATCAAAAAACACACCCCAACATCCCCAGCCGCTTTTTCAACTTTTCTATAGAACTGTTAAAAAATCAAAGTGGTTTGCACACGTTTTTTCAACTCTCTACCCTAAGCGATCACAATATTTATTGAAAATATTACAAGTTGATACATCTAGCAAAATTATTCTAATTCCAAATTTTTCTGTTATATGAAATATCGTGAAAACTGTAAGTTTTAACGAAAAAATTAAGAAAGCTAACGTTCTAAAAACCATTTTATCTCTATTAATGAACAAGTCAGAACAAAAGTAGCAATTTCAAAAACATATTTCCATCTACAAAAGTAAAAACTTCAATTTACTCACCTAGATAATTTCACTCAAGCAGCACCTACTTCGACGACACTTCACGAATAACTATACCTGATGCAACCAACTACCTAGATATTTATATACTCCGAAGTTGTCGGGATTTTGAACCATGATATGTAACATATTATTACCATTTCAATTCTATGAAAATTCGCCAAAAACATGAGGTTTCATTTTCCATGGATTGACTTTTAAAGACGTTAGCTCACAAAGTTTGAGGATAGATTTCTTCTACAAGTTTTGCTGAAGGTATCTGCAGCATCAGAACACCCCATCACTGAAAGTTTTTTTCAATTCTTCGAAAAATGTATCTAAGTGCATTCGAAAAATGGTAAACAATAGGAATCGGTTTAATCAGCACCTCAATTTTATTATCAGCGCTACATGTATCCTGCTACCATTATCGCGACGTTGCCACTTTCAGAAATTAATCCTGACAATAGCGAACAAAATGATTACGTATAATTTAGGTTCTGTGCATACTGATATGAAAACTATACGCATTATGATTATTTTCTGATCGATAAAAACCCATATTGATTCTATTACAGAAATCGCTTTGAGGAGGATGCGTTTCAATTGTTTGGTTGCTAGCTGATCTGCGTTGGATCTGCCAGGTGAGCTGTCCGCTGAGCTGTCTGGAGCTGTCTGGCCGTCTTTTAGTTCGATCTGCTCTAAAACAAAACGTTAGGTTGGATAAGATAGATCGCTCGCGATCTATCTGATCGCTCATTCCAAATTGCTCCAATAGTCTAGTATATAAGACCCTAGACTCATAATACGAAAGTCCCTGGTTCAAATTCTGAAATATATAAAAATTTGCTACCTACCAGCCTGTATATATGATCCTACCGAATACAAAACAACCTCCTATTAGACCAACAATTCACCGCTCATTCCAAATTGCTTCAATAGTCTAGTATATAAGACGCTAAACTCATAATATGAAGGTCCCTGGTTCGAATCCTGAAATATATAAATAAAGATTTGCCTCGCATGAGTCCGCACCTGACAGTTCCTTATCCCACTACCCTCACCCTTTCACCCCCACGCTCCTACTCCACACCATTCCTTCACCCTCTCAACATTTGGACCCTCCAACCCCCTCCGACCTTGAAAAACCAGCCTACACTTTTACATTTATTTGGACTTATAAAATTTCAAAGTGGTATCATTTTCGCTAATTTGGACCTTAGAATTCCTTATGGAAATTTACATGTAAAAATGGACGAAATTGCGCCAGAACTATCCTAGCATATCTACTCTTATATGTTTTAAGTTCGTTTAATAAACAATACATCACTGTATTGGTAGCAATAACGAAATTTCTGTGAGTAATGTGAAAATATAGATTCTGGGGCATAAAAGAAAACACATAATTTTATGAGTCTAGGGTGAGCTGTTCAACAGTTGACCACCTGAATTTCTGAACACCACCCCGCTCTTATGTTAAGTCCTAGTTAAACTCTTACTGCAATAGTATCTTGATATGTAAATGAACTATATGTTTGTATCAAGAAGAAGTCCAATTTTCACAATGTTTCCGAGAAAAGTTATATATAAAAAAAATGAGATATGGCTAACTGTGTCCACCCTATGGTACGCTATTAACCATATGGGTAGGTCACAGTTAACCAAAGTGTACACACTTAACCACAGTGTACTGTGTGGATTATAACCACTAAATACGTCTAGTAGGAGTGGAAAAATATCATTGAATAGACTAATGACGTACAAGGCCTTTTTATTGAAAAAGATCATATCACAGAAAGGACATTTATTCCAACATCTAAGGGCTGAAGTTTCGCTGTTGTGTGTGGATGAAGTGTTAATATAGTGACTCCCGAAGACTTTGCAAGATCAAGCGCCTCAACCGACAGGTGGCTTTCATGGTTGTCCATTAATAAAATGTTGCATAACATCCATAAATGTATCAGCATTCATCCAACCAGTTTTTGCTGCCAATCCTAAAGTTCCTGGGGGTGCGCCGTGTATCATGTGTAGTTTGAATTTTTTCCTGGGAAATACCATGACCGGTGGTAAAGCATGTCTGGCAGCACAAACAATCAAACAAGTAGTGACCAACGTACCTCTTTCGCCACTTGTTACCTTCGCCACGTTGGTTCCTTTTCGTGCCAAAACCTTAGTTGGTTTTTGCACTGTACTAGTGGTAGTCTCGTCTAAATTATACAACCGAGTTCCATTTGCGAAGCTTTCATGTCTTCCCATAGCAGTTCTTAAGTTACTATAAAATGATTCAACATTATGCTTATTGAAAGCAGTTGCTCTTGCCATACTGCAGGCCTCTGGCTTTCTAAGAGAGATTTCCGGATGTCTTTTTCTAAATGATCGTAGCCACTCTTTTCCCGCCATTTCCGCGCTAATCCATGCTTGCGGAATTTTTTTTCATTCACTTTAGCCATTTGAAATGCTACACGCCGGCAATCTTTAGCGGTAAGACCGTAGAATAATTGAAGCACAATATTCTATATATTCTTTGAGCTCTTGCTCTTCTTCTAAAGTAAAAACTTGATTTACTCATAATTTGGTGTAAGGCGTACTGGTCCTCCTACATTCTCTTTCATCCTTTGCACGTATAAACGGACAGTTGGATATTTAAGCTGACACTCCGTATTTGCTTTTCTGATACTCATACCAGAATTGATTAGTTCCAACGCCTTTCTCATAGAACCTTCTGTGTGGGCACCCTTCTTTCTCTCCGCCGTCTTAGTTCGTCCCATCTGAAAATAGAATAAGTAATAGAAGCAATTGTATATTTGAATGTGGTACACAATTAACCATGGTTAACTGTTAGACACACCATCTTGGTTAACTGTGGACCACCCTACCCACATTCAAGTTGGTTCAAATAACGTTGAATTAAAAAACAAAGCAGATCAATGCACAAGTAAAAAGAAGAAGTTATATTTACATGCTAATAATTCTAAATGTTGAAGTTTTCGTAATAACGAAGTGAAAGACATAAAACGAAATCATACTTACGATTTATTTTTCACTTTTGGCACCGATTTTCATAAAGGTATCCACTTCTCGTTACACTCCCTATGCAAGCACGTCGCCGACTGGGAGACGAACATAACCAATGCTTACGCGTAATACAGCGCTGAGTTGCAGCTCAGAACAACGTCGCATTTCCGAATTATTAGGATGGTAATTGTGTACAACTGGCTAATTGTTGAACAGCTGACCTACCTCCCTCGAAATATCGATTCAACTGTTTGGAATAGCTTATTGAAGTGGACGGAGACATAAAATTTGATCAAAATCGGGCCTTGCACTCCAGAGTTATTTATAGCTATCGCAAATTTTGGCCAATGTTTATGAATCACCCTGTAGGCCCTGAAAGAGATGGTCTCAGTGTACAGAACAACCAATTTTTCTGAAAGGCCTGAATTTTCCGCATCCTGCATTCGCCATTAGGCTATGGACAACGAATCATGGAACACCCTGTAAAACATAGTGGTACAAACTTTGCCTCTTCAGTTTGATGAATTAAACTGAGGAAAGAACAAGTTTGCAAAGGCTGTATAGTGTATAAACTTCAAGGGCTGTCTTATTTAGGCATCACAGCACACAGACAACTCATACAGCTGCATTAAGGGAAGAAGATAAACTGTTAGTATTAAACTATTCCTGAAAATTTCTGAAAAATATTTCAGAAACTGGTGACTCAAATTAAGCTAAATAAGAGAAAACAACTGAAAAGCACTTCGTAATAATGACACGAGAAGTAATTGATAAACGAAATCTAGCAACCGAATGGTGAATTTCACAAAGAGTATTAATACCTTTATTGGCCCCATTAGGCCTTTTCGGAACCTTACTCGGGTTAAATCGATCCCTAACCTTCGCGTTTGTTTACCTGACCCGAACATCCAAACAGTGTTCGGAAAGTACGATGTTATTAACTCGATCACTGACCCAGGTTGATTTATCGTAACCCTACACAAGAGCAGGGTCCTAGAGAAGCTCTGATTGGGGTGCTGGAAGCTGCTGAGGAAAAACTCGACTGTCAGCATGTCGTTCTGGTAAGCGTTATTTCAGTTGTACCGAAATTGGTAAATACAGTGGAACTTCCCTATGACGAAAGCGCTAAATCCGCAAAAAAATTCGTTATGAAGAATTTTCGTTATACAGAAAATTTGTTTCTATAGTCGACTTCACTGATAAAGTCAAGTTTATCATTCAAACTTAAGCACTTGTTTAAGTTTATCATTCAAACTTAAGCACTTGCTTTTAGAGATTTTCGCACTTTTCACACTGCTGTAATGGTTAGATTGAAACCGAACAGCCAGGGGTGTATTTAAAACTGTTGCAGAAAGATCTTTCTGCCCGCCTTTATGATTTAGTTTAATGTCGGGATTTATTATTAAGAGTGATGTATGTTACGTTATGTATTTGGATTAAAGAAGTTAGTAGATTAGACTTTATTATTTATAATTTCTACAGTAACTGGTGACAAACGTGTTTGTTCAACCTAGAACACAGAACTTGTATCTTAACCTAAACTGGTTGGTCACAGAAACGTCAACATCAATGTTGCCAATCCCAACATCCCATTTTCTTAAAGATTCAGTCTCTTGGGAGGTTTACTGTACCTTCCCGAGGAAGTTACCTTATCCTTATTAACAAATTTGTTTCTATCTCAGTTGCACTAGAAGTTTCCATATCAGTTGCACTCGAAGTTTCATCTGTTTCACTTATCACTTCACTGTCATCTTCGTTGTCTTCATTAAAACTGTCTGTATCGCTTATGTCTAAATAGTATTTAACATAATTTTCTTCTTGTTCTGGGGATACATTGTTTCCAGTGTTTACATCATAAGATTGACTACAAAATTTTATAAATCTTCCATATCTTATAAATATTCTACCATCATCCAATTTGACTTTAAAATTTGAATGTTCTATTTTTAAGTTCTTCCGCAACAACAGCTGGCAACCACAACCCTTTGGGTTTCAATTGGACATACACATTCATCTATTTATTTATTCATTTATTTATTTATTTATTAATTTATTTATTAATTGTTTATTTGTTCATTTATTTAATTATTTATTTATTTATTCATTTATTTATTTATTGATTTATTATTAATTTGTTTATTGTTCATTTACTTAATTATTTATTTATTTATTCATTTATTTATTAATTTATTCATTAATTTATTTATTTCTTTTGCACTGAATTTTGGATGTGCCAATAACTTTCAATTTATCACCAGTATATGCCTGAAGTATTGTATAAGTTTTAATAATCTGTTTTCTAGAGAACCCTAATGATAAGAACAATTGCAGTGACATAACATTTGCCATAGTCCCAGTGTCAATCTTAAAACTAGCTATAGTCCGTTCACGAAAGGTTGAGCACATAGTAGGCGTTTCTTTATTTATCTGAAGTTGGCAGTATTTGCTGTCATAACGTAAAATAAAGTCAATGTTGCCGAATGTACCCGGCCTCGTCCGACGAGCTTGCGAGTTATCAGACAACTCTATGCAATATTGACAACATTGCGTATCAACCTGACATTCAAATAAACATCATAACCTTAAATTTTAATATACACAGTGGAATATGTCAAATTATCATGGCCAACCGACGGCTCAACCTTTCGTGAACGGACTATACCTTGTTATTTATGTATAGATCAGTCTTCCACACTATTGAATTCATGAACTTGGGTTGTTCTATACTCCCCAGATATATGATTTGGTCCATCTGACTTTCTTTTTCATTTCGTCTACAATGTAGTGTAGCAATTGTGCACACTGTGTAGCTTGTGCTTTCTTATTTATTTCTGAAGCAATTAGGTAAATTTCGAACCTGGCTCTCCACAGCTTCCAGTTTTCTGCGAGATTTCTCTGGTTGCTAACGGCGTTGTTTAGTTCTTATGTACCAGCTGAGTAGAGCAAAGGGTAGGTAGTTTCAAATGTAACGAAAACACCCCCACTCTCGACAAAAGGGGGTCAGAAATAAAACGGCTCGACTCTGCAGTGCCTGTTCAACCGAAGCTCTCAACGAGTACACATCGAAATATACTTGTAAATAATAAATAGTCCTCTAGTGTTCTTTACACCCCACGAATATACAGTCCACTACTATCACCAGCGAAATCCACGTCAAGGAAACTGTCGGTCAGTGCACACAAACCACCCCGCAGATCCAACAGGCGTGATACCTCGACTATCGCCCATCGTGGTTTAATTTCCTTTGAAAAATACGTATTTGAATGTACTGTATGTTTATTTAACACAATACCGACTGCGCCATGTTACGTTATGTATTTGGATTAAAGAAGTTAATTTAGATTAGACTTTATTATTTATAATTTCTACAGTAACTGGTGACAAACGTGTTGTTCATCCTAGAACACAGAACTTGTATCTTAACCTAAATTGGTTGGTCACAGAACGTCAACATCAATGTTGCCAACCCCAACAATGTACTTTGAATATTTTCGTAATAGAGATAATTTACTTCGTTTAGAGGGTTTTCTTCATGAAATTTGGATTCAAGGTGCAGTGTCTTGTACGATATTCTTTATACAGAGAAATTCAAAACTTTCAGTGTTGTTGTATTCATTGAGTCATTCTGAACAACATCAGTGAAACCAACAGGTGGCGATTTGTCTCAGTTTAGAAAATATGGACCCCAAAGTTCCAATATTCCATCGTCATGTCATTTTTTTACTATAACACACAAATTCACTTCGAACATTCAAACAACTATTCGATTAGTTTTATCTTAGGTATATTCAATAATTAATGCAGAAACCTCGAAATTCAAGAGGCACTACACATCCACAAATTCTAAGGAAAGCCCGCCGTTTTTAATGGTAGATTGGCACTGCCACATCAGCAAGACGGAGCAGTGCTGCCAACATTACCACGAAGAACGGCGTGCTTTCCTTAGAATTTGTGAATATGTGGTACCTCTAGAATTCGATGTTTCTGCATTATTTATTGAATACCTATACCTGAGATGAACCTAATCGAATAGTTTTTTGAAAGTTGGAATGTGATTTATAGATTAAATTGGAGCAATGAATTTGTGAAAAAAGCGACGTGAAGATGGAACATTTTTTGTGGGCCCATATTTTCTAAACTGAGACAGACCACCACCTGTTGGTTTCACTAATGTTGTTCAGGAAGACTCAATGAATACATTGACCGAAATCTGGTCGATATCTGAAGGTCACCGAAATTCGATATTTAGGTACCCCGAAATTAATTCCTCACTTCGGTTAACATAAGTAAGTTTGTGTGCTATCAGTGTTTCATCAATATGATCCCGAATTCTCTAGGGACTGAAAAAGAATGAGCTGCTCCTCCTCACAGGGTCACGGGTCGGTGCCGTCTTAGTAAATACTTCATGAGACTTGACGAATGAATATGAATGGTGAACTAAAACTTTCTAACCCTAAGAGATAAAGAGAAATGAATGGCACTTTTCGAGTTACAAGCCAAATTTCACGATGCACCATTCACTTTTCTCTATCTCTCAGGGTTAAAAAGTTGTAGTTCAGGTATCACCAATTCTAGGCACCCTATACCGGGTGTCCTAAATTCGTTGTCTAGTGAAGGGATCTCACAAACCCGATGAGATAGAACAAAATGTATTGAAGAAAAATTGATTACTTCAATGAATTCTACCGAAAAAAGTGCATGTATAATGTTTTAGTTTCATGTTTATAACTTCAGTAATAAAGAAGTTGAGAACTTTTCATTTGACGCCATTTGCCGATTTTCTTTAATTGCTCGAAAACGGTTCGACTAAAACGGCTGCGGTTTTCACTAAATGAATTCTTTCTTTTTTTTCTTAAGAATGCTCTACAAATTGAAAATTCCAGTCAGATTATTCAATTTCTTTCGCAAAAACCAGCCCAAACTCACAATATCATATGTTTAAATTAAAGTACATCAGAATATAAATGATTATAATATATAATAGTCCAACTGCGCTGTTATAATCATTTATAGAAACCCTGTTTTTCCGAAAAAACATTTTTTAAATTATAACACCCTATAACTCAGAAACAATAGTTCATAGGAACCTCAGATCAATAAAATACATAGATAGGCCCTTTCAGATATAATCAGAGATATCAATAAAGTGAAAGCAGAAAATAATAGTAATCGATAGAAATCAACCAATATTAAACTCATACTTCGGAGCTAATTTCATCCCCGTTCGAGACAAAATGCAAGGAAGTGGTATCAACCAGAGCACCTATGGATGGCCATTTCGTCCTAATTAGGAATCATCAGCACAGGATAGCTCTGAATGATACAAGGTATTTCTTGGAACTTACAGCGAAACGGCATCTGGTTTAAGGTATTATATATACCGAAAACGCCATCTCTTGCTCCATACGAAAACTTTCTTCCATAGCATGAACCTCCAACGAAGTAGCGAAATGTTTACCATTTGTTGATTGATACCACTTCCTTGCATTTTGTCTCGAACGAGGACGAAATTAGCTCCGAAGTATGAGTTCAATATTGGTTGATCTATCGATTAATATTATTCTCTGCTTTCACTTTTATGAATATGTTATATTTATCCCTTTTAAGTACCCTAAAATGCACGATTTTGCCTTTGGTCAAATTTCAAAACAAAAACAAACATTTGCTTTGTATATCTTGTCCTCAAATTCATTCTATTAATATCAAGCTTGAGGCCTATTTAGGTATTTTGTTGATCTGAGATAGGAACTCTATGTCGTAAATCATTTTTGGATGACCCTAGTCTGAAACACCCTGTATAAATACAATAATGAGCATCATAAACATGGAAAACTTTGATACCAAATCAAATCCGCAAGAAAATTATTTTTAACGAGAAACTTGTTCAATAAAATATTTCACAATATTTTTTTAACCAAAAATTAATAAATGATAAGACCGCTGCAATTTATATTTACAGATATTTAAGATCGCATTGTTCTGAAAAGTATGACACGATGAGGATGCAAAGTAGAAACCGGATGATAAAAATAGATTGCTATACATCATAAAAGATATTCTATCATCAATAATTTTTCCATTATCATTTTCGGCTCGATTGATCCTATAATCTATGTTCATTTGTTTTCAGGTCTTTCCAGCTAATAGGCCAGACAAATCAATAATAACGAAGACATTCATGTATTTGGCATTTGAGATTTTGTCTCCAACATCACCCATTGTTCCACCAGCACTCGCTTCTGAGCACATCTGCATGCTTTTTGAGATCGAGTAATTCACCCCCGGCTAAGCCTCGGATCTTTCGTTTTCGTCCAAAAATTAGAATATAGTTATTTTAAGGTGCTTCAGTTTTAAGCCTGCTGTTTGATGACTTATAATTAAGATTATAAAGTTATTCACATTCTATAAGACTTTAGCTTCGCTGCCGCATTATTATCAGAAAAAATCTTCACCATTTTCAAATAATATTTTCCTTTTTCTAAATCCTGAATGTTTGTACTTATCATGGGAGTTTTGTATTCATTGAACGCCTCATTTCTGACGGGGTATTGATTTATATTATATTTGTATTGTTTTAGTTAGCAAGTAAACGAATGGACGAAAATGAAAGAAATGTAGTATAGTTTTTGTAGTGCGGAAAAAGTTATGCACACAAAATTGAAAAATTAAAAAAAAGCTTGTAATCATTTACATATTGTATTAAATAATCATTTGTAGTTGAGATTTAATATAACATAAGTTCATTTTGAGAATTCACCTAATTTTATCTTGTAATCAACGTATTGAATTTGTAGATTATTTAATGAATATAATACTACAAGCCATTTATTGTTTTCATTTCTACCCGGAAGGATACGAATGTCAATCAGAGAAAGTACTAGGAAATTAATTTTTCAAAGTTGATCATCCTCGACTCTTACAAAAAATAAAAATTAACGTAATTGAGATTGTTAACAATGAACTCTGAGAATAATTTTAATAGATTAAAATCAATTAATCAACCAAATTCAAACTCATTCTTCTAAACTAATCTCGTCAACATTCAAATAACATACGAGGAGGTAATACCATTCAGAGCATCCATAGATACATATATAGCTTTTCGCCTTATCGGGCTTCATCAGTAAGTAAATAACTCTGAAAGATAAAGGCATTCCAGGAACGTATACGGGGTCTTTATAAATGATTGTAACATGCTTTTGAAATTTTTATCTTATGGTTTCTTATGCAAAGTCTACAAATTTATGATTCCAGTCACATTATTCAATTTCTTTCGGAATGAATAGCATAATCCCACAGTATCGTTTGTTTAAATTCAAATTTACATCATAATTTTAAAATTTATAATAGTCCAACGCCAACTGCGCTGTTATTATAGTATATGGTATACTGCTTCGGGTATTATTTGTACGAATACCAAAACGCCATTTCTGAAAATCCTTACAAACTAAACAGCCTATCCCCTCCATGAACTTTGAACGAACTAGTGAGCAGTGATGTTGCAGGTGTTATAACTTTTTCGTTATATTTCATACCTAATGTTAACGGTGTTACGTCCCATTCTGAAATTAGGCAAGGGTATTAAAATCATCATTTCAGCTTCAACTGTTTGGACTGATAAACAGTAGTAGTTTGATATTGAACAGAGGAAAAATGCGTTTTTTCAACTCATATTCTGAAAAAGGAACTAATTGGCAATTAGTGGACTTCTAGTCTCTAGCTCCTAAAGTTAAAAAATTAGAGTGATCACGACCGAACAGAATAATTTTGATATAGGAATATTCATCAATGAGTCCAACCGAGTCGTCCGAGTCATTCAAGACCTCACCTGGATCAAAATTCCAAACGTTTTGCAAAACCATGGGACGCTGTTCCCCCCAAAACTGCTTTATAACTTTTAGTTTTCGCGTAATTCATCTCCGATTAGTTATCTGATTCATTTTAATCAACAGGAAGTGTGTAATCCCAGAGGGAAAACCTCATAATATTCGTGATAAACATTCTTGCGAAGAATCTAACTGAATGTTCTATCTGGTGCCTGTGTGAGAGATCATGAAAAGGTGTGCTATAAGACTTAAATATGTACATATGCAGGTGAGTTGAATATCATAATAATTGGATTTTTTCAATAACTTCAATAGATAGTCAAGGGCATAGTTTTGTGGAGAATTAGGTGGAAGCTATTGATATCGATTGTAATATAATCGGGGAGTATTCTGCATTTCTAGTAAACTTTTCTACAAAGCTATTGAGTTAATTCAAAAAGAATCACAAAATGGAAACACATAAAGAAAAATGTTCTTCGGCTCTTAAATTATTGCCCCAACAAATCAAATTGGTCAGTTGCTCATTTAGATGTCAGTTTTGGTGCTTCGATTTTTCAACGTATAAATCGTATCACTTATATCTTAGTTTTTCAACATAATATCAAACTATTCTATTTCGTATCCGAAAAATAAAAGTGATTTATCATAATTATGTGAAAGTTTCTTACACAATGTTGATTACTTAGTTTCAACTCACTGAAAATTGTCACTGGTTTTAATAATGATATTTTTTTATGATTATTCAATCAAATCATTTTTCTTTATCCTCCGTTTCTGACAAACCGCAAAAAATAGTCCAATTAGCTTCAATTTCTTCACCGGCCATGAAATGAAAATTAATTTATCCATTTTCGTCGCAGATAAACTTCTCGATCACCCTGTCGTTGAAGTCAGGAATGTTCTGCATGCCGGGTACATTCGGCAACGTTGACTTTATATTATGTTATGACAGTAAATACTGCTAACTTCAGATAAAAAACAAACGCCTTCTATGCGCTCAAACTTTCGTGAACGGACTATATTTCAAAATTGACATTTGCTATTGAATTACAATTTCGTATACTCTAAACTCATTCAAAAATTCGAAATGCTGTGTAAAAATTGAGAAAGGATTAAAAATTTTGAGTCAGGGCAGTAGAATTTAGAGATGTTTCAGTGGCATCCCACTTCACCTCTTTTTATAAACGCAGTAGATATTCAATTTTAAAATATTTGAAAAAATTTTTTTTAACTTTGACATCCTGTATCTCTGTAACGAAGCCGTTTGGGACCCCATGTTTATATGGACTTTTCTTCTTAAAAGCAGCTGGGGAAACCCCCTCTGGCGTTTGATAACGTTATTCTGGAAAATCCTGCATATTTCATAGAATATTGAATTCAAACCATTCGGGACTATTCAATTTAAAGTATGTAAGAAACCGGGATTACACATTCGACGAACGTATACGTTCTTGATATTTCGAGCGTAGATTTTTGTAAATTGTAATATTTATGTCCGATATTCTCGAGCATATCGTCAACTACTGGTTCCGGCGATAGTGTACGTTTATTTCGAACAGATATAATTTCCAAAAATCAACGCTCAAAATATCACGTATACGTTTGTGATATTTTGAGCGTAGATTTTTGAAAATAAATAATTGTAATAATTATATTCTATTTTCTCGAGCATAGCGTCATCTACTGGTTCCGACTAAAGTGTACGGATATACTCGTAATTACTTCGATTTCCAAAATTTTAAGCTTTGAGTATCACGTACGTATACGTTCGTCGAACGAGTGATCGCGAGAAGTGACACCCTGGTCAAGTTCTCGTTTTCGCTTGTTATATTCTGTTGATTGTGATTATACCGATTATTCCTGGGCTTCGTTAAAGCCTTTCAGAATCTATGAAGTTCGTGCTTTCCTGCTGTGTCTTTTCTCCATCTTAGACACAACTGCTAATTGTTGACCAAGAAGTGAATGGTGATCACAATCGGCGTAAAAATACCTTTCTTAGTCCGGAATCGAACTCGCAACCTTCCCTCTACTAGCATGACCCCCTGAGCTAACGACACTAATATACAAAGTGGGCAAACTTCAAGGGGATATCATTCGAGTGAATTGCCACAAAAATGTCATAACGCTTGGTCGAAATGTTGACGGTTATTCTCCAATTTAACATTTATTGATTTTACGAAATATTGCTTTCCCTAATTATTCAGTTTTACTTGTAGTCTCATCAAATTTGACCACATATTCGAAAAGGGAAATAAACTTGCTGCTAGATAAGACATTGCTTGTGCAAAAAAACTCTTATTGCGAGCGTGGTAAGGAGGTGAATATCACGATTCTGAAGTTAACAAAATAAGTCCTATTTTTCAATGGTTTATTCGATGAAATATCAATAATTATGCACATGTTTTTTTTTCAGTCAAAAATACCTCATTTGGTGTCCTTCCGAATGGCATATCCACTTTTGTGCTAGCTGCTCCGCCATAATATAATATCATGGCTAACATGATAACAACGAAAAAGTCTAAAAATTCCGAACCTGATTTTGCTCTATTTTGAAGCTCTCGTGATTGAAAAATATGATACCACCACGACCGCATTGTGTGCAAGTTTTTTTGCACACATACTCTCTTATCTTGTAGCAAATTTATTGCCCTTTTGGAATATATGGACAAATTTGATGAGACTAAAAGGAAAACTGAATAATGACCACTTTCGAGAAAAAAATCGAAATATTTCGTAAAATCAAGAAAAAAATGTTAAATTGAAGAATAACCGTCAACATTCTGATCATGTGTTAAATGACATTTTTCGTTACAAACCACTCTTATAATCTCCACTAGAAGTTTGGCCACTTCGGAAGTAGACACCCTGTATGAAATATGTTCGCTGGGTAAAAATGTTTCAATTTCATTTTACTCCAGTGTCCAGAGAAGTACGAATATGGAATACGAATCAATCATTTATGTAAGTAAGTCATTTCCTAGCCGCCCCTGAGTTTGAATCATCTCTGTTTGCAGAATTATTATACATTTCCTGATTTGTCTTTTCTACCACTGTTTAGTGGTTTCAACCTATGATGTATTATTGCTCATGAGCAATAAAGATGGTGATTTTTGCCTTACAAATAGTTCATCGGCTATGTATTATAGGACAACTACTGGAGAGGTGAAAACAGAAGGTAGGTTTCAAAAGAGCATTCTCACTTATTTTTCGAAAAAAATATTCAAGTATTTTATCAATAAAAAGTAGTTGAAAAATATGATAAAGGTTTGGAAACGAAATGTTCAGGTAGTATGAGTAGCAAAGTATTTTGTTGAATTAATTTCAAGCATGTAATCATCATATTCTGAATCGAATAAAATAAACTACCTTATAACATTGTTCAAGGGGTTTAAACAATGCTTCTAATTTAATTTTGAAATACAGTGGAGCTTCCCTATAACGAAAGCGGTAAATCCGCTAAAAAAATTCGTTATAAAGAAAAAAATTTGTTTCTATAGTCGGCAATGTCGCGGTCGACTTCAATGATAAATTTAAGTTATCATTCAAACTTAAGCACTTCCTTTTAGACATTTTCGCACAACTTTTCACAAGCGTAATGGTTAGATTTAAACCAAACAGCCAGGGGTGTATTTGAAACTGTTTCAGAAGGAACTCTCTGCACCAGTGGCGCAGCCAGAATTTTGTTTTGGGGGGGGCTGAACTGAACAATTTTTGATGATACAAAAATAACGAAAGTTGCAAAAAATAAAGGAGAAAGAAGAAATAACGAAGAAATTAATCTTTGGGGGGCTGCAGCCCCAAAGCCCCCCCCTGGCTGCGCCAGTGCTCTGCACGACGTAATGATTTAGTTTAAGGTCGGGATTTATTACGTAGGTACGTCCAGAAAAATTTCGGAAAAAAACCCACTCATATATCTTCTTACCAATACCCATTCAAAGAGTGATGTTGAATATTTCGTTATATAGAGAATTTACTCCGTGTTAGAGAGTGGCTTTAACGGGGAATTTGGATTTAAGGTGCAAAGGCTTGTACGAAATTCGTTATACCTGACGTTCATTACAGGGAAGTTCCACTGTATCTATTTTTACAGACGACTAAAACTATTCATTGCGAGGCAATATTTTTTTTATAAGGGGATAATCCACCAAAACTATCTGATTCAAAGATGAAGCATAGTAGAGGAGACCAGGGCCAATTGTCTCAAAGTTCATGCTCAATTGAGTTTACACTCAGCCCAACTCCAATGTAATTCTTACTTTGCCACGAAAAAAAGTGGTATTTGATTCTGAATACATGTTATATGTGACAACTACCCTCAGTCTACTATACCTTTACCTCGTAACATGTTTTGTTTTCATTGAGAAAAGGGAAAACTATTCCGTCTTGCCATTTTCTAGATTTGATATAATTCCCTGCTCTTTATAATTTCAGCTACTTCTTTCAACAACAGCAACTTTTTTTGTCATTTCGAAACAATCGAGAATCAGAAAAATTGTCTCAATAATATTCATGGAAGTGCTTGGTCTCTCACCTATGCATTTGACACCCCCATACTAGATATGCGATGGGAACGTGAGTACCTACATTTATATTATTCGTTTGACTTGTGTCTCTTGCCTCCCTGTTAACTATCAAAATACAGGGTGTCCAGTCTATTGACATCAATAAATTATTTTGAGATTCCTCAGAAATGTGGCTATCAAAAAATACCCCATATATGTTATGCGATTTTTCGTAGTTCTTGAGTTATGATTTTTGAGTGTTTTTCAATGTTATTTTGCCAGCTAGGTTTGAAAAACATATATCTTTCTATGCAGTAAGTAGTTTGCAGTTTTTATTTTGACGTACTGAATGTTGCTCCAATAAAAAATATATTCAGCTTCCTGAAATCACTGCAAGCTACCCGAAATGGATTGAAAGCTAGAACTTCAGTTTTCAGTAAGATGTACTCAAACATTTATATTATACATTTAATTTATAAAATAATTTTGGTCTCAACACTGATGGAAAATGTCAACATTCGTTAGAATTGCTAGTTGTGAAATTACCTGTTTGGGATAGAAAATGAAACTTGTTTTTATTATTCTGATTGTTAACATAACTATTAATGTGAGAACTTCGTTTTTAAAACTTAGACTAATTTTCTTGCTATGACTCAGCTTCAACGCTCGGATCAATTTTATAACCTGACCTGACGATGGCATATTGCCGAAACATGTAGTTAGGTATTTGACCGAACAATAAATGAAGCTAATGAATAAGTAAGGATTAGACTAATTTCACCCTTACATAGAGAATGAAAGGCACCTAATACTAAAAATTACTATTCACTTCAATAATTTTTCAAAATCCGTGTCTTCAATTTGAAAAAATTACTCACTTTTTTCCCGGGAAAAAAAGTAATTTCGTGAAAAGTCACAATTCTTTCACTATTAAATGGTCGTTATTCTGTCACAGAAAAAAATAGTCAACTATACACGGGAAAAATATTAGATTTCAGCTCTTGGTTTTGTCTCCCGACGCGAAGCGGAGCTAAAATCGAGTTAAAATCTAATACTTTTTTTCCCTTGTATAATAAATAACTATTTTTTATCTCTGAATTGAAAATGAATGTTTGAGTAAATCCTACAGGACGATCATACTAAAAAAATAAAAACTGCAAAGTACTTACTGCATAGGAAGATATGAATTTTTCATGCCTAGCTGGCATAATAACATTGAAAAAGACTCAAAAAATTATAACTCGAGAACTACAAAAAATTGCATTATATAGGTACATGGGGTATTTTTGGATAGCCACAAGTCTGAGGAATCTAAAAATAATTTATTGACGTCAATCGACTGGACACCTGTATAATATTGTAAGTGCTACTACAGTTATATTGAGTGTAATTTTTAAGAGAATACAAGAACATGGATCGAATAGCTATGAACAAAAGATTCTTTTAAACTAACCTTTAAAATGGACCGTGTTGAAATTGAAAACACAACGGTTTTTTGCAAATACCTCCAGAACTTTACATCGTACTGAAAAAAGCTTTCGTGAGCCTGTTCTTATCATAACATAACATTGCGGATATTTTTCTAAAGTCCTTATTGGTGAAGGTTTTGAATGGTTAGTGGGTGTTTTGCACACAAAAAAGAAGCTTCTGGTCATACGCTCCAAGATCTATCCTATCTGTTATAGTGAAAAACATGATCAATTTTTTGAAATATGTAATTTTTTTCAAACTTATTCTCTAACAGTTAAATAATTGACCATATTTTTAAACATAAAATTTTATTTATATCGAAAACAGTCGACTATTAAGCGAATGATCAGGAGTACCGGTATTTTTTCTTCATATAACTCATAAAAGTTCTCGATAAAATCATTTTGTTTCAGATTTTCCTGTGGTAAAATTACCTCCTGAACGTAGTGAGGCTCCCTATGAATGGATACGACAACCGGAGAGAATTTTAAATTCTAGGTTGTCTTATCTTTATTAGGAAGTGAAGTTGGTCTCTTCTTAAGCGATCGAGCTGATGCAAAAAAGGCAATGTGGTATTCGATAAAGCTCGATGGTAATAAGATTTCCATTCAGAAATGTATTCCTGAAACTACTTTTTCGAGCTGCAATACGATTTCTTCAGATGTGAGTAAATTAATGGGGTAGCTACTTAATACTAGTTTAGTTTTAGTTTAAAAAGGGGTTACAGTTCACTGCGACCTCAAGGTCTATTGTACCCCTTAGAGAGCTGCTCGGACCATACTCTCACATCTCGCCTTCCAGTTCCAGAGATCTGATAAAATCAACGGCTTCAACGAGTCTAGTTCCTTCCTCTTACAAGTTTCTCGCTCAAGGCATTCTCCTTAGGCTCGCAATGCCAAAGCATTCAGTGACTGAGTGAATTGGTTTCTTCCTCCTCCCCACAGAACTACACTCGTCAGTGTCCGATAATCCCATCCTCAACAGGTGCTTCCTGAGGGGACAGTCTCCTGTTCTTACTAAGATCCAGATATCTTTGGATCTTACTGTTTCAACGTTCCGGAGGAACTTAGTGGAATGATTCATCCCTGGGAGATTCCGTCAGAGTTTTATCCTCTCGGATTTCTTCTTCCCCAGAAACTCCTTCTTATAGGTACATTTATCTATACCACATAAGGGTTCTGGGCCAATGAGTGACATTCGTGCGTCCTCTTTGGCAAGTGTATTGGTCTCTTCGTTTCCTTTGATTCCCGAATGGCCGGGAACCCAGATTAAAAAGACCTTATTTTTTGCCTACCTCATTGAGTTTGTTCCGGCACTCCAAAAGCATCTTTGAGTCAATGACGTAGAAAATCAGTGCCTCAGTAGCAGCTTGACTATCTGAGTGTATGACTATATCGCACTTCTGATAGTTTCTTTCTAGATTTATATCTAGACATCTTTCAATAGCTAAGATTTCGGCTTGAAAGACGCTCATACAGGAGCCTAGCGACAGTGCACACTTGGTAGTTGGCCCGTATATCCCAGCGCCAACTCATGAAGAAGTTTTGGAACCATCTGTATACCATTTTACAGTATTTTTACTGTTCCCATTCCTCTCTTTTACTTAGCAATGTCCTGAAGTTTTTCTCAGTGTTACTTTCTTGATCATTTACATCGCTAGGGAGGTTCGCAGATGAGATGTAGTTGTTCAGAGAGGACCAGATTCTCTGATTCCTTATTTACTTACATACTAGGCACCAATAGAGTTATTTTGGTATAAATCATCGGAATATATATTTCAATTCAAGTATGTGTTCGAATCATGGCTTATAAAGTATTATCTAGTTGATTCAATTAGAAATTGAAGGATGGTCATGTACACACTACTTTTAAGCTTTAACGGCAGAATTGTAAAACTTCCTTATATAACTACAGGGAAACTCTATGCCGAACAGTTCCTGAAGTGTGGAATTTTCTTCAATTTTCAACTCCGAAAACTTGCACGAAGTTTTTAATAAGTGTTTGTATCCTTATCATAAAGCTTAATGCCAAATTTGACCCGATTAGATTTATTGTTTTGAAATATTCGATTCATAAAATTTCGAATATTTATAATTGGAAAACAAAACACGGTATTTTTTTTAAAGATCCTACAGAAACTATAACATCTTTATTTCATCATTGAGCAACCTAATGTAAACTACAAAATTAGATTATATAAGAAACCCATACGGAAAAGTTAGCTGTACGGAATATTAAGTTTGGTATCATCACCTTTAATAATTGCTGTCACCCCTCGGGAAATCCATTGCTTTTAGAATCCTACACGACAGTGAAGATTAATAAATGAATCTAGAGTATTGAAATGGTTTTGTTAGATGTGTTAATTTTATCATATTGTTCCACTATTGTATGGGAAATCATTATAGTCTCATAATTTATGTAATTTTGTTTCCTTTCAATATGTAGATACTGTAGTGGGTTTTTAACCTGTTTGTTTCTCTTGTATCAAATAAATAAAAAAAATGAAATAAACTTTGTAAAATTATCTACCATAATCTAATTGAAATTTTCAGATGTCAGACCATTTACGTCTGAGTAAAAAAAATGGACTCACATAATTATTGAAAGGAATGGAACAAAGCTATGTTTGAAAACACACGAGGAAGTAGAAATTCATTGTTTTGCAGATAATGATATGTTTGAATTGAACTATTTTTTGCACATAGTCAAAATTCAAATGCATATTACAAATTACATCGAAGTAAGTAACAATAATTTTATATTATAATAAGTTGGTTGCATACTGATTTTTATATATTGGTGAGATGGATCAGCACCAATTTTATGAGATGTTTATAACATGGACGAATAAACACTTCGTATGTATTCTGCCCGACATTCAGAAGATAGAAATCAATCAGTGTTCGAGCCACAAGTGTTCAATATTAAGCATTAATAACCTTATTACACCATGCCTTTTTTTGTCTATATTCGAGCCTTTTTTCAGGACTATTTGTTGTGTAAATTTCCCCCAAATGAGTATTACACCATGCCATTTTCAAGAGTTGTTTCAAGGGGTTTAAGGTAGTAAATCCAAAATTGCAAATACTGAAGAAAATGATCTTTTACCTCAAGCTTGTGTTTTGTTGAAATATTTTCTAAAGAATACCATGGTATCTGTTCTGATATAAAAAATAATGTTGCAAACAATAGGAGATGAAATTCAATTTGAATAAATCACCTATAACTATTATTGAAACTGTAACTGTTATTCTGAAAAATAACAAAAAAGGGGTTCACAGGAGATAAAAGCCTTGGATGAACTAAAAATCAGGCAATAAAAGCATCGATTCTAAAGTAATCAAATATAGGTAAAAAAAGGTATGTCTCTTCATTTATTTGTTTATTATAATATGCCCATTCATTAAGTTCATTATTCATAAGAATTAAAATAAAAATTAACAAAGATATTATTGCGCAATTCAGAGAAAAAAAATAAAAGGTTACGCACGATGTCAAATGAAATGGAATATAAATATTTGACAGATTCTTTGACTAATTTACAGCTACTTAGTTCTTTGTTGGACCAGCTGAGAACCAGAATCGTTCATTTTTTATAATATATATGTGGGATTCGTATTTATATTTATACATTGTATATTATATTCTATGTTGATTCTATGACGTTATGAATAATAACGTAGATGAAGTAGGCGAGAAATAAAAGATGAAGATAGTTGTCAATCAGATTTAGAATCAGATTGAGACGTGTTTTTAAGAGACTGTATTTCCTCCCGATTTTGCTGTTGTTCCGTGAATAAAGTTTTATTAAAATCTCGTGGTAGTTTTACAATAACCCTAGACAACGTAAAAAAGCCTACATTTTGGGGGCCTGTCCGGGATAAAGAAACAAATCGTCCGGGATAACGAAACAAATCGTCCGGGATCAAGAAACAAATCGTCCGGGATTTTGAAAAAATCGTCCGGGATCACGAAAAAAATTGTCGATTTGGATGAACAGGAGATCTGAACTATTGACTGAGTTTGGATCATTGACGAAGAAGAAGACGAAGTAGACGAAGATCTGAAGGAAGAAGACGAAGTAGTGCTGCAAGGCGAGGTTTACCCTTTTCACCAAAAGACGTAGATGAAGTGAGGAGACCCACGGCGAGGACTTTCAGACGGAAAGCTGGGGCTTGGGTTCCGAACGACAGGTGGAATTGGTATTGATAGAGTTCGCAGTATCAAGATAGGAGATTTTGCTGCAAGACGAGGTGTACCCTTTCCACTGATGGACGTAGACGAAGTGAGGAGACCCACGGCGAGAACTTTCAGACGGAAAGCTGGGGCTTGGGTTCCGAACGACAGGTGGAATTGGTATTGGTAGTGTTTTGCAGTATAAAGGTAGGAGACGTACTGACTGAGGGAGGCTTTTCGAAAGGAATTCATCCACATTTGTATTTTTTTTTAGATTGTCAATTGTGTCATTTTGTAAAGGAGTACAGCCACTTAACAAACAACGGTTATAATATTTTTATATTTATACATATTTATTTTATATAGAGTTTTTGAAGCTTGGATGCAACTCGGAACTGAATCCGAGGCGGA
Organism: Propylea japonica; assembly: GCA_013421045.1. Classification (NCBI taxonomy): domain Eukaryota; kingdom Metazoa; phylum Arthropoda; class Insecta; order Coleoptera; family Coccinellidae; genus Propylea; species Propylea japonica. The sequence continues at coordinate 24,199,104 of CM024247.1, read as the reverse complement.
TTCTCCGTAGGATGGCCGAGTGTGGGATTCGTATTTATATTTATACATTGTATATTATATTCTATGTTGATTCTATGACGTTATGAATAATAACGTAGATGAAGTAGGCGAGAAATAAAAGATGAAGATAGTTGTCAATCAGATTTAGAATCAGATTGAGACGTGTTTTTTAAGAGACTGTATTTCCTCCCGATTTGCTGTTGTTCCGTGAATAAAGTTTTATTAAAATCTCGTGGTAGTTTTACAATAACCCTAGACAACGTAAAAAAGCCTACATATATTATCCGAATTTCAGCCTTAACGATAACTACAGATCATGCAAAACTGATGCAAACATGATTTCACTCAGTAACCAGTAATCTTCACAACTGCTACTAATGGAAATAAACACTCAGTTCGCACCACTTTTCTCAATGGATAATAATACTAAAACTGAATAAAAGTTATTCAATCAACTCGTTTGATAATCTAGTTGATTACAATATTTTCTATCGTCCGCGTTATGAATCGAGTATATACTCTTGATAGAAATACATTCTTATTTTGTACAAGACACACATTCGGCATAATATAAATTTCTATGTTTTATTCCATTATCTATATTCTTTTGATTTTTGAATTGAGATCAGAACAGAATACAATACATGAAACAAAAAAGTCCCTAGCTGAGGTTGGTGCAAAATGGGGTACCATACTATTCTGACGTATGATACCAGAGCACAGGGAAAACCTCAGTAGAAAAAACCCTGTCTCGCTGTTTTTACAAACTTAAAACTATTCGAATAAATACCTTCAATATTTAGATACAAAATACTCAATTCATGCTCTTGGGCCAGGAGGGTGTTTTAAACCAGGTCTGGTATTCCAAGTGATGATTTTTCGAATCTTCTGTTCATCAAAGAACGCTACAGGACCCTCATCTCCCATAGATTTAAATGGTGGTATTTCATCTTAAATATCGAATACAATATCGGAATAATGATAGGTATGTCATTTTGACATATTATACATATTCCAGTAGAGTTGTGGCATTACTCGTATTGGTTCTGGGGTCGATTCTTGAATTATGTCGTGTTCGCGAATCGACAAATGTCGACCAACTTAGCAGGGAAGTTGGTCGACAATTGTCGAATCGCGAACACGACATTATTCAATAATCACCCCCCTGAATACCTTGTGTTTGATTGTCCATGACAATAAAAATGGGTCATTAATGTTCAATTTCGTATACGCTAAACTGACCTTTTATTTTGAGGTCGGCGAAAAATTATATTAATGACACATGCCAGATGACTGTTGTCCATTTCCACATACTGAATACTGAGATACCTCACATCGGGTGTTTCCTCTAGAAATAATTCATTATCGATTTTCAGTAATTGATTCAATTTAGTTGTTGGATAAATTAAAATTATATATTATTTTGTTATGAATGCGTAAGTTTTTAATGTTTACTTCATTTCAGATCATTTTATGCGGAGTAGCTATACATCTCAGGCGAATTTTTCGAATCAGTTTGAAACGAGATCTAAGAAAGTCTGTATTTCTATCTTTCTGAAAACGTGTCCGATCTGTTCAATTTCAGTGCAATTCATTAATGAAAAGTCTAAAATATTATCACGAAATGCTGTCGAATCTACCAACGTAAGTAATAGTTGGTAATATATAAGATAAACAAAAAAATATAAAAAATATTTTTCCAATTTAACTCTATTAATAAGAAATTTCGGAAAAAGCCTACGATATATACATAATATCCAAAAATATTTCAGGACAATTGGAGTAAACATGATATTGTGTTGAAGGATGTCGATAGCAAAACCATAAGAGTGCAATTGACGACTATTCTGAATGGAAAACCTCAAGGAAAGGAATATTGGGCCTTTGATAATTTACGATCGTGCTACGAAGGGGGTGAGTTGAATGAGGACATTTAAATCAATTATTGGTGATAGAAATACACCAAAAATATTTGAAAAATATCGACTTTGTGGCTCGAAAGACCATGAAAATTATCCTAGCTCGAAGACTATGAAAAATATCTTTACTATTTCGATCCGTCTTTAAGGACACTTGAAATAGAAGATATGCAATTGTCCTATGTTGTAGGACCACGGAATACACTGGCTTATATTCTGCTGTTGACAAATTATAAGGATGATTAAGTGCGTGATTGAAATTAAACACTTTTTCACTTAAAATCTATTTAATTAACACCTAATGCAATGCACTAGAACTCACAAGTTTGAGTTAGTGATACCTTTACTTTTGAATGCGCTGAATTGAAAGATGATTTTCTGTTTGAGAATGTGTTCGGCTCGACTTTTGCCAATGCACTGCCTGACCTGTTACGTTAGGTCGATCAGACCCTTTCAAGTACCACTTGAACCTGGGGCTGTTGCTAGGCAGAGTTTAACACATATTTCCCTGTGGAATTCAGGGATATTTCTAAATATAGATCTAGACTGAATATTTGTTTACATTTATAGTCGAACGAAATATTCAAGTCCATATAAAATTCTACAATATTTATAGATTTGTTCCAAACTTTCAATTGGTTATTTCATTAGTACCCAGTTGTTTTTCACTTCTATGATAATTAATCAATGTTTTCACGAGATCCGAAATAACAAACTTTCCCAAATATTTATTCTGAGAAAGTTCCATAGTTTTTGGTTACTCCGAACTAGTGGAGGATCGTTCACCATGGTACATTGTGTTTCTGTACAACTTCCCAAGGTATTTCTTAAAGCGTATTGAAAAACCGAGGTATACACATGAAGCCTGAAAATTTGGTCACAAAGCTTTTTATTTTCGATTTGTGAGATGCTTTGGAATTTCTGCAGATGCTATCATATTATTTTCGAGCACCCAATTATGAAATTTTCATCCTATCAGTTCTCTTGTTTCGGATATAATCGAAATATTTTTTCGAATCTACATACATGGAGAAGTATTCGACCGATTTGGACCATTATCGTATTAAAATGGGCTATTCTGAGCTTGCACCTAGCCAGATTTGAGTCTAGATCTTTCCTTTCAAAACTTAGTAATTTTTTCGACTTCATCAGTGATTTAACCAAGTCTTCTGAAACCCCCAAATTAAAAACTTACAGACATTTGGGCTCAACTTTAGGACACTAAGGAAAAATAATTAAGGGTGTAATTTTCTTAGGGGTGGTAATTAGAAACAAAATTCTGATTCCAGATATTGGCTCTATGAAACATCTTAGTACACGCTGTATGTGTTACACGCACACGGCACAGGTTTCTATACTATTTTATTATTATTATTTAATTTGAAAGAGTTTTGTCGAGATAGACTTCATTCATATCTGGATACGACATCCTATTTATTCACCTTACCAAAGACAAAAATTAATATCATTATATTATTTTCAGAATATCGAATATTAGAGGGAAGTTCAAATAAAATATCGGAATGTCGATTAGTCACTAATAAGAAGTTAGTGAAAAATGAGGAGGCACGAAATGACGTAGTCATGAGTAAGTGAAAAATATATGTTTCTTGAAAAAGCATGACATAATAGCTTGATATAATGATATATAATATAACAAATATTGATCGATGCTTTACTTCACTCATAGTCGATGCTCCGTCAGATCTCAATCTCATACTCAAGCCGTTCTCGGCGGAGACGAGCTCGAATGCTTAGCAACGATCGTATTTCATAAACAAACCTTCGGCGAAACTCGGCGAAGAATTCGAACATCGTCGGAATCTGGTTATTTTCACTTTTTTCTGTGTTATCACTGGCCACTGCTGAGTTGCCATGGAGATTCGCCATTTACATTGAAATTTGAATATTGACAATTTGTTTGACAGTTCGACTTCCGAGCACGTCTCAAGGTTGGTCGGTAGCTGAGCATCGACGAAGTATTGCTTGAGTACTATGAGATGACAAGGAATGCTTGAGAACTGCTTGAGTACGAGAACTGACGGAGCATCGACTATGAGTAGGGGCATAAGAGCTTCATACAGTTGTTATTCGCCAATATTTAAAAACTATTTTGGTTGTGAACTCTTCCATAAGTGTGTTGATGTCAATATGGTTTAAGTAAAATAGCACACTTCGTTTTTTAAAAATAAATCTATTGGCTATCGATTTCGGCTTTCAAGCCATCATCAGGCCAGCTGAAAATATACAAATGTAAAAATAGCAATTATAAAAATTTTTTGGATCACAGAAAAAACAACTAGAATTCACCGTCAGTAAAAATATACAATCTTTGGTCATAAATTAAAAATAAATAACACACAATATTATACAGGTATATATACATGAATAGAGGAGTAGATTTTCTTTCAATTAACTAACACTTTCACATAAAAATCCTCGAGAATGACAAATGACGTAGACAGTTTAAAAACGTTAAGAAATAATTGAGATATCTACAACAGAGGAATAGAAAACATAATGTGCATATAAATCAATTACAGAACAAAATTTCTTTATTTTCAATGGTACAATACCTATATATTATTCGAGACTAATGGCTGACATTTACGTCAGTTATGTAGAACGACGAATCATGTAACTACCTTTAAGAAAACACATAAAACTATGGAAAAGGTATATAGATGACGTATTTTGTATATGGGATGGATCTGAAGAAGAACATTCAACTTTCTTCAATATGATAAATACAAAATTCAAAATTAAATTCACTCTAGAGAAATCCATCAGCATCAACAACTCAATAAATTTCCTAGATTTGAAAATTGAACTCAAAAACAATAACTTCATCTTTGACATCTATAGAAAACCAACTCAGACAGACACTATCATCCCATTCAACTTCCATCACTCTGCCCCAATAAAGAGAACTGCTTTTAGATTTTTGTTCAATCGTCTTTTGAATGTACCGTTGTCCAGGGAAAACTATGAAAAGGAAATGAATACTATATATCAGATCGGGGAGAACAATCAATATTCATAAGTATACATGGACAATATCCTGAAATCTATAAAAAATAAAATGAGAATATTACACAGGGAAGATAACTATCACAAACTATTACTTCTGGAACAATATGAAATTCTGAAGAAAAATCAGAACCTACTGAACGAAATATCAGAATTTCCAGAAAGAAATTTATTCAAATTATTAGAACCCATAACATAACAACTCTGAAATATTTATTTATTATTGATCATATTTCGCGCTCTTCACATGTGTAACATCGATATGCACATTATGTTAGCTATTCCTCTGTTGTCGATATCTCAATTATTTCTTAACGTTTTTAAACTGTCTACGTCATTCGTCATTCTCGAGGATTTTTATGTAAAAGTGTTACTTAATTGAAAGAAAATCTACTCCTCTATTTATGTATATATACCTGTATAATATTGTGTGTTATTTATTTTAATTTATGACCAAAGATTGTATATTTTTACTGACAGTGAGATCTAGTCGTTTTTTCTGTGATCCAAAAAATTTTTATAATTGCTATTTTTACATTTGTATATTTTTCAGCTGGCCATGATGGCTTGAAAGCCGAAATCGATAGCCAATAGATTTTTTTTTAAAAAACGAAGTGTGCTATTTTATTTAAACCATATTTAAAAACTACTTGATATTTCATTTATCAAATCATTAGTTTTATAGGACCGTCACCAATCTACTGGCGAAGGTGCAATATTTTCAAGAGCTTCAGAAGACACTGCGACAACATGAAGATTTGTGAAAATATCGACGATAATAATATTTGTCGCTGTTCAGCAGGATATACTGGATCCGAATGTGATAAAGGTAGTATCTACTTTTTTCTACCGCAATATCTGAATAACTACCTGTGACGAAGCCAGGTTTTGAAAACAGAGTTGCGGACAAGATTTTCAGTGGGGTAATGAATAAGCGTTTTCTGATACTTACTCGGGTTAACTCGATCCCTAACATTCGCGTTCGTTTTCCTAACCCGAACTTCCAACCCGTTTTATGAAAGTACGGTGCTATTAACTAGATCACTGACTCAGGTTGATCTATCGTAACCCTACAGGAGAGCAGGATCGTAGAGTCACTGCAATTCAATTTTGTATTTAAAAAGGCGGGAATGAGTCTTCTACTCTTTTCTTAGTAATTTTATATATTCTATTCCAAAAATTATGGAAAGAGAAAAAAAATTGGCTCAGTACAAAATGTGTGGTTCCATGAGCCGAGAAAATAATGTGAAACATCTTCTTCATAACTTTGTATGCAGATCTGTTTGTGTTAAAGCTAAAGCCTTCTTTACTTCTTGAACTATGTACTCAAAGATAACATTGAACATGCGAGGGCACATAAATTATAAGAAAAATTCTACAGAAGCTAATAAATCCAAGCAAAGGAAGAGAAAATCAGTAAATAAACTGGAACTGAAAAAATAAATTCTCTACTTCTTTAACATAGGTACTCAAAATAACATTAAACATGGAAGGGCACACCAGAAATTATAAGAAATATTTTACAAAAGCCAATAAATGCAAGCAAAGCTAGAGACAATCCGAAAATAAACTGGGACTGAAAAAATAAATCCATAAAATATTTGGTTATGTTATTGATACGACTGTCACTTCAAATCCTAAACCTGATGTGTTCGTAAACTTAGAACCCGGGTCCGTGATCCGAGTAGATCCGTCACGTGACCCAATGGATCGAGTTAGTAACCCTGAGTAAGTTTCCGAAAACGCCTATTGAATTTGTTCAATTTTGTTTAGCATAGGTCACATTTCCGCGTCGCCACTGATACTACTTTCAAGCAGTCTTTTTCCTCGGAAAGTTCCACTTCGTCTAACGGATATCTCTAATACAATTTCCATTGAATTTTCTACTTAAAAAACTGTTCATTGAGTTGGTTCATTAGTGTAATCTTCAAAACTGCAGTTGTACCTATATGATACTTATATTAAATCCAATATTCATTCGTAGCTTGTGAAATGGGAAGATATGGAAATTTTTGTCAGTTGAAATGTGGATATTGCAAGACAGAAGGTATTTGCAATAATATAAATGGAAGCTGTGAGTGTAATTCTCTATTCAGGGGTGACACATGTCATATTCGTAAGTATGAATACTCTTACTGCATAACATTATAATTATATGTATCAGGATTCTCGTCCATGTTATCAATAATAAAAACAATGTATTCAGGAATTTGGACTTAAATGTTTTTGGTTAAATTTTCTTTAAATCTTCAGCAACGTTTCGGATCCAGTTGAGCCTTTATCAAGGCTCGAATTTATCTCAATCTAACAAACATTCTATAAGATCTATTATTTTTGAAGTTGTTCTTTTCTAATTGTAATGTGCAAATTTTCTTTATGTTTTTAATTTCAAATTATGTGATCAACTTTTCAACGTTACGAGGAAATTATTTTTTGTTAAGAAATTATAATTATAATTCACATAACTGTTGAGTTAAAAATTGAAAAAATGTGTCATGATCCAGCAGGTCAGAAATTGTGTTTTTTCTAATCAATAGTTAGGGATGTTAATAAAAAACCAGTAGACTTTCAACATCCAGTAACGTTTTGCATGAAAAGTAACTAAAAAAATGTCAAATTTGAAGCTCCTCTGAACACAAAGGTCGTTCAAGCCAAACTAAATCTATTTAACACTCCTCCAGTGTTTTACATTCATTCTAACATAGGTTACAATCTGTTCAGTGATTACTTCCATATTCTATATCAACTCTGAGAGGTAACAGGCATTTGGAAATGAAATGTGAAATGTGTTTTTTCATATTGTTGAATTTTCAACACCTTCGTCAATGTTCTGGCTACGGTTTTATCCTTTTTCAAGTCTGTAAACATATACAGGGTGTCCCAAGATATAGCCTACAGCTAATATCTCGATTCTCAGACAAGATAGATAGTTTGACCAAAAAGGTTTTAAATGGTAGCAAATAATCTGTCTTTAGAATTTTGATTATGATTACCACCCCGCATTGCATTCTTACATTTTTTCCTTCAAAAGATTCCTAAGTAAAAGAAAAATATGTGAGAACATTTGTATATCATTGTGTGTGTGTAAATTCAACCCTTAAAAATAATAACTATAAATTGTTGCGCATTCGCCATTTTGCGAATGATGGTGAAATATTTTTGTTTGAACTTTCTGCCTTTTCTGATGGCCGAGATACGGAAATGTTGAGAAACCCTGTAAAATATCATTAATATGAGAGTTACTTGGTGGAACCTATCTCTCACTCATTCAACATTTTTTCTCATATGTGTGAATTGAAGTCTTGTAGCTTCGCAGTTGAATTGGATGCAAAATTATTGAATCATCTTAGTTGTATTGGATACAAGCCTGATTTTAGGAATTTGTCAATTTCCACTTTATATTTGGATGTATGTAATTAGATTCAATATCTATACAATATTCGGTAAGTTTACACGCGAAGTAAATTATTATTATTATTAGCTAATAATTAGAGTCAAAGCACAAAGACCTTTGACTCATAGTTACATAACATATATACATGGTGCACATACCTACTGAATGATAGGTAAAAAAAATAACTTCACGGAGTTCCCCCGTAGGAAATTCTTCAGTGCTTTGTAAGTCATTATCAAATTCCCACGCAGGGGAAGAAAACTCAGAAAAGGGAATAACGTGATATCGGGATTGTCAATATGAGCACTTTCAATACCTCAACCTTTATTGTACAACACTATTATACGAGGGCAAATCATATACAGGGTGTTCCTAAATTGAACGTACGAACGAAAAGGGGAGATTCCTCAAGTGAGTTTAAGAAAAAAATCCCATAAATATGATGTCGCAAACGTTTCGTTTTCGAGATACAGAGTGTTGAAGTTTGAATTTTTTTCAAGTTTTTTTCTTATAGTATCTACACTTCACAAGATATTCAACTGAAATTTGGCATAGATATTACATTTGAAAGTTCTCACCACGTGACATGGCAAATTTGATAGAAGATGTACATGGTGATATTTTTTCTGGAACACTGCCACCTGTTCTTCTGCAGAACTTTTTTTGGTGAGCAACTGTTAATTTGAAAAAATGTAAAAAAAAGCTTTATAATTATACTAAACGTTTCGGTCTCTTGTAGTTTTGTCGTATCTACCAACGATTTCGAGAAAAAAAATTTTGAACGATTCTCTCGAAATCCTCGTGAAAATCCAAATTATGATGGGAAGGCCACTTTGTAAGCTGTGCTGAATGAAATAAGTGTCAGTTTTTATGGAAATTTTCCTGATCTGTAGCGATGATTCATAAAGATTCGATGAACTTATAATCAACACATGTTTTTGATTAAAATTTTAACACTATGTATCTCGAAAATGAAACGTTTGCGACCCCATGTTTATGGGACTTTTTTTTCTTAAACTCACTTAAAGAATCTTCCCTTTTCGTTTGTACGTTCAATTTAGGAACACCCTGTATAGACGAGCCTTTTCGATTTTCAGGCACAATAGTGGAGAGAGAACGTTCCTGATTTTTTTGTTGTGGGGTAGGTTTGTTGGGAGTAGGGAAAGCAAGTGGGTTCGCTTCATCGACGCTCTCGGTGTCCACTTTGACTTTGATGAGGAAGTGGTTCCTCCGTCAATTTCGCAACGTGTGAGCTGAGAGAACATGTTAATAGTTCGAGACCATTGATCGCTCGACTAATAACCGAGTTAATTAAAAGATTTTTCCGACGATCTCAATATGGATTGTATATATGAATTCTTGATTGAAATGCATTTTAATTTTGTACGAGACTTACATTTTACAAAATTGAAAATAAAATTTTTATGTATCTATATTTTCCAGTAGAGTTTTGACATTTCTCATAGTGCTTCTGAATACTTTGTGAACATTTGCCATGAGGATTGCACATTAAAATAGCATCAATTGAGCATTAAAATGGGTCATTAATTATCAACTTCGTACACATTAAAATCACCTTTTATTTTGAGATCGTCGGAAAAGGAGTTTTACTTCATCAATATAAAAAAGGATATATATACCTAAGAGAAATCATTAGATCGTTATGGATATTTTGAGTTTCCTAAGGCCTAGATCTGTTTCGACCACAGAAAATAACTATAGCCAATACATAAAACGAAAATTTCAATCGATTAATTTTGAATGTGATGATTCACGTTTGGATTGCTCATGATTAGGTCGTTAATATTTTAAATCATATTATAGGATGATGAAATCAATACATGGACAGATTATGGAAAAGTGAACGAGATCGAAGAATAAAAAAGCACGTATTGAACATCTGTATCCAAATAAGACATATAAATAAGGGTTCTCGTGAGCCATCACAAATTCGGAGTGAAACACTTAGTTCATCAGAATTTGCCGTATACGAGGTGCAAAACGAGAGGTGAATATCATTTCAATATTCAGTCATCAGGAAATGAACAAAGTGATTCACTTATCTTGGAAACCTAATTTTTCTCGAAAAAGGATGATTATTTTTTATTCTGTTGTCGGTATTTGGTACAAGTGAATGTCGAAGAAAAGAATTAAGATGCCAGCCGTCGCCGCGCTATCAATTTTCTTTTTCTAGGAACATACCTTTTTTATTGTGTCATTCGAAAGATAATTTAATTCTGAATGTTTTTTCTCAAAACCATTTTTTCTATTTCTTACCGTCAGTGACATGTAGCGTGTTTTATGTTATTTCTATTCCATTTATTTTTTTATGTACCTATTGTGACAGTATGCTTGTGTTTCTGAAAATCGAGGAGATTTTGTAGCAAATTATTTCTCAATCATTAGATTAATCAAATATCATATTTTATAACAATAAACATGTTTTTAATAACAAACGAAACATGTCAAATCATATGTTCTATATGTATACCGGCCATTGTGATCCATACTCAGATTTTATATTTTCCTCATTTTATTTTACTTAAGTTACTTTGGCCAAAATTTTAGGGTGTACTTAGACAAAGTAACTTATGATGAACTAAGGAAAAGATATAATTTATGTTTGGATCATAATGGTCGCTATAGAGAACATATGATTTGACTTGTTGCATTTATAATTGAAAAAATGTTTTGTGTTATGAAATATAATTGATGAATATAAAGATTGAGAAATAGTTCGCTACACAGTCTCTTTGATTTTAAGAAACCCAATCATATCTATGTCTTTAAATCAAGGCATACTATCACAATACAAAAAAAATGAATGGAATAGAATTAACATATAACACGCTGCAGGTCGCTGATGGTAAGAAATGGAAGAAAAATGGTATTCAGAAGAAACATTCAGAATGAAATTATCTATCGAATGACACAATAAAAAAGGTATGTTCCTGAAGAAAACATTTTTGATAGCGCCGCGAAGTCTGGCGTCTTAATTCTTTTCTCCGATATTTATGCACATCTCAAGTGAACATTGACTTGTGCCAAATACCGTCAACAGAATAAAGAATTAATTCGGTTACCGAGATAAGTGAATCACTCTGTACTTGGAACTTTCGAAAAAGCAACTTTCGTTACTTTTGTTAACAATCATCAGTTATTAAAATCAATACTATTTATTGAATTGTGAAAGTTCATATAATCATTTGACCATTGGTGCCTAGATGTTTTTGAGTTCTATGATAGATGCTTGGCTAATTCTTTCTTCATTTCTTTTCCTTTTGATGATATGTGAGAACATAGTTTTGATTCCGCATTGGAACTATTAGAATATAACATTCGCTTTTTTGCGCTGATTGTAGCTTTTCCGAATAAGAAAAACTCAATTATCTTATTTTTTCGAACAACCTAGAAGGTTGAATGTTTTGTGAATTTGATTCTTTTGACGCTCCATCTGTATCTATGGTTCAAATTTCAGCGAACTGTTTTTAAAGTATCTTATCCTGCAAAAAAAATGTTTCGATGTCCCATTTTAATTACCATAACATTTTTTATGTTTGCTATACAGTGTATCCCAAAATGCCAATACAGTAGAGGTCCGATAATCGAGCACGTTCGGGACCGGAGCATATTCGGCATATTCAAGTTGAATAAATTAGGCATTTCAAAGTTTCGTTCATTTGAAATTCCCTTTTAAACATTTTGGTTGCAACAATTATGAATATATAAAAATGGAGCTATATTCACATTTAATAATAGGAAAAAATCGTTCACATTTTTCTTTCCGTGACTGTACAGTAAAACATTTTCATTGAGATTTAAGAAAGTTGTGAATATATTTTTGTTTCTTGACTTTTTGCGTTCAATAGGTATAAAATTTTGATGATCCCAAGCTATTCCGAAAACTTCCGAATAGTTCTATAACGTTTTTATTTGGTTTTGAGAAATTATTTCGGAAAAATACAAATTTTTTATAATTTGCCCAACCCATGCCGGAATATAGGGCATTCCGAACTAGTGGATGCCGGATTATTGAACGTCTACCGTATCTCGATCCTCAGACAGAGGTAGAAAGTTCAAACCGAAAGTATTTCAGATGGCAACAAAAACTCTATCAGAACACGTTGTTCAATTTTGTTTCTGAAAACCACCCCTAAAAACACTACGCTGGTTATTTTTTTAATATTGTATCCTTCAAACGATTACCCACCAGAAGAAAAAATATGTTCAAATAATTTTTCCTCATTTTACGTTATAAAAGGTTGGTAATTATAAATTGTTTTATTTTGACACATAATTCAATTTAATAGTTTTAATTATTGAGATGTTTAATTATGTTACAAGGTGTCTTTTCTGTTGATGTTTTGTTTATGGCGTCTATTGAATATCTTGTGAATCGCAAAATGGCGAATGCGCCATAATTAATTCTTAATAAATTGAGTAAAATGAAAAAACGTAATTTTTTTTCACTTTTGAAATTTTCATCTTATCGTTTCTTACGCAAAATTATATAATAATTCCAGTCACTTTATTCAATTTTTTCGGAATAATCAGCCTAAACTCATAGTATCGTTTGTTTAAATTAAATTTTAATCAGAATAAAAATAATTATGATAGTCCAACGCCAACTGCGCTGTTTTAATCATTTATAGAGACCCTGTAGCTGTCTTTATAAGCTTGTTTCATAATAAACTATTATAGTATCGAGTCGACGTGAAATATATAAAAAATCTCATTTTATTGCAGAACTTGAGGTACCCTACAATATTAATGTAGTTTGGACGCCTGATAATTACATGGAGATATTTTGGAATTATCCTGAATGGAACATGAATAATCTGGAATATTTCCAGATAGAAATTCCTTATACATTGATATCCATTGATCAGCCCAAATGCATGGACACCTATTGCTCGTATTCTGTAAGTTATGACTTTTCATTGATATGTTAATGAGCTTTGCATAAGTATAGGATGAATTGAGAAAAACAGCATGTTTTTCGACCCATACATATTTCTTTTTCGAAAATATAAAGGTAGTTTATCAGTATCTATTGGAAATTTCATCTTCATCTTCTTTGGGTAAACTATAACTAAATTAAGTCCTGTAAACAGTCAAAGATAAATTATTTTATAAATGAATAGCTCAATATGAATATAGAGCAGTTTCAAGGGTGTAGTCAAAAGGTATGCTTTGAAGATAAAACATTTCAAATCTTTATAAACCATAATTACAAATACCATTTTATAATGCTTTATCACAACGCTATTATTGAGTAATATAAAAAAGAATATCTACATATGAGTTATACGAGCATTTGTTTTGTCTGAAAAATTATCGATATTATGAAATGAAAACAGAATTCATTTTTCATACTGCAGTATAATAATTGCAATTGATTCCTCGCTTAACACTTGGTGAAACATAATTTCAGTAAAATAAGTGAATAAATCAAACACTTGACAGATGATAAAATCGGGGACAGGCGGAAATCAATTTGGTCATTTACTATCGGTAGATTTTGTTTAAGAGCAGAAGATATTTCTAAAATTTCGAAAAAGTCTAATTTTACTATATAAGTTTTGTTCTATTAAAGTCTATAAAGTGGTTAAGGGAAATACAATGATCAGAAAAGCCAGTTGTTGGTCTATTTTGTAGTATATATCTCTTGTGTTCGTCAATTCTAATCCCGAGAGAACGGCCTGTTTGACACATATAAAATGCAGGGCATTCGTCACATGACAACATGTACACACCGCTCAACTGAGAATTAGAGAATAATAATGTAATCTAGTGGGAATATTATAGAGATTTTTTATTTTCAGTATGCAATTTTTGAGTTGAAGATGGATTTCTATTTTCAGGTATCGAAACCTTTCCCACCTGCTGTGGATTTAAATATAACTATTAGTGCGGTTAAAATAGATAAAAGTAATAAATCTGCAAGTATAATAGAAAGTTCCTACCCTCCCAAACCAAACCTCAGTAATTTTAAGATGTTCATCATAAATTATACAGCCACAACTCTAACCTTAAGCTTCAACCTTACTCAAATAATTAATGACAGTAAATCGCTGGATCACTACATGTTCATTTTGATCGATGATCTACCGATAAATCAAGAAGATGAAAATTTGATCCACTTAGAAAAAACGATGAATAAAACTTTCGATGCAACATCTCGACTCAGAATAGTTACAGAATTCAACTTTAAGCAAAACCTAACAACGAAGATAGTCAATTTCACGATAGGTGATAATCAAAATGAGGATAATGCTGAAAATAGTATACTAAAGGGAGAAATTGAAAATAAACCACTGCAGGAAGGACACAATTACAATATAACTATAATTATATTGAATGGTTATAAGGGAAAATATCGATATAACTTATTGACAGTGCCTGCCTGGACATCCTTTGGTCCTAGAAGCGAAATGATGAAGGATAATGATACTTCTGGATTTCCAATATATGCCATTTTATTAATTTTGCTCATTATTCCGATAGTTTGGATAATAATGAGGTGGGTATATTCAAGGTATCTTTTTGCCATTAGGCCCTTATGTTCATGAGAAGCCCATTTGATCCACCACTGTTTTCTACACTAACCAATGTTTTCAATGTTCCAGGCGTAAGAAGATTGCTCTTGCAATAGCTGATATACCACTTGCAATACCCATGTTCTGGAAAGCATTGGATACCTCGAGTAAGAACATCTTTGAATACTTAATATGTTTTAAGTTCGTTTTAACGACAATACTTCACAGTATTGGTGGCAATAACGAAATGTGAGTAATGTAAAAATATAGATTTGGGGCATAAAAGAAAACACAAAATTTAATGAGTACTTCCCTCAAAATATCGATTGAACTGTTTGAAAGAGCTTATTGAAGTGGATGAAGCCATAAAATCTGATCAAAATCGGACCTTGCACTCCAGAATTATAGCTATCGCAAACTCAGGCCAATGTTTTTGAATCACCCTGAAGGCCCTGAAAGAGATGGTCATAGGATATAGAACAACTTTTTCTGGAAGGCCTGCATATCCTGCATCCTGCATTGGCCATTAGGCTATGGACAACGAATCATGGAACACCCTGTAAAACATTGTGGTACAAACTTTGCCTCTTCAGTTTGATGAATTAAACTGAGGAAAAAAAGTTTGCAAAGGCTGTATAGTGTATAAACTTCAAAGGCTGTCTTATTTAGGCATCTCAGCACACAGACAACTCATACAGCTGCATTAAAAGAAGAAGATAAACTGTTAGTATTAAACTATTCCTGAAAGTTTCTGAAAAATATTTCAGAAACTGGTGACTCGAGCTCAAATTAAGCTAAATAAGAGAAAAGAACTGAAAAGCACTTCTTAATGATGACACGAGAAGTAATTGATAAACAAAATCCAGCGAACGAATGGTAAATTTCTATTTGTTATTCAATTTCACAAAGAGTATTAATACCTTAATTGTTTCCATTATGCCTTTTCGGAAACTCACTCGGGGTAACTCGATCCCTAACCTTCGCGTTCGTTTACCTAACCTGAACATCCGACTCGTAATCGGAAAGTACGATGTTATTAACTCGATCACTGACCCAGGTTGATTTATCGTAACCCTACACGAGAGCAGGGTCGTAGAGTCGCCGAAGATTAATTTGTATTGAAAAAGGCAGGAATAAGTCCTCTTCTCTTCTCTTAGTAATTTCATATATTCTATTTCTAAAAATTATGCAAAGATAAGAGAATTTGGCTCAATCTAAAATTTATGGTTTTATGAGCCAAGAAAATAATGTGAAACAACATCTTTGTAACTTTGTATGCAGATCTTTCTGCGCTAAGCTACAGCCTTCTTCACTTCTTTAACAGAGTTACTCAAAGATAACATTAAACATGGTGGGGGGCACACCAGAAATTATTAGAAAGATTTGACAACAGCCAATAAATGCAAGCAAAGCTAGAGACAATCCGAAAATAAACTGGAACTGAATAAACAAATTATTTACTTCTTCAACACAAGTACCTACTCAAAATAATATTCAACATGGATGGAAAGGCACGCCAGAAATTATAAGTAATATTTCACAAAAGCCAATAAATGCAAGCAAAGCTAGAGACAATCCAGAAATAGACTGGGATTGAAAAAATAAATTCATAAAATATTTGGTTATCTTATTGATACGTCTGACACTTAATATCCTAAACCTGATGTGTTCGTGAACTTAAAGTCCGTTCACAAAAGGTTGAGCACATAGTAGGCGTTTCTTCATTTATCTCAAGTTTTCAGTATTTACTGTCATAAAGTAAAATAAAGTCAACGTTGCGGAATGTACTCGGCCTCGTCCGCCGAGCTTGCGAGTTATCAGAGAACTCTATGCAATATTGACAACATTGCGTATCAATCTGACAAGAAAATAAAGAACATAACCTAAAATTTTAATATACACAGTGGAATATGCCAAATTTCCATGGCCAACCGACGGCTCAACCTTTCGTGAACGGAGTATAGATGCCGAGTAGATCCGTCACGTCACAGGATGGATCGAGTTAATAACCCTGAGTTAGTTTCCGAAAACGCCTATTCTATTTACGTCATTTTTACAGTTAACTTTTCAACGTCTACTACACCGCCACTGCCACTCAGGGAAAATTCTGGAACAAGTCATCTTGATGTTGATGAATCAGAAGTTGCAATCATAAATCCTTTGATGAAAGCAGAAGAAAAGTCATCGGTGAGTTTTATAACAAAATTGTGAACGAGGTAGATATTTGAAAATATCACCATTGAGTTTTCTTTATTTTTGAGTTTAGGAATACAAACAAGTTGATGCATTCTCGCTCATCGGCATATGTGGCCAGAAAATATTACAATACAAATATTAATGCTATCCAAAGTTGTTCCATACAGCCAATATCTTGACTTTTAGACAACTTAGAAATTTCAATCGGTAATAATTTAAAATGGATCTAAAAACTCTTTCAGAAACCCAAATAATAGCATGCGAGGATTTTTTTTTTAAATGTACCCCTATGAAAGTGTTATTTTGAATAGCCCGCTATTTCGTTAGATGTCACGATTGAAGCTGTCATTTTTTACATTTAACAAGTAAAAACTACGCCATTAATAAAAATGGAAAGATACACGCATCGAGGATGCATTGAAATCATTAAAATTCATTATGAAAATGGTGAAAATTTGGCAGAAACGGTTCGTAAAACTCGAACATTTTTGGGTCGTCGTGAAGCACCTTGTCGGACCGCAATAAGGAAATTGGTGAAAAAATTCGAACTGTTGGGACAAGTTAGTACTGTGAAGAATAAAACCTTTGCACGTCGCTCAAGAACAGCCGAGAATATTGCTGCTGTAGCCGAAAGTGTTGAAGAACAGTTACGGTGAATGGATTACGCTATCGACAGATAATGAACGATTTTTTAAGGCCAAAATTGGATAGTATTGATCTGTACAACGTTTACTTCAAACAAGACGGCGCTACGTGCCACACAAGCAACTAAACCATTGATCTCTTGCGCGAAAAGTTTTCGGACCGTGTTATCTCTCGAAGAGGTAATCACAATTGCCCACCGAGCTCTTGTGATTTAACACCTTGCTACATCTTCCTTGGCAGCTACGTAAAAGAGAAGGTCTACTCCAATAGTCCAGCGTCGATTCAAAACCTCAAAGATGGAATTAGTGAGGCAGCCACTTTGCGATTTGGTTATGGAAAATTTCATTAAAAGGATATGGACCTGTAAGCGTGGTCGTGGTGGTCATTTGCCTGATGTTATTTTCCACTATTAACGGCATAGCTTCTTCTTTATAATGAAATAAACATTCGATCATTCATATTGAAAATTGCGTTTTTTTTTAATATCAAAATAACACCTCTTATTGGAAATAGTTTATTTTCTTCCCTTCAAATGATTCCCTGGGGTAAGAAAATGATGTGAAAACTGTTTTTTATATATAAGGGTAAATTCAACTCTTTTGAAATACAATAATTTGTCGCGCATTCACCATTTTGCAATTTTTGTGAAATATTTTTTTGTTTTCGAAGATATTCAATACAGAGAATAAAAAAACATCAATAAACAACTAAGTAAATAGAACAATTGAATTGAAAAGGGACTTATCATAAAACGAAGTGGATACGCCACAATTTATAATAATCATTGGTTTTAAGGGTTGAATCAACGTAAAATGCTGAAAAATTGTTTAAATATATTCATATTCGTCCGAAGAAAAGAAAGGAATTCGAAAAAAATATCCGGGAGTATTTTTTTAAGTGTGGCTATCAGAGAAAAATTTTAACGACAGATTCTGACAGTCTTTATTACCATTTGAAATTTCTACTATACCTGAGGGCCGAGATAATGGCTGTATAGAACATTTTGAGGCACAATGTATGTACAGGGTGCCCCATATAAGTGCTGAACATTTTCAGATTAGATCCTCCAGCAACAATTCGGAAGTTACATATTCAAAACTGGTTAAAATAGTCGATTTCAGAGATTATGTGAAAACCTCTACAGATGGTGACGAATTAGAAAGGCAACATGCGGTAATTATTCAATAATGATTAATGAAATTTCCACCAACAAATATTTTTCCAGCTTTTTCCAAAGGGCCCAACACGGTCGTTAAACTATGGTACGGCACAGATGAACAAACATAAGAATCGCTATAACAATCTGGCAGCATGTAAGTTATTTCTTCATTGGTTTGAAAATATTCAGAATCTCATCTTATTGCACGTTGATTCAAGGTTGATTTCACGTTGCAAGCCTCCTCCTTATCATGAGTAAAATACCATGATGTAACGTTATTATTTAGTTTCAACGTAACTATACAGGGTGTAACTAAATAAGTGTAAAATATTTAAGGAGGTGATTCCTCATCGAAAAAAAGATAGGATCTTTCATATAAAGAAACTTCATTGGAGCATCCCTTGTTAAGATACAGCCCCTCAAAGGGAGTACATAAAATTTGTATAACAATTTTTTCACAAGCACCAAAAAGTCACAATATTGAAATTAACCTGACGTTTCCTACTAGCAAAAAGCCACTTATCCAGTTATTTATTTGGTTTACCCCATGGTTGTAAGGGTGGGAAACGCAACCCCTAAAGTTTATTTCCAATGTAACTTTTTGTCTTATTATTTGTTTACCATTTAAAAATTATTTCCGATAGCCTGTTTCATTCTAAACGGAAAATGTTCCTTGAGTTTTTTGCCCAAAATTAACCAGTTCGCAGTAAGAAATTATTTTACGAACAACTATAGAGATAGATCGTCATAAATAATGCGAAACTAATCTAGTATCTAGTAGGACACTTTTAGCGATAGTGACAATTAAATTGGTATAACGCTGTCAGTTTATAAATTTTTTAATTGTAGTTGTTCGTAAAATAATTTTTTGCTGCGAACTGGTTTATTTTGGGCAAAAAACTCAAGAGACATTTTTTGTTTAGAATGAAACAGGCTATCGGAAATAAATTTTTAAATGGTAAACAAATAATAAGACAAAAAGTTACATTGGAAATAAACTTTAGGGGTTGCGTTTCCCACCCTTACAACCATGGGGTAAACCAAATAAATTACTGGATAAGTGTTTTTTTCTAGTAGGAAACGTCAGGTTAATTTCAATATTGTAACTTTTTTCTGTGCTTGTGAAAAAAATTGTTATACAAATTTAATATACTCCCTTTGAGGAGTTTGAGGGGCTGTATCTTAACAAGGGATGCTCCAATGAAGTTTCTTCATATGAAAGATCCTATCTATTTTTCTATGAGGAATTACCTCCTTAAATATTTTACACTTATTTAGTTACACCCTGTATATTTTGGTTTCGGAAAAAACGTTAATGGTAAACGAATTCTCATCGTTTGTTTTTATACCAAAATACCATAAATATAAAACGTTCATATCAAGTTTCAAAATAACCCACATCTCAGGGACTGAATCAACCTTGAGTAAAAATATTTTAAATTTTTATATAAATTAAACACAAATTGTAAATGTTTTATATTAACAAAAATATAAATTTCGAACATGGAAAACATGAAAGGAACAAAATCACAATTTTCTTAATGCATTGAATCAACACTTATAATATTCAAACTTTTTTTTCTCTACTCTTTGCAGTGTCCTTGAGCCTTCTCTTGGCAAATTTTAGAGAATCCTTCGTGTTATCCGCTATTTGTAAATCTGTCGCTGTCCTGAATTCTTTCTTGGCCGCCACTAAAACACACAAATAATGCTCATTAGATATCGATAATATAGGTCTTCGAAAAAAAACCTTACCATAACTGAGATGCATTGCCTTTGTATCTCGGAAATGCTTTTTTTCCCTGCCCTTCCAATTGTAGAGGCAGCCTAAATCGTTTGTCATAACGCATAATGAATCTCAAAATTCTTCAAGACAATTATTCTTCGACAGACCTCAGTCGGCAATCTTAAAAAAAAGAATCATTATTTTCGTTCCCTCTACTTAAACAGATTGCATTTCAAACTAATTAATTATATGTAGTTTTAAATAAAAATTGCTGAACACTAAACAACTCGATCATATCTGTAACGAAAAAGCAGTTGCATTTAATAATATCTAATAGATAATAGGCGAATAAATCGAAATTGCAAAAAGTCAGGGTAATTTCTCCAGAAAACAATTCGCATTTTTTGATGAACCTCTTGAATGAATGCGAAAAACTATTATCAGTTTTCCTACTTATTTCAACGTTACAATAAGAAATTATTATTATTTATAAAAAAAATATATGAAAGTTTCTGAATCGATTGAAAGAAAAGGAAAGTGAGTTTGGTTGGGATTTTTTTCAATCTAGTTTTCATGAACTCTCTTTCTACCATACGTATATACGTGTGGACAATTTCAAAAATCATTTAGTTCAGAAAACAAAAAGATATTTTTGGAAAAGCAGATGAGTCGCTTGATGGTTACAGATATGTGATTCATAACTGACAATCCTTTTGAGAAAAACATATACTTTTTATGAATATCATAAATCAATAATAAAAATTAAACTTCAAGGTAGTGATAGGTACTTGCCAAAATCTCTGTAGGCCCTACGCACTTATAAACAAATCACATAATGACGAAAGTTGAAAATAGCTAAAGCAAACGGTGTGGTGGCTTACTACTCAAATTGTAGAATGCAGAATTCAACAAGATCGCTCTAGCATTATCCAGATCAACGTCATCACAACACCTGCTGACTCTCGTACACCGTTGCCAGGGACAATTAATCATTATCCTTCAAGAATCTTCATAATTTTCTTATTGAATGACTTTAGCAAAGACGATTTATTGTATGGATGTTAGATTACTACTTATAATGGATTAAATATTTTGAACGAATAAAGAATTCAAAATAAGGAATGTAGGAAATAAGTTCGGTACAGATGAGTTGCGCAACTTGGCAATTAGGTTTCTAAAACGTTCTATCGCTACTAGTTATTCAACGTTGAATATCTACTGAGAATAAACGTTGAAATATAGTATTCCACAGGTAATTGAAAACAAAAGGAACGTCTCCTTTGTGTACGTTTTCCATTGACATGATCCGATGGGAAGTTTCCTGCAAAATTACATTGAACGTATTATCTATACATACTGATCATCGAATGGAATCAAAAATTGGACGAATCTTGAGTAGAATAAAAGTTAGTTTACTTCTAAGTTGATGAAGAGTAAATCATTCAACTTTTATTCATTGTTACTGAGCTCACTTCGGAAAAACTTTAAAAAAATGTAAGATCTCTAAGGGTGGATGAATCAACCAGTTGAATCGCGTTCGTATAATATAGGTATGTAGAGTCAACGTTTGGTTGAATTTTGGGTGCATCATGGTAAATTGATAAGATTCAAAAATTGGTTGAATTTTGAGTAGAATAAAAGTTGGTTAGCATCTAAGTTGAAGAAAAGTGGCTCATTCAACGTTAATTCAATGTTTCTGAGCACACATTGAAAAAACTTAGGAGAAAATGTAATGAATATACGTTTCTTAATGGTGGATAAATCAACCAGTTGAATCGTAAACGTATATTATATCGTAAACGTATATTATATGTCGGATGTAAGAAGAAAATTAAACGTACAACGTTGAATCAACTTCAGCCACCACAAATAAATGTTTTGTATACGTTTGTGTGTTTATTGGGATACTTATCATTTATTTTTGCAGATGATCATTCCAGAGTTATATTGGAGAAAATTGATGGGGATGAATACTCCGATTACATTAACGCTAATTATATTCATGTGAGTTATACAGGGAATCTCATAATGTTGCGATCAGCTAATATCTCGATCCTAAGACATGATAGATAATTCAAACAATAGGTATTTTAAATGCCAACGAAAGAGAATTCGTCATTAAAATTTCTGTTTCTGATTAACACCCTGTCAAATTGCTTCTATATGTTTTCACTTCAAACATTTCTCCAGTAAATATGGTATATGTTCAAACAATTTTACATAGATTCAACCCCAAACGCAAAATGGCGAATGCGCAACAATTTGCAGCTATTATATTAGCTTTGATTTAGTTGAAAATATGAAAATTTGTACAGTTTTCTTTCGCTGAAGAATCGTTTGATGGAAAAAAATATGAGGTTGCATTCAAAAAAATAATCGGAGATAGTTCCTTAAGGGTGATGATCAGGAAAAAATTTCAACGACAGATTCAGTCTTCTTTGTCATTTAAAATACTTCTTGTTTGAAATTTCAACCTCATCCGAGAGTCGAGATATTGGCTGTACGGAACATTTTGAGACATCCTGTATAGTTTTCTTATTATCTGTCACAAATTTCGATACATTTTGTTTCGTTTCGACGTCATAGGTTCTTATATTGAAAGGGCTTATATAGCAACTCAAGGACCAAAATCGACAACAATCAATGATTTCTGGAGA
Organism: Propylea japonica; assembly: GCA_013421045.1. Taxonomy (NCBI): domain Eukaryota; kingdom Metazoa; phylum Arthropoda; class Insecta; order Coleoptera; family Coccinellidae; genus Propylea; species Propylea japonica. Next base: position 24,175,839 of record CM024247.1, on the reverse strand, counting down.
ATGGTATGGCAAGAGAATGTAGAACATATCGTCATGCTGGCTAATCTGTATGAGGGAGGAAAGGTAATTTTCATTTTACAGGGGTCAGAACGAAAACTGAAAGAGATGGAGGGTGGTTCAAATCACAAAAAAGTGCATTATTTAAGAATTAGTGTGATAGTGTGAACAGTTATAGTGTGGTGTTTTACATTGTCTCTCCAAAAGAAAAACCAATATGGCTTCCATAAGGAAAGAGGTTTAACTTCACGTCTCTGAAACAATGGACAATAAAAAAATTCTGACAATACCTACCAGTAGAATCGCTATATTGAATAATGTCAACAGAAAAATGTGAAAATTTCTCCAGAAACAAATGACTTGAGTACGAGAATAAAAAAAATTGAGAAAAGCAGTAGCTTTTAAGCGCTCGTTCATTGGTGGCGCAATAAGACTATTACCTCAAATTTTTATATGGAACTTAAGATTAATGCCAAATATATAAAGGCAGAATCTAAGTACACTCGGAATTGTATTCTGGAAATTACTCAGAAAATGAAATATCTAAATGATAACTAATTGAAAAAATTAAATTCTATGGTTCTGGATCCTCTTGAAATTTTGCATTAACATTCAGTATATCAGTTTTCATTCACAAAATGAATTTCACTCGAATTGGATATTCTGGTATGGAAATATCAAGATTTTTTTTTTTCAATTCTCCAATGGGGAATTCCAGTATCTTAAAATATCCACTTTTCTCCACATGGCGTAATAGAGGGCAGTTTATAACACCGTCGTAACCATTTATTCACCCTGAATTTTGAAAAACTGATTTATTATTCAATATTGAAAATGTGATTTTAATACCTGTAAATTCAAACGTTCCTCTGCTGTGACATCGGTGGCATAATTCGTAATATGATTGGTTGAAGTTTGTGATGGCGGGGACAAAGCCCATAACCATAGAAATAATAACTTACGTTTAGTAAATCTAATAATCTATGCCCATAACCTCCTTTATATTTATGTTCTGTAATCTGTGCTCCTTTTTAGTCATTATTCGACGTTTTGTCTGTGTATGAATATGAATTGGTTTATTTATGGTGAGTTTGGGTTTTGGTTTTGAAAATGGTTGTAAAAAAGTGTTTAGTTCCGATTTGTAAAAATATGACGGATACTCCGAATAAAATATTTGTTCATGTGCCGAGGAATTCAATCTTACAAAAGAACTGGAGAATAGCTTTGAAACTTCTTAAAAGAGTTGATCTTGATAGACACAATGTTGTCTGCGAAGATCACTTTGATGTGAGTATTATTATCAGAGTCATTCAATAATTCAGTTGTGTTCAAAATATAATTTACAGCTAGAAAATGATGCATGATAGAAAATGAAAGCTAGTATTTTCCTAGCTGATCATTTTTTTTGTGATTTGAAAATGCTGTCATTTATTTTATCAGCAGCAGAACATGATGAGTACAACCAATCAAAAACACGGATTAGCCACCAACGTCACACGATTTCCCGCTTCTACTGATCGTTTGAATCGGTAGAAAATTTTGATGTTTTCAATAATTTTTTTATGTGATAAATTGATGAAAAAAAAATTTTTTTTTAATATTACGAGTTACGTGGGAACCCAATAAGGCTAAATATATTTTTTCTGGAAGTGACTGGAATTCCCCATTGAATTTTCTATGGTTCTGTTAACACTATGGTCAAAAATTTTGCATGAAATATCAGTATATCAGCCTTCACTCACAAGAAATTTCAAACGCATCGGATATCCTGTTATAGAAATTTAAAGATTTTTTTTTTCAATATTCCCATTGAATTATATATGGCTCTGTTAATACTATGGCTACAAAATCTCTATTCAGAAAATAAATTTCATTTGAATCGAATATCTTTTTATGGAAATATGAAGTTTCTTCATTTCAATATTCCAATTGAATTTTCTATGGTTCTGCTAACACTATGGCCACAAAATTATTATGTTAAGCATCTTGCATTTAGCCGCAACACTAAATGTCGATTCGTTTCGTTTTGGCTGAGATATTGAGGATCAAAAATTTTGAATGGCCATATTTTATGAACACCCTGTACGATTTGGCTGGTTAACGAACTTAACCGATTTGGGGACCGAACTCATCCTGAAAATTTCAAGTCTCTCAAGTTATCGTGCTAACGGACGGCCGGCCTCACAGACAGAATTGAAATTTGACCACGAATTCGTCATCAGGGAGTCGACCCTATCTTTTGAGACCATTTCGGCACGAATTCGAAAATTACAGCTATTTATACAAAACGACATAGCACTTCTTTGAGTAGGACGAGTGCTCAAAAAAAGAAAATCTCAATTTTAAGTTTTTTCGAGATTTCTCGGGAGCCATTGGAGATATTTCGGATATGTTTAGATCATCACATTCATTTTTAAATAACACAGTTTTCTTGTAATTCAAGCTATAGTCCGTTCACGAAAGGTTGAGCCGTCGGTTGGCCATGGAAATTTGGCATATTCCACTGTGTATATTAAAATTTAGGTTATGTTCTTGTCAGATTGATATGCAATGTTGTCAATATTGCATAGAGTTGTCTGATAACTCGCAATCTCGTCGAACGAGGCCGGTTACATTCGGCAACGTTGACTTTATTTTACGTTATGACAGCAAATACTGCCAACTTCAGATAAATAAAAAAAAACGCCTACTATGTGCTCAACCTTCGTGAACGGACTATACCCTGTATTTCGAACAATTTTCGATATCTCTATAGTAGAATAAATTCGATTATATTAATAAGACAAGTATATGCCAATATTTATTACAGAAAAGAGTTGATCAGTACTGGCCCAACATAAACGAAGAACTGACCTTCCATAATATAGTTGTGAGCTACAAAGCGAGCGCATCATTTGCCCATTATGAGCAGAGAGTATTCAATGTTAAAAGAGGAAATGAAATGAGAGAGGTGAGAAAATAGTCAACTTTCAATTATTTTAATAAATTTTGTTAGATATTGGAGAAATACCTGCAAGGTTTACCAGTAGAAATTACTGAAACATAAACGAAGGAAATAATAGTATCGTCGAAAAACAAAAACTCATGTGGTTAGTATGAAATCACTGGTAATGATATTAAAGAAGCAACAGAAGAAGTAACTGCACCTCTAAATTATATCATCAATAACTCTCTGGATTTGAATCAACTAATATACCAATTAATAACTACAATGTTCGAAGTTTTAACAACAAGGAACTATCTATGGGAATTTTCCTGAGACCCTAAGTAAGGCGTACGACTGCCTCCAAAACGAAACATTATTTCAGGAGTTCGAATGTAAAACATACCAAGAGTGTAGGAATACAATGTGAGCGAGCAGTTAGCTTTTAAGAAGACCTGCCCCACTCATATTTCCTTCAAAATCAGACTTTTACAATAATATTCATGAGGCTCAATTAATAGGGTAAGAGATCGTGTGAGATAAGCGCCATAAAACAGTCGAAAGGTTTGTTAGATAAATCAAAATTCAAAGACCTTAGCCACTTAGTCACTACGCAACCAAATTTTGACTATACCCGGTGGCCCACCACTGACGCGATGGTCGTTTTGAGAGTGTGAATAATGATAGTTTGAAAATCGTGTAACACCCTACATACAGCACGAAAAAAGATTTTCAAAGTGTCATCATTTACACCCTCAAAATGACCATCACGTCAGTAGTACGCCATCCCAGTATACAATATTCTTTTGAAATCAAGAGCTAAAATAATACAATACATAAAACAAAGCAAAAATCCCTTACTGAGGTTGGTGCAAAACGGAGTACCATACTATTTTTTGAATGATACCAGAGCTCACGGAAAAACCTCAGTAGAAAAAACCCTGTCTCGTCGTTCTAAGAAAAATAAAACTTGAAAACTGTTTAAATAATGAAGGACTTCTTCTTTATTGAATCCAACCGATAACCCTCTCCCAGATGCAGAAGAAAAACGAAAAAAAAATAAAATGATTGACACTATTAAATTGATTTAAAATTAACAACCCAATTCAAAAACGACTAGGGGAAAACCCGGATAGATGCCCCACTTTTTGAATTTGCCTCATATTTTTGAAAATATTGATTTTATATGTGTGATTTCTATGAGTGTGTGAAGCCCATTATTTGATTTGAAATAATCAGACTTTTCTGTGATATAGCAATCCCCAATTTCACAAAATTTGATTTTTGTAGAACCCTTTTTTTGGGGATAGATGCCTACAAGTATGGATAGTTGCCCCACCATGAAAATACTGGGAGGGATAGATGCCCTTCATACTGTGTGAACCAAAAACCCAACTAAATACAATGAGATTTTCTATGCTTAAAACAGCAACTTTATCTACGCAACATGGATCGAATTAACAACAATTGTGCATTTTTAATTGAAATTTAAAAGCATATATTAAACGAAAAGTTGCATTCTTCATATTAACATAAAGCATTATTCCACACATTCATGATAAATTAATGAAATAATAAGTCTCAACAAAAATGATCAGGAATCAAGTTTAAAATCAAAATAACACAATGAATCGAAAATCTGCTAAGAAGATATGGTTTTAGTTTAGATGTCCTAAGGGGCACCTATACCTCAAAAAGTCAGGGCAACTAACCTTTTCAATAGGGATAGATGCCCAAGATTTTTTTAATAAATTAAGAAGAAAACAAAAACTATTTGTACTCAGATGTACACTCAATGAAACATTGTATTGACGTAATAAAAAAAATTAATGAATTTATAACCACTTCAAAAGTTACAGCGGCAAATACTTACCTCTAAAACTTTAGCGTGTTTGTGAAGTTCGTTGCGGAGATGATCGCACACACTAGCGAAAAACGGCTTCACTTTACAATAACCCTTAAAAAACTAAGGTCCAGGGTGACTGTAGCAGCAACTTATAAAATTAATTTTTTGATACGTGTTTCGGAAGTTAGGTATTTTGAAAATGGGGCATCTATCCGACTGAGGCATCTATCCGGGTTTTACCCTATAGTCCGTTCACGAAAGGTTGAGCCGTCGGTTGGCCATGGAAATTTGGCATATTCCACTATGATTATGAAAAATTTAGGTTATGTTGTTTATTTTCTTGTCAGATTGATACGCAATGTTGTCAAAATTGCATAGAGTTCTCTGATAACTAGCAAGCTCGTCGGACGAGGCCGGGTACATTCGCCAACGTTGACTTTATTTTACGTTATGACAGCAAATACTGCGAACTTCAGATAAATAAACAAACGCCTACTATGCGCTCAAACTTTCGTGAACGGACTATAGGTAACTTCATGTATATCTCTTAAGCCGCCCTGAAATTTGAATATGAAACAATTATGTATCAGATGTTCAATTGTCTCCTCTGCCTCTCTGCATTTGCAACTAGGACTCTCAACTGAATTCCATTTAAAAAGCATGCTGTTACAACGTCCATGACCTATTCTTATACTATGATGATCACTAATACAACTTCAACTGGAAAGAATTGGATTGCGAAATAGATATTACACATTTATACTTTCGTTGCTCAATTGGGGTGAATTTACAATTCAATTGCAAATAAAGTATAGGTTGAAATATCTTTATATTTCATTGCTATTCTCATTGCCTTTTTTCAGGTGGAACAACTTCACTTCATATCCTGGCCTGATCATGGTATTCCAGTGTATCCACAAAATTTGGTAGCATTTCTCAGAAGAATTTTAAAAATACCATTATCATCAGAATCACCCATAGTCATACATTGCAGGTGAATTAAATTATTTGTTCTCAATAAAGGTTAAATCAAATGAAATTTTAGTAGGTAGGAATTGATTTTCATGATATCTACAAGTATCACGAAATCGTAAAGTACACACTTTCGTAAACATTATTCAATTTTTCCACTCGTATGAAACTCATTAAAGTCTTGGACTCTATATTACAAGTCACAATAACTATTGGGAATGAGCAATGAATGCAATACGTATAATACACTCACCGACAAAATAATAGATCCACTCAAAAAATCGATGAAGTTTGTTGATTCATAAGAATGTTACTTCAAGTTCGATTCGATTGAATTTTTCTTTAAATTGTAGGTATGTTCATCCTGAATCAATCACCAGTTTTAAATTTTAAGAAAACTTGGCGAACGTCATTTTATACAGGGTGAAATAAAATCTGTTTTTTTACCCTAACTTCAGAATCACCCGTGGTGTGTTACACTTGCTCCAACGTATCATATCTTATTTCATCATCAAGACACATCTTCTCTTGACAATTTAATTCTTCATTCATAACAATAGTTTAGTTTTTGTTAAAGATATAGGTTTTTCAGTAAAACATTAAATTTCGCTAAGGCTACAACAGTACTTCAACGAATTCAACCTAAAATTCTAGACTAATGAAAATAAACTGAAAACTAAGTAAAAAACATAACGTGTATTCCGACCAGACGCGGATAATAGGTGCAATTCGTCTGGGTATGTCCTCATTCAGGTTTTGAATCAATTAGACTAATAAGAGCATGAATGAGCTGCTGAAAATTTTCAGGAGTTGCAACGCGAGATCGAATTCTCCTCCCAAGAGCATCCAAGCAGTGGCGCAGCCAGAATTTTCGTTCGGGGGGGCCTGATGCAAATTTTCAGGGAGAAAAAAAACATAAAAAGAATACTGTAATTTCTATATTTCTTTTTCTGGTTGATAAAAATGTCAAACTCACGATATCTTCTCTGAAATATGGTGATCACTTATTTTTCTAAAATGCCTTTCCAATATACAAGGAACCATAAAATATAAAAAATGGGCCCATGTCCGAATAACTGCAGGCAAAGAGGTAAGAATTGAACAAAATGTGATATGCGGAGGTTTCGTATGAAACAGAATCCAAATATTTTATTAGTTTTTCAGATTACTAATAGAAGGCGCCACACACAGGATTCCTCTTTGTATTTCCTAAAGGAATCAGTGTCGGACAAGATTCATGAGACCTTTTTTCATATTTTATGCCCATATATCGCCTGGCACTATGCATGGTACTTTTTTCCTTGACACACTGTATATGTGTACCTAGTCTCATTTTCAAAAGATTAATCTTTATGTTTTTGCTGGAAAGCAGAATCAATTAGGTTCTGAAAATCGACTGTATTCATGAATACCATTCAGCTTTTCAAATAAAATATCGCAGATGTGGTTGAATTCAACTGTATCTTCTGAGATACAGATTGGAAAGTTCACATGCAGAAAAATCTCGGTGGGGGGCCGGGCCCCTTGGGCTCCTCCCTGGCTGCGCCCCTGCATCCAAGCATGTCCAATTGGGTTCAAATCTGGGCTAAGAGCAGACCAGTTGAATTCTTGGATATCAACCTCTGCTAAATACTCCCTGGCAATCCTAGCCATATGCGGTTGATGCGGTCGGATATTATAAAGCATTAACAAGAAATCGTCTCCAATAAACGGTACATACGGAATAACATGTCGCCCTTAAACTTCTCTTGTTTTATGTTTTCACTTAGTTTTCAGTTTAGTTTTCATAAATGAAATGAAGAATTAAATTGTCAAGAGAAGATGTGTCTTGATGATGAAATCACACGGTGAAACAACTGGAACACACCAGGAGTGGTTAGGGTAAAAAAACAGATTTTGTTTCACCCTGTATAAAATGACGTTAGCCGAGTTTTCTTGAAATTCGAAATCGATGAATGATTGAGGATGATTATAGGTACCTACAATTGAAGAAAAATTCAATCGAATCGAACTTGAAATAACATATTTATGAATCAACAAACTTCATCGATTTTTGAGTGGATCGATTATTTTGCTGATGCCCGATTGCACCGTTCGTCTAAGCAACGTTTAAGCCCATAAGTGATGTTTATTTCATTGATGAAAAGTTATTTCGGGGCTTAAACGTTGCTTAGACGAACGGTGCAATCGGGCATTAGTGTATTATGCAAATGTACGATTATACAGAGGGGCTCACGGTTAATGGTATTCTAGACGTTTACGGAGAACTGGAAGTACAAAGGTATTGAAATTCTGATTTCTTGGGTTAAAATCCCTGCTCGATATTTTTGATGTTGTTGTGTTGCCGGTTATATCAAAAGAAACAGGATGTCCCATAATCGATTTCCAAGTTGTCAGTATTTTTGGGTAAAACCGACAACACCGCAGCTCTGAAAAATTTAGATCGATAGAGCAGTGATTCTTCTGGCAAATAAACTGAATTTTCAATGACTTCCTATTAACTGTTCTCCTATTACTTCAAAGGTACTATTAGCCGTGGGGAACCATTTATAATAATATGACATTGAAAACAGTGAATCTCATTTTTTAGTGCTGGTATAGGTAGAACTGGAACAATACTTTTAACGGATATTAGCTTGAGGAGAGCTGCTAAACAAGGAGTTGTGGATATGCTAGATACTCTTCACAATCTCAGAAAACAGCGACAAAATATGGTTGATAATGCCACTCAATACAAATTGGCACATCTTCTTGTATTGGAATGTTTGATGGGTCTTCAAACCAGCATACCCTGTGATGAGAATATGATTGGTGTGGTACATAAATTAATAAAAAGTGAGGATTATAAGCTACAAATGAACTATCTGAAAGAAACAGAATGGCAGGATGCAGTTATGCAAAGTATCGCAGTTGTCAATAGCTCATTTCCTAATTACCCAGAAAAAAACAGATTTGAAGACATTATACCAGGTGAATAAATTTTTATCACATATAAATATGGTTTTCGGATACTTACTCGGGTTAAGTCGATCCCTAATCTTAGTGTTCGTTTACCTAACCCGAACAACCCGTGTTCGGAAAGTACGGTGCTCGGGTGCTATTAACTCGATCACTGACTCAGGTTGATCTATTTTAACCCCTTCACAAGAGCAGAGTCGTAGAGTCACCGCATGCGCACTGCAGTTCAATTTTGTGTTTGATAGAGGTGAAAATAAGTCTTCTACTCTTTTCTTAGTAATTTCATATATTCTATTCCTGAAAATTGTGGAAAGAGAAGCAAATTTGGCTCAGTTTAAAATGTGTGGTTCCATGAGCCGACAAAATAATGTGTAATATCTTCTACATAACTTTGTATGCAGATCTTTCTGCGTTAGAGCTAAAGCCTTCTTTACTTCTTTAACGTAGGTACTCGAGGATAACATTGAACATACGAAGGCACACCAGAAATTATAAGAAAGATTTCACAGAAGCCAATAAATCCATGCAAAGCTAGAGACAATCAGTAAATGAACTGGAACTGAAAAAATAAATTATCTACTTCTTTAACATAGGCACTCAAAAATGACATCAAACATGGAAAGGCACACCAGAAATTATAAGAAATATTTTAAAACAGCTAATTAATGCAAGCAAAGCTAGAGACAATCCGAAAATAAACTGGGACTGAAAAAATAAATCCATAAAATATTTGGTAATGTTATTGATACGAAGGTCACTTCAAATCCTAAACCTGATGTGTTCGTAAACTTAGAACCCGGGTCCGTGATACGAGTAGATCCAGCAGGTGACCCAATGGATGGAGTTAGTAACCCTGAGTAAGTTTCCGAAAACGCTTATAATGAACTAACTGGGGTTATCTTGAGTCTGTTCCAGAATTATGGTAACTCCATGAGTAACAACAAGACACGAAAAACTGAATGTTGAAAAGTTGAATTTCAATTGCTGTGAGTGAAGCAAAAACAAAAATTGTAGAATATTAGCCATATATTTTGCTTCAAAATTTTTAGTAGAGGTGCATCCCAAGATGTCCAGGCACATATTGATTTTGAACTATAAATAACTGAATAAGCTTTACCAAAACCTAAAGCAAAATTTCATCAGAATCGGCTGAAAGATTGTTGATAAATTCAGCAGTGTTTCTGATAAATCTCGGGAAAAAACATTTCGTTAATAACAGGAATTTTCTATGATTTGGCTTTTAAGAAAGTAAAACTGTGTTGAAATTTCTGTTCGCTAAGGGTGGCAACTATTATGAATCGTTTAACGCCTGAAGTGAACTTCTAAATTGGAGAATGTATATGTTCTCTAAATTCATACCACTTCTTCTTCTTATGACTAGTGACCAAGCAATTCGTGCTTGTTTCTGCACAGATTTTACTGTTATCGAGTAAAAACTATCAATAGGAAATACAAAAACCTTCCTTCTTTTGAATGAAAATAAGGACTTCGAAAATGGATCTAAATTTGAGAATTTCTACCGATGTTTGGTCAAAAAATATGGGCCAGCAAATAACTGTTTTTTCTGGTATACCTCATTGGAATCAAAGACGCCACTTCAGGACAATCGAAATAATTCTTTATGTAGGTTTTCTTGTATACAAAAATCAGATTCTTGGAAATTCTACGCTTTACTTGTGTTCGCAATTGATAAAAAGAACAAAATGTTGAATTCAAGGAGATCTCATAAATTATGTGTTCAAATATTCATTTTAGGGAAATAGGACGAGTTTTACTGAAGAGGTATCCCCTAGATGATGAGTCTTCTTCGTATATAAATGCTGTTAATGTAGATGGGTTCAGATGTCCAAACCGTTTCTTAGTTACCCAACAACCTATGCCCAATACACTGAGTGATTTTTGGAGACTCGTAGCCGAGAAGCAAATTAAAGTGGTCCTATCTTTAAACGAAGTTGATCTGGAAGAAAAAGTGAGATCATGTTTGCGAAATATCTTATAATGATGAAATAAACGACGCTCTTTTTTCAGACCTGCTGCAAATTCTGGCCAACATCAGATGATCCTGAAATTCGTCCTGCTGATTATCTGGTGGTACAGTTTGAGGAAGTTACTGAATTCAAAAGTTTCGACGCGTATTCTGTGCACCTTTGGATGAAAAATGATAACGAGGTACATAAAGAAATTCATCTTTTCAATGTATCAACTGTATACTATAGCTATAGCTATTTATTTTTGCGTTTCATTCAAACTTGCATCTCCAGGTCACGAAAGTGTAAATTTCGAAAATTTCGAAATTTTGTCTCATTAAAGATGCAATCTTGAAATTGAACATCGAGAAAAACCGATACTGTCTGTTCAAATTTCATTGTGAAAATCCCTCTCAAAGCGACACAAATATCGAATGAGTTGTTTTCAAAAATAATAATTTGTCTAAGCACTAATGTGCAAATTTTCTCTACGTGTCTTTGAACGATAATTTCTGTCATTTCGGAATATCTTAATGGAAATTAACAGCAAAAATTCATAAATTCCCCAATATCAATTTTTATAAGAACCTGACCAATATTAGAATTGATTGTTTTTAAGGCGTAATTACTGAGAATTTCCATATAAAATTCATGAATTCGAAACCCTCTCTTCAGAATAGTATTGAGCCATGTTCTTGAACTATACAGGGTGTCTACTTTTAAAGTTGCATGATATGCAACAAAAAATGTCATATAACACATGGTTGGAATGCTGACGGTTATTCTTCAATTTAACATTTCTTGATTTCACGAAAAATTTTTCTGAAATGGGTCTGAGTAAATCCCAACGTGCAACGATTTCTGTGCAGTGTCTCTATACAATGTACTTCCTGGTTAGGTGAAGAATTTGGCTGTAAATGTGCCAAAAAAAGGAAAATGTTGGCAGCTAATTCAATATTTTCATTTGGGACCTGTGAAAACGATGTTATATTTGTATTAATCACCAATAAATTTCTATCTTCTGTCTATCTATCTTGAAGTTTGGCCACCTTAAAAGTAGACAACCTTTATATTCACCATTTATAGAACTGACTATTTTGGTGATTATCCAAAGTACAGAAACAACGAAGAAAAGCTTTTGCGAACCCACACCTATATGTACATATGACTTTTTCCAGATATAGCCTAAGTAATTCAAATTATATTTTACAGACAACAAAAATGGATGTTGTAATTGTTTCCTTCAGAAAGTGGCCTCACAAATCTATGAAACCACTAAACTCTGAAGAGTTTCTTTCCTTTTACGAAGAAGCTGAAGCAATTTCCAGAAGCTCGACGAACGTAATAGTGACATGTTTGTAAGTTATTTTCTCTCTGAAATTGGTTGGAACGTTACTGTTGTGTATTGTGCCATGTTAAAATACAGTAACTGTTTTTGTGAAAATTCTCCAATAAAAAGAACATTCATAATATGAAAGTTTTACCAACTATCACTCTCATATACAGGGAGTTCACAGCTGTTTCATACTATCAATATTTCGACTTTCGGGCAGTTCAAACAATAGCATTTTAAAGTGCAGCAAAAACTTTTCAGAATCTAGCTGTAAAATTTATTTTCTTATTACCACCCATAACCTTTAAAAAATTACCATGGGATATTTTTTTTAATCGCACCTTAATATTTTTTTTCGTTTAAACGATTTCCCAGTAGAAGAAAAAGAAAGAATATGTTTAAACAATTATTCATCAGTTTACGTGAATTTAACCCTAAAAAATAATAATCATAATTTGTGGCATATCCATTCTGTTCGATTTTGACACCTGATTTAAAAAAAATGTTCTAATCATGAAGTTGTTTAAAATATTTTGAGCTGTTGGTCGTGTTAATATTTTGTTTATTGCCTATATTGAATATCTGAATCATAATAGTATATTGCTTCGAGAATATAATGATAGCTATTATTTACGAGGTGAAGTTTAGGCTACGAGCCGTAGTTGTGTGGCCCAAATCAACGAGTGATTATAGCCCGTATACGCGAGTAGCATATTATAATTTTTCCACGACTACTGAATATATTTCTTGAAGATTTTAACATTTGGTGACCTCTACAAGATCCTTCCATGACAAGCGTGGAAAAAGTCAAGTTGACACACGAGAAATTTTTGGTGAACTTGTAATTATATATTTGGTAATGAAAATGGCTTGAATTGTAATGAAAGTAGATTTGGCAATCGATTGCAAAGTACACCCATAGTTTTTAGTTCGAGTACTTTAGAATACTGAAGAAATGTCAATTTGAAGAATATTAGGTATTAAAATTAAAACAAAATCTATGACTCATTATTCACTTGTAATTTATGGGTATTATAATGGCCGAGCAAACAGACGTATAATGAGCAGATTATACAATAATCGTGGATAAAAATATTTCACCATAAATTGCAGAATGGCGAATGCGCAACAATTTATGGGTATAGTTTGGCTTAAATTCACATGATTAAAAACTGTTTCAAGATATTTTTTCTTTTGCTGGGATTTGAACGAAAAAACTCATGAATGTATTCTGAAAGAAAATCTGGCTTTTTGAGTGGTTATAAGAAACAAAATGTGAACGATATATTCTGATAGTGCTTTTGCTGTAACAGAAACTACTTTTTGTTTAGACTTTCTATCTTGTCTGAAAGTCGAGATATTCGCTGTATGGAACTACTTTGGACACCCTGTATATCGATAAAATATCTTGTTATCTCAGCAATTTGTTTAGGTACTTCTGTCCATTATACTAAAAACTATATTTCGAACATGAACTAATAACAAATTTTCATTATTTATAGTGATGGAGTAACTGCTTCAGGTGTTTACGTCGCTTTATCATTCATGGTAGAACAAATGAAACTGGAAAAACATTGCGATGTGTGTTTTTCTGTTAGGACTATTCGTCACAATAGAAAGCAATTTGTTAACAATGAGGTATGTTGTGTTTAAAATATTTATTCTCAACTTGAAAGTATGTAACAATTATCAATTCACAAAATTTAAATGAGGAAAGTTTTTATTATGCTTAAAATTCAGCAAGTAGTAATCCATCCAACATCGATATGCATTGTGTCATAGAAAGTTTTATTCTCTTAGAGAAACTAAAATCAACGTTAACAGTCTTGGACCTCTCTCATATTCTCAAATTTTTCTATCGAATCTGAACTCAATTGTAGCAAATCGAACACCAAAGAGTTGAAGATTAAAATTTTCTACAAATGGTACTAACACAGCTTGTTCTGCGACAACCTGTTCTGGCTCAAATTAAAGTTTAAAATGAGGTATTTTCTATGACCCAATAAATGAAAAAAAAAATTAAATTCTATGGTTCCGATGAAGCGATCCTCTTGAAATTTTGCATAAACATTCAGTATATCAGTCTCGATTCACGAAAAAAATTATTATGACCATCTTGCCGCAACATTTCATTTACATGGGTTTCGTCTTGTCTGAGATATTGAGAAACAAAACGAACAAGATATCCGATTCAAGTGAATTTTTTTGTGAATCGAGACTGATATATTGAACGTTCATGCAAAATTTCAAGAGAATCGCATCCTCGGAACCATAGAATTTATTTTTTTTTCATTTATTGAGTCATAGAAATACCCCATTTTCAACTTTAATTCAAGGCAGAACGGGTTGTCGCAGAACAAGCTGTGGTAGTACAATTTGTACGAAATTTTATGTACTTTCATTTTGCATCGAAAGGTTTTCACGAAAAGTTGATAGTTTCCGAGTAATAAGCATAAAACTGACCAAGAATGGGATTTTTATTCTTTTTTTGTATTTTTTTCTAGGTTCTGTCACGAAATTTTGTTAGCAAACCTCAAATTCGGATTCAGCACCCCAAAAAACATAAAAATGAAAGAAATAAAAACCACCCCAAAACTTTTCTGCTAAAAGCACAATTCGACTGGATTAATGATGAAATTTTCGCATTTAATCTAGCAAGAAATTCTGTTTTATTCGCGACTGCTCTAATCAACAGATATCAAAAATTTGATACGGTAGAAAACCTACGGAGTACAATGAACCCATTACACGTTCGAATATTCTCATATCAACCGGACAAATTCACGCTACATGAATAATAAATAGTTAATATAGCATTAATTTTTTGCCACTTTTCATGTTTGAACTTTTTCAGGACCAATATTTATTCTTATTTGATTGTGCTGTGAACTTCATACATCGAATGAATTTGAAAAACATCAGTAACTAGAAATTGTGAGACGAAACCGATAGAGAATTTGCCAGGGCCAGAAAATGGAACAATATCTGCATAAATTGAATTTGTTATATGTGAAGAGAGATTGTACTTATTTATGTTTCGATTTATCAGAATATAAATTGTTCAGTTAAAGGATTTTTCAATTACTTTTCCTGAATAATGCTTTTCAAAAACAATTTATCAGCTCATAGCTGATGAATGGTTATTCTTCGAAAATTATTATATCATTTGATACTACGAAGAAATAGGTATGTGAATTCAATAAAAACTTCTGAACAAAACGAAGGGAAATTTCACAGGGTGTTTCCGCATAAGGTGCCGTAAATTCAAGATCTTCATCCTTAGATGATTTTATAATTTAAAGTTCCTATAAAACTATGGGTCTCTGAGAAAACAGTAGTGTTTCGGTAATATTTTCTGAATCAGATTTTTGTTTACCTTTTGGTAGGTTATGATTACTCATCAAAAACCATTTTTTCATTCAAAAACTATTTTAAATTTTCATCAGTGGTACAGATTTCTGTCCGAAGAAATTTGGTGAAAAAATGGTACGCCAGTTTTTTTTTTAAATTTAAAATTATTTTGGTAATCACCACATAATTCATATGGAGAATGATATCCTGAGTTTTTTTACCTGTGATTATTAAATGGAGAGTCAATCGCCGATTTTCGGATGGAAATGGAAGTTCACAATTTTTTTAGGAAGATGTTCCATTATAAGGATAAACGGGATTTGGTTTATGCACGACATTTTTTTGTGTCTAGACAATTTCGGAAATAATCAGAGATCTTCGTAACTCTTTTAGATGAAAGTAGAAAGTATTCGTAGCAAGTAAAACCCTCAATATACCATTCTCACAGTAGATTGTGTGGTGATTACGAAAATAATTTTAAATCGGCGAAAAAGCATTGGCGTATCATTTTTTTCAACAAATTCAACATTGGCGTACCTTTTTCGTCACCAATTTTTTTCGGACAGAAATCTTTACAGACGCCACTGATGGAAATCAAAAATAATTTTCGATTGGAAATAATGTACTGATAACCTACTAAACAAAACTCTTGTAAGATTTCGAAAATATTCAAGAATTTAAGATCTCGATATTTTTTATAGCCACAAAAACTCTATCAGAATCTGTCGTTCAAACTGTAATGTATTTTTTCGAATGCACCTTTCTATTTTTTCAATTTAAACAATTCCCAGTCAAAGAAAAATATGTCAGAGCAATGTGTCATCATTTTACATAAATACAACTTTTAAATATAAAAGCTATGAATTGTAACAGTAACGCATTTGCCATTCCGCGATTTCTGGTGAAATATTTTTGGTGTCCCAAGATATTCAAAACAGACAATAAAAAACATCAACGCAAAGGAGACCTTGAAACATAATGAAAAAACTCAATAATTAAAACTAAATAAGATGTCAAAATAAAACAAAGTGAATATACCTCAGTTTAGAATTATTATTTTTAAAGGTCCATGTAAAATGGTGAAAATCATTTCAACATATTTTTCCGTTTACTAGGGAATCGAAAAAAATTTAAAAAACCCTGCTTTGGAGCGCTCGTTCATTGGTGGAGCAATGCGGTTATCACTTCAAAATTTTGTATAGACTTGAGATTGGATACTACATATATGTATATAGTCCGTTCACGAAAGGTTGAGCACATAGTAGGCGTTTTTTTAATTATCTGAAGTTGGCACTATTTGCTGTCACAACGTAAATAAATTCAACGTTGCCGAATGTAACCGGCCTCGTCCGACGAGAACTCTGGTTCGCAGTAAAACAAAGTGAGGTTACACTATTGTTTATTATTCTTATAATCTTATATAACAATTTGCCGCAGTTAAACATTCTAATTCTATAATCAAAATGCCAGGAAGAATTTCCGTTGAAATGAGGCAGTGTGTGAAGCGGTGTTATTTGGAATTAAAAACAGCTTATGTATATGCTTCACACTCCAACATATTGGAATCGACGATCATAACGAAAGTTACGAACATTTTCAACGTAAGTTAGAAGAATATAAGATATTTCATATTAATAGAAATTGTATTTTAGATGCACATGACTTCAATTAGAAGAGTTATTGATGAAGATGATGACAAAGAGTTTCGTTCTATTGGAAGACCCAAGAAGACATCCACAGTAGACGATTATATATTTAGAAAAGATCTGCAACGACAAATTTGGAATTTTAATTTGAAAAATGAATACTTTTCGATCAACGCACTATGACTTATGCTAGGGAACATTTGGAGTATAATGAAGGACGTACAAAACTCTTCAAAATTATAAAGTCAATGGAGTATAAATACAAAAAAGTTAATGAACGCAAAATTTTATGTGAACAGAAGCATGTTGTTGCAGCCAGAATTACTTTCCTGCGAAAATTTTTACAATTTAAATCTGTGGAAAATATCAGATTCGTGTTCCTAGATGAAACTTGGATTTACCAAAATGATTCATCTATTCGTCGATGGACACACGAATCTGATATGAAGTCGAATCCATCGACATTAAAAAATGAAGGCAAGCGATTCACGGTGTTGCTTGCAGGAAGTAATTTTGTGTTTTGGAAGGATGTGACTTGATGTTAGATTCAAAATATAATGACCGTGACTATCACAAGACCATGACAAGTGAAATTTTTCAAAATTGGGTTGTTAATTAACCAATTCCAGCTTTATCAAAGATTTTATATGGGCGTTGATGAGGAGTTATTGATGATGGAAATATCCCAAATGATAATACTTTTATGTTCTTAGTATTAGTGTCCAGAATAATAAGTTATTTTGCTGGATATGGACAAAGAATTACCAATTCTCAGAATATATTCAACAGCGTTTCACAAGCTCTTGTCTGCTTCATCAGGCACCTACAAATTAGAGGTTTGAGATGTAAATCCATCAAATAGATGTGTTATATATGATTGATGATGAGTATTGGATGGATTTGTACATCTTGTCGCTGAATGAATTTTGAGAATTGATAAGTTTGCTCTGTCCTCATCCTGCAAAGTAATAATTCATTATTGTGAATACTATATTTACTTGTAAAACAATGAACTTGGAATCATACTTTCATTAATGAATACTTTCTGAATTGTAGGTCGTTACTGTGGTCGATAACCATTTGATTGCAAGATCAATAAATTTAATTTCTCCTCTGTCTAGGTTGTTACTACAATTGAAGATGGTGAAATATGTAAGCAATTTTATTGTTTTATGCAACATAACTGGATTTTGAAACTTTGAATTTGGTGGTAAATAATGTATATACCTCCATATGAACATTGTTACCTATAATCAGAAGATTAGTGGAGAAAAAGATGAAAAAGAATTCATGATATGGCAGCATGGACAACAAAATTTCGGAGTTTTATGATAATAATTAATGTTTTTTTCTTACATTTGTTTTGGGTAGATTTTCACTTGAATTGTTCAAATCCTTATATCCAGTACAAATTTCGATCGTATATTTTCTCCAATTCTTTTCCAATATTTCTGTTCAAATGCATTAATAATTTAATTCTACCTTGATTCATTGTATTGTATATGGATAGTGTTGATTGATAGCTCTGTTGTTTTTTATTTCCTGTTATAATTCTTTACAATTGCAATTCTATTACCTGAAGTTACGAATACGAATGTTACTTGAAATATTTTATAAATATTGATAGAAATAATTGTTGATATAATAAAGGATTCAACTCAAAGTTCTTCTTCTTCATTTAAAAGCATCATAACTATATTGAGTAAATTAACTAAACACTTGTTAAATTGTAAATCGAAAACTTCTTCAATTATAAAAAATTGCATATGACCTATTTTGAATTTTTTCTATTGTTACCTTCAATTTAATATTTTTCAACATTAGGTAGGTACCTACTTCATTGTAAACTATTGATTTTAGTTCAACTCAATTAATATTATTTAATAACTTCATTGTCAGATATTATTGAACATGATTTTTATTGAACTATTGAAGATATGAAATTTAACATTATTTTGAGCTCAAAGCACTTTTGCATTTACAGGTATCATTACTGTATAGATGAGTTAATTCATCAAATCCTCGATAAAGTGTAAATTGAAAAACTCTGGGTTCAGGAGGATAAATTAATACAAATTAATCCTTTCAAGCTCCTCATCCATAGGATATTCTCAAGTCCATATTTACACATTATCAACAATCATAAAGATAACTGATTTTCTAGAAGATGTGGGTTGCACTTCAAGCAAAGCATCCACATTTATTACTCTAGATATATCTTGATTAGTTTTGAGCATAAATATATAGGTACAATGTTTTCATTTTACACATAATGTTTGCTTCAGAACTTTTTCTTCAATTGACTTGATTCTGTTCATTGGCACTTCTATTGACTGATAATTCTCGAATACTCCAAATGATGGGATTGATTAAGCCTGAAACGTCGTCAACGTTCATCTGGGTTTGATTTCTTCTTTTATTCCCCATTATTAAGGTCCAACATTACCACAACATGTTTTACATTATTCTCGAATTCATTTTAATATACCATTAGTTTCCATTTTTCAAACAATGATATTTTTATTCGAGTCAGGTTGTGAATTTGTAACGTAAAATTTCAATCTTCTGTCGTTCGATATTTAGAACTGTCTAAATTGCATTATCAATTTTCAGATGTGAATTGACAACGATATTTAGAACTGTCTAAATTGCGTTATCAATTTTCAGATGTGAATTGACATTGTAAGAAATCCGCGATTTATAATCTTTCTTGTAATATTGACAACATTGCGTATCAATATGACAAGAAAATAACAAACATAACCTAACATTTTAATATACACAGTGAAATATGCCAAATTGTCATGGCCAACCGACGGCTCAACCTTTCGTGAACGGACTATATAAATGCAGAATCTTAGCACGATCGGAAAACTGAAATATGTAAAATGATGATGCGATCCTATTGAAATTCTGCACCAACATTCAGTATATCAATCTTCATTCACGAAATAGATTTCACTCGAATCGGCAATTTTGTCATGGAAATTCTTCTTTCAAATACACCAATTGAATTTTTTATGGTTCTGTTTACATCAACAACAAAAATTTTTTCATGGCCATATTTTATGGAACAACCTGTACGATTCGGCTGGTTAACGAACTTAACCGAGACATCTCAAGTATCTAGAACAATCCCTTCGAAAGTTATAGTGCTAACGGACGGATGGCCGGACGGAAAAAAATTGAATTTGACTACGAATTCGTGTTCAGGGAGTCAAACTCTATCGTCCGAGATCATTTTTGGCTCGAAATTCGAAAATTACAGACATTTAGGCAAAACGATATAGCACTCGTTCAAGTAGAAAGTTTTTTTGGTTAGGTAATCAGAAACAAAGTTCTGGGTTCTGATGCTGTTTTACTGCCATTTAAAATACCTTTTCCGCCGACCTCGAAATAAAAGGCGATTTTAATATGTACGTAATCGAACATTAATTACCTATTTTAATGCTTAATTTTTTGCTATTTTTAATGTGCAATCCTCAGGGCCACCGTACAAAATATTCAGAAACACTACGAGAAATGTTAAATCTCTATTGGAACATAGAAACATAGAAATTCCATTATGTCAAATGTATGTCTTGTGCAAAATGAGAATGTATTTTATCAAGAATTTATTCACTATTCATGTTGAATTCGTCGGAAAAATCTTGCAATCAACACTGTCATTAATCGAGCGACTAATGCAGTGGCGTAGTAACGCCACCACGGGCTTGTGTTCAAGATATTTTCCGGGCCCCTACCCTCACTAGCAGCGCTGCCTGCTGGTTAATTTAATAATTATATAATAATTAGATAAGGACGAAATAAAACCACATTTTATTTGTCACTTATATTAGAATAGTGACAATACAAAGTACCTACGTGGGTATACCTTCCACATACAGGTTTGGAAATTCACATCTGAAATATACGATATACAATGCATCAGACAGAGAATTCTTCAATCCAGTTGCACAGATGAATAGTCGAGACAATCACTTGCTGTAACACACTGAATTCAGTTGTCTTACTTCATTATTCGAGTCTTGTCTCTCTCTTATCGTTTTGAGGAGCGTAATTCTTTAGTATGGTAGGCAACAGTGAATACTTGAATCGAGTATTACGGGCAGCCTGACAAATTAAAAATTCTATACGTGCAGTGCGGGTTCCCTAACATACTGCGATAAGAGAGAGACAAGACTAGATTTTTGCAGTAAGACAGTTGAATTCATTCAGTTATCGCACTTGATTATCTCGCCTATTCATCTGTGCAACTGGAGGGAAGAATTCTCTGTCTGATGCATTGTATATCGTATGTTTTCGATGTGAATTTCCAAATCGGTATAAATATAACCAACTAACAAAATAACAACTACAACAAATAACAACTATAAGCAAAGTGAAAACAAAAAACAAAATAATACTAAAACCAAATTAACATATAAATATATTATTAATATAATAAACACAAAAAAGAGATGAAAACAAAGCGCAATCAAAACTTTTTTTGCGGGCTTTCGAATTTGCAAAATTTGTCACAATATTAGCTATACTTAACGTTCGGGCAACTTCATTTTCTATAAAAATTACCGAAAATTATTCGAAAATAATAATCTGATAACTCGACGATACAATTCACAATTCACTTAGTTTTCAATTCTATCAGCAATCCCCGAAGGCTGACCTGCATTTTTTCATATTGAGAGAGGCGCCTAACGAAAAAATCAGCCACGTGATGAAAAAGAGAATTTCCCTATGTATAAAGAATCCTACATCAAAGAAGCCGCTCAAAAAGAAGCCGCCCCAATATAGCGATCATCTGGTGACGTTAATGTAATTATCCCCTAAACAGAATGCCGACACGCTTCATGCAAAGAGTTCGGTACGATTAGTCCAGGCCGCAAAATTGATTACGGGGATAGCAATTTTCACCAGAAGAATATATATAAATAAGGAATTGTTAATTCAACGTTTTCATTTGTGTACGTTGTGGTAAATTTTAATAACAATCATATTTCTGATATGAATTGATAATTTTAACTAGAGTTTCGGAGATAAGTTGGTTTTAGTACAAAATGAAGGATTTATTCTGCAAGAAAAAATAGTATAGTCGTCCCAAGCCCGGGCCCGTGTTCTTCGAACACGCCGAACACCGGTCACTACGCCCCTGGACTAATGGTCTCGAACTAAACGCTTTCGCTCCGATCAAGCGTTGAAATATCTTGACCATAAGTCGCTGTCTTTAATAACCTAGTTGATTAAATAACTATTCTTTTGAACTGAAGTCAGAGATATTCGCTATATGGAACGTCTTGGGACACTCTGTATATGTAGACAACAAGTGTTTTCTATCAGGATAAGCGAAACGATGCGGGTGAAAACTATCCGTTACGTTACCTAGGAGTTTCATTTCGATACAAACATGACCCAGATTAAATCTTGATGTGTTGAAGTATGACCATTTAATTTTAATACACTTGGGATTAGAAATGGCCGAGGACGAGAATTCGTGGGTTTTTGATTCCCTGGTGTGTTTTCTAAAAGGGCCCATATGGGATGCACCTATTCAAAATTTCATAGAGGAAAAGTCGCTGAGTGAGTAATTTCATTCTTTTTCATTCCGTGTTGATGGAATGTTTGGCTTTGATTGATAGTTTCATGTGATTGAGATAGAAGTAAAGTTGTTTACATTAAATGGAATCTGGGTAGGTAGAAGCTTTAGGGTATGAGTCTTTGCGCTTGTTCATCAGTGGATTGATACTGCTACTTCCTAATGCTCGTTCATTGGTGGGGCAAAAAGACTATTACCTCAAAATTTAATGAGACTTGAGATTGATACCTCAGAATCTCAGCACAATCGGAATTATATTACGGAAATTATTCAGAAAAACAAATAAAATATATGAATTCAAAAAAATTTAATTCTATGGTTCTTATTATGCGATCCTCTCAAAATTTTGCAGGAACATATCAGTTTCCGTTCACAAAAACAAGTACACTCGAATCGGATATTCTGTTATGGAAATATAAAGATTCTTCTTTTCAATATTCCAATTGAATTTTCTATGGTTCTGTTAAAACTATGGCCATGAAATTTCGAATGAACATTCAGCATATCGATCTCTATTCACAAAATAAATTTCGCTCGAATCGAATATCTTCTTACGGAAATATGAAGTTTCTTATTTTCAATATTCCAATTGACTTTTCTATGGTTCTGTTCACATTGTGACCATAAAATTTTGCAGGCTTGTTATAAGTAAATATCTTGCATGTGACCGTAACATTTCATTTCGGTTGGTTCCGTTTTTTTCTGAAATATTGAGGAACAAAAATTTTGAATGGCCATATTTTATGGAACACCCCTTACGATTCGGCTGATTAACAAACTTAACCGAGCCATTTGGGACCCGAACTCATCCTGAAAATTTCAAGTCTCTAGGACAATCCGTTAGAAAGTTATTGAGCTAACGGACGGCCGGACGGCCGGCGGCCCCTCAAACAGAATTGAATTTGACCACGAATTCGTAATCAGGGAGTCTAACCCTATACAGTTTTTTCGGCTCAAAATACGAAAATTTCAGACAATTGGGCAAAACGATATAGCACTCGCTCAAGTAGAACGAGCGCTCAAAAACAATGCAATAATTAACTCCAACTAGATATTTTGACCTTGAACTTACACTTAAAAGGTTTTAGAAATTTCTCCAGAATATATTGATGTATATTTAATATTCAGTTAAAAAAAGTGATGATGACCTAACAGCACCAATGAGTAACAATCATTTTCAAAAAAATACTTCTAAAATAATGAACCCTTAGAACATTTTAGCTTTCGGAAAAAAATTATTGAAATCACCGGAATATGCTAACGAATTCAAACGATCAGAATTGGCGGTTGAGTGTGACGTACGCGTTAGCATTCATCCCATTGGTTGAATATTGAAACATAGTTTACGACCAGCCAACTGGCCACTCTGCTGTGATTGATCATTCCCACTAATTATGCTTGCCGGTACGTCATCGTGGCTTTTGGACTTGCTAGTATAGAAATCGCATTTTCAATATTTCATTATAATTAATTACTTGAAATTAAAGTGAACATTTGGGTAGGTTTAATAATAATACCCTTTATGCTGTCACAAGAAAAAACCCTTTTTTTTAACATAATGCTCTTCATGAAATCCATAATCAAATATTTCAGTTTTCGAACCAAATAATGATGATAACCAGGAAGAATATCATAAGATATTCGACGAATACAAAAACCTAGTAAGTATTACAAATTTTCTTTGAATTGAGAAAAAATAATGGATTTTTCTGTTAGGTTGACTATATGCTTGGAAATTTTATGGAAGATATAGGTATAAAGCCGGCGCAATTCGAATACGCTTGTTTCAAAAGTCGCCAGCAGCATCACTCGTTAAGGTTTGACCAAGTAAGTAATGAAAATAGGCTTATACAGGGTGTTTCATCATAAAATTGACAAACATATATATTCGTGTAGAGGGCACCGGGAGAATAATTTTTGTCCTATACAATATATCCCGTTTTCGAAGCATAAGCGAGATGTAAGATTTTTATGAGTGTGGTCAGTTATGTATAACACTTAAGATAACGGTTTTTGGTCAAATCTCAGTATTTTTGGGTCCTCTATTCAGAAAAGTTGACGAACACCGAAAAAAATATATAAAAAGGCGGAAAACCTGAAATATTACTTATTTTTTTTCGGTTGTCAAATTGAATTTAATTTTCTTAAATGAACTCATTTTCTAAAAATTTCTGTGAAAAAATGTTTTCAAAAATCGAACACAATTTTTTTTACATGTCTACAGCGATAAAAAATGTTATCCGAAATAAATGAAATTTTGCACAATTGTACTTCTTTTGATATCAATCACGAATATGAAAACAGAATCGTAAAATATCAAAGGTTCTTTCAACCATTCAAATGTTTCATTCAGACATCTGAAATAATAAAAAAAATTGTTTGGGTTCTAGAGTCAAAATAATTAAATCATTGGTATGTCCAAACATTCTAGATGAATTAAAAAAAATCAGTAGTTTCATTAAATAAATGAAAATTGAGGGAAGCCTCGAACTGAAGTCAAAAACTTTTCCATCAATATTACGAGAACGATCATTTAAAATTTAATATCTGTCAGCTATTGGTTTCATGAAAAAGTTGATTTCATGATTGAATCAAATAGCTTTCAAGATATTGAAGTTTGAATAATCGTTTTTCCGAGCGTGCAAAAGCTCTCGACTTGTATGATGTTTTTGAAAAGATTGATTTGGTTAAGTCAGAGTATTTGAATGAATCGAAGTATCACTTGGATATCAAAATTTGACTGATATGATATAAAAAAACGAGTACCTTACCGACCCCCGATTTATTCTCCTTTCAAGTAGATCAATTGAAAAATAATAATAGTATATCGCTTCGATATTTTTCCTCAAGTTCAAAAGTGAAAAATAAGCTACAAAAGACGGAATTCCAAATGAACGCGCGTTGAATGAAATATAATCATTAAATCTTTGGGACACTGAGATATAGTATTCTCGCACGATTTTGATCTAGAAGGTATGGCAGAAGGCAGAATAATAAGATTTCTGCCAATGTAATATTAGCAGTTTCTTAGTTGATATTAACAGTTTCTTAGTGAAATTCGGTCGGCTCTAGAAATTTATGACGTCATATTTAGACTATTGTCCATTTTCACCTGAAATAACCGCGATAAAACACCTTCTTCACTTATGTTTTTTCAATTTTTTTATGATCGAAAACTGTCAATTTATATTATTTTTCAAGATATCTGTCTGATGGCAGCAATATCGATTTTCTAGAATTTATTTTTTCATATTAAAATTCAGCAGGTGAGATAGTTTTTATACTAAATCTACTATTTCTGATTTTTTTCATGTTAAAGAGATCTGAATTTTCAAATTTCTAATATTTGCTACATTCTATCAAATAGAGCAATAGAGAGATGGTTCCTGATCTATAATTCGCATCTCATGAGTAGGTTATAGAACTTAATTACTAATATTCACATTCACGAGAATTAAAATGGAGGGAAAAATAAATAGATTCAAAAACATGATCATAACTTTCATAGAATTGTTAATGTTTTGTCAAGAATTTAATAACGAATTACCTTGTTATTTAGGTGAAAGTTGGATTAATTCAAACTCTTTTCGACAATATTGTGTAACGTTTAACGTTTATATTAACCAAATCACTGTAAACAACTGCATACAAGTGAAAAAAGCTTACCCCTTGTTCATATTGAAAGAACGGCCATTCAAATTTTTATATTCTGAAAGCTTATACTATTGTATTTGAATGTAAGATAGCAGTAGTCCGACAACTTATTGATAGTTTATTTGAATAAAACAAATGTGATATTCTTGATTAGTATTTTCAAACCTTAAATAAAAATAGAAAAACATCAAATGAATGTGATAGTGATAGTGAACAAAGTGATAAATGATTCAATGTATTTGTTATATTCGTTCATAATTCAACTTTTCTATTCAAATCTGGAACCCACCCTGAAAATTTAAATTCACTGCCAACTTTAAACATGATAAAATGAAGAAACAACTTCAAAATGTTCAGGGTAAGTTCGACATCTGAATATGAAAATTGACCCAATAAAGGATTAGAATGAAACGAAATCTTCCCAGGATATTTCCATTTGAATGAGAATGACCACAAAAATGCTTCTTTCATGCTTTTCTTCGGATATTTTTTTGGTATGAATTCGTTTCTAGAATAATATGTACTACCAGGTATTGCATGAAATTCTGTGATATTTCACGAAACTGATAGTTTTCCATTAGCTCCAATTCAAACGTTACAGAGTACATTTGAACAAATTTGGGCAGCAAATAATTACGAGATGTTCAAACGTATGATGACTCAGAGGAATGTGGAGCTTCAGCTTCAAGCCCTAGAATTAATTGAACAGAAATATGGTATCATGCCTCAATCATTTGTTCCTTCCAAAAAGGAGACCGATGTACATATTGAAAGTCCACCTTCAGAACTTTCTTCGAACACTGATAGAAAAGAGAGTATCGAAAAAGTCATACTTAACGAAGTGGCTAAGTATAACCAGTCTTCCATTATTTTCAAATGTATTAACCGATCTTCCGTAGGAAATTTGTTGAAGAAGAACCATTAGAAGCGCCAGAGATACAGTCATTGCTTGAGGAAAAGGAAATATTAGAAAGTACTAGAGGTGTGTAATACTAATATTATGAAACTTTTAAGATATTGAATTCACCTATAAAATTTATTTGAAGATAAAATAACGACTGAAATTACTCAAACGGAATCCGAATTCATATCCCAAGCAGAAAAGAAGGTTGTTCCTGATGTCGAAAAAGGTTTGTATTTGAATTAAAATCCATTTTAAAATTACGCATGAACCAGAATTACTTCAATCCAAAACTGGAATTTAAAGAAATGTTTAAAGTGCTTATATGATATTTCATTCTTGGTGATGCAATCTAAAAATGTTATTTAACAAAGTGAAATATTTCACCGAAATATTGAAAATAACGAAAAAATGTATTTTTTCTGTAACGGGAAAAAATTTGACATTTTTATCTCTTGACAGGTCACAAAATATAACTTTTCACCAAATTACTCCGCTTCGCGTCGGGAGACAACTATGGGCATAGCCAGCAGGGGCAGGGGGGCAAGGCAAGTGCCCCCCCCTGACGACGCGAATGTTCTGGCAATCATAGATCTGGCAATTTCCACGATACACATAAATACGGTATGCTAACTATGGACAATGACCATAGTTTGCCCCCCTCTGTTATAAATCCTGGCTACGCCTTTGGAGACAACATAACCTCGAGCTAAAATCTAATACTTTTTTCCCTTGTATAATGAATAACTATTATTGCCTATAAGTAAATCAGCGAATATGAAGAAATATTAAATTTCAAGGAAGGAAGGAAGAGACAATAATTAGTAGACAATATGAAATACTGAGCACCAAGGGCGTAGCCAGGAATTAATTTCGGGGGGGGGTTTTGACATTTTGGCAATTGACTTTGTAGGTGCCGGGAATTGTGAGGGTCGCTTTCTGTAGCAAGTATTGAATAAAAAAATAACTCTGAAACTTTTCGGGGGGGGTTTGCACCCCCAAAACACCCCCCCTGGCTACGCCCTTGCTGAGCACAATTTTTCCGTCTCTTCGTGTTCAAATCATTCACTTAAATATGCGAAACCATATTGCTTTATTCAAATTCGATGTCTCCTTTAACTTTACTTTATTTAGTGACAATTATTTTAAGACCTTGAAAATAATTCATTTTTTTCTGCAATTTTATTTATTTTTTTCCTCTTTTTCCTCTTCATGACCTTAATTTGTATTGACCAAAACAAATATCATGAGTTTTACTTCCATCGCTTAAAATCTCGCTAGTATAAATATCAGTTTGTAAAAATAAACTGTAGTATCTTATAGAACATTGGGTAAGATATGTTCCTTTTTTGTTTACAGCTGAACTCATTAAATCGAAAGATGAAGCATCCAGTGATGGAAATTCTAAACAACCAAACATAATAGAGATTGCTCCGAAGACAGTTGGAAAGGTCGACAAATTGGAAATCAAATCATCCACTGTCAAACAAGTACGTTATTTTATTTTTGAGACTCTATTGAAGTTGTGTCATTCAGCTTCTACCAGCAAAATAGAAAGTTTATCTCAGAAAAAATTCACGTTTATTTCTGTCACATTTGAAAAAGAGATGTAACTCATACCATCCACATATAAACAGAAATATCTTCAAATCTTGAGAAAATCGAGATGTATAAATGTAAATTAGATCACTATAAACAATGAAAGCAGATAATAATAGTAATCGATTAGAATCAACCAACATTGAACTCATACTTCGAACCTTATCTCGTCAACGTTCAGAGAACATACAAGGAGATTATATCATCCAGAGCATCCATAATTAGCTATTTCGTCCTATCGTTGCTCATCAGTAAAGAATGCCTCAACTAAAGGTTGAATAAGCGCATGCGCTGACTCCCTTGGTCTGAATGACAACAAAAGAACATGTAGGATCTCGCTACTTCGTTCAAGGTTAATGCCGCGAGGAGAGGTTATTCGTAAGGATTCTCAGAAATGGCATTTTGTTTCGGTATTCGTTCAGATGATACACGAAACCGTATGTCAGATTTAATATAGTATAAGTTTTGAGGAGTTTCGTGCTCCTGAGCTGTTCCAGTGCTTGTGCGCAACCAATGGCAACCCGTATTTTGAGCTTTTGAGTTGCTCAGGAGCACGAAACTCTTCAAAACGAATAGGCTATAAGTATAGTGTCTTACAATGTCTCCATCATTCAGAGCTATTCTTCATACTAATGAGCTCCGATAGGGCGAAACAGCTATCTACTGATGCTCTGGATGATATTACCGAAGTATGATTCCATCGATCAATATTAATACCTTTATTCAGGGCCGGATTAAACTATTTTCTTCCCCTAGGCCAAAAACAATTTAACGCCCCTCTTAGTGAAGAGAATTTAAAAAATTCAGATTTATTAAATACGCGATATTTGCTAAAATTAATAAAGACAATCTTCTATCTGGAAATAAAACAATCTCATCTTTCAGAGTGTATATGATGTCATAGTGAAAAATTACAGTTTTCATCATCAAACTAATAATGGATTTCCTTGATGCTTTATTTTCCGCTTATTGTTGCAACACTACTAATCGAAGTCTAATTTTTAACAACTCAGCTTCAATGTACAAAATGGCCAGAGAATTCAAACGATCTTGAGACATGCTAGATCGCAAATAAGATCAAATTCGCTTCAATGCTGAAAACGACCTCTCTGCTGAACAGTTCGTTGCATAAGTGCATATAGTCCGTTCACGAAAGGTTGAGCCGTCGGTTGGCCATGATAATTTGACAAAATGCACTGTGTATATTAAAATTTTAGGTTATGATGTTTATTTTCTTGTAAGATTGATGAGCAAAGTTGTCAATATCGCATAGAGTTGTCTGATAACTCGCAAGCTCGTCGGACGAGGCCGGGTACATTCGGCAACATTGAATTTATTTTACGTTATGACAGCAAATACTGCCAACTTCAGATAAATAAAGAAACGCCTACTATGTGCTCAACCTTTCGTGAACGGAGTATAGAAACATTCTTATTGTAATATTAGAAAAGTTCCGGGTAGAACCGCGTCTATTGTTTAATATTGTTCGACGTTTCGGCATCGATTTTGATGCTATTTTCAAGAACTGTATGTGATTCCACTTCGGGGTCTCAACCTGCCTACTCCCCAAGTTTCATCAACAGTGGTCTTGGAGTTTTCTCTGCTTCGAGGTTACCTCGAAGCAGAGAAAACTCCAAGACCACTGTGGAATCACATACAGTTCTTGAAAATGGCATCAAAATCGATGCCGAAACGTCGAACAATATTAAACAATAGACGCGGTTCTACCCGGAACTTTTCTAATATTAACATATCAAACCGCGGAAACATATCCGAACATTCTTATTGTAATATCGATATAGGGAAACACTTGCACTAAGCTTTTGTCACTTCTAATGAAGGTACTCATCTCGTGTAGAGTTTTTGGAGGTTGTTCTAACTGAGGAACTGAGCTAAGCAGGATTTGGAGTGCAAACATTCATCATGAAGTTTTTCATCTAAATCGTCAGGAAAACTAGAAATGAGATTAGTAAAAGGAGCACTTCGAAGCAAAACCCTTTTGTAGCAAATTTCACGTTCGTTCAATTCTCTTGTTAGATAGTCAATTATAACAAGATAAACATCTTCTCTGAAGTTTTCCCTTCTACTCAAAAAAGTATGTCCCATTCGAGTTTCATCAGCAGGAACAGTTCTTGGTGTGGCTCTTCAATTAGATATTTTTCAAATCCAGGAATGATCTGAGCTCTCCCGCAAATCGATCAAATTGATTTTTTGATCCTACGATATAATCAACCAATGACTCATAATAAACAACTACTTCATCTATAATAATGTCAAATTTCTGTAGATATTGCTTCGCTCACTTTATCAAATCTTTTCAAAATTGGACTCCATACAGCGAACATTATTGCGGTTTCAAGAGATGTTAGCTTGATTTTCAATCCTTTTGCTACGCTCCCAGTCATACTTAGACCTTTTCCGCTCATCAATTTCACTCAAAGCTGCGACATCTTTCTTTCCAATTTTGCTTCATGCTGTTGCAAGCTTCATATCTTGCCGACCAACGAGTTGTAGTTTGCGAAAATGGCTATTTCTACATTTTCGTAGAGGTGTTAAAGATTTTTTTATTCACCGAATATTAGCCCCGTGGCCTAGGCTATGGCCTATTTTGACCTAGACGGTAATAATAGTGCACTTCCTCCACTGTTTATATTCTCACATACGTTATTTGCGTTAAGAACTGAGGAAACTGACGGGCGCTCTCACTGGGCACTGTCCCGTGAGGTATCACTTAAAAAACATGGGAAAAGCGCCCGATAATACATGTCGCTTCTGTCAGGAAGCCACCCACCAGAAACGGTTACGGCATCTTGGCTCCAGGTTCCTAAAGCCTGAACAAGTAATGGATGTGGCCCCCAGAAAGGTGGTGAAGTTCATTGAGACTTTTCTGCCTGACTGGTAAACAGCGCGGGATGCACAATAGATCTTAAGGTCAAGGTGCTCGCAAGGTCGGTTTTGATCTGTCGCCCCTCCTCTAATCTAATCTAATCTATTTGCGTTAATCCTCATACTTCTACTTCAGTATATCATTTTTGTGTGTAAAAATTTATTTAACATTTTTTCTAGATCGATCAAGCTGATCTAAAGAAAAGGCAGGAATACTTGAGAAAGCAACGTGATAAATTAGTAGCATTAAAAAAAGAGGAAAGGAAAAGGCAGTTTGGCAAATCAGAAGATGAGGACATTGTTAAAAAGACACGGCCTAAGTCAGCTAAAGCGGCCCAAGCAGTCTTAACCGGTGAACAATCAGCCATTCCTTCTCAGGAGCTACAATTGCGGAAAGCTCTGGCTGAACGATTGAAATTGGAAGTTGTTGATAAAACTAAGAAATAATTTTTCAGTAGTACCCATTACTATACTTTATTTATTTATATATATGAATGTACCTACATTCATTTTCAATAATCATCCAAAATGTACTTAAATCTTGATTGCTGGAAAAAATAAACGATAGATTCCTATACACTTTTGTATTTACTCCCGAAATGTATAATGAAAATTTTAAGAAAGCCCTGAGCAGGTGCTTTTGAGCGCTGGTTCATTGGCGGGGCAGTGATAAGGCTACATCAATCTCAAAATTTTTTATAGAACTTGAGATTGATGCAAAATCTCAGAACAATCCGAATAATATTCTGGAAAATGTTCAAAAACTGAAATATGTAAAAACTTGACAATTAAAAAAATGAACCTCTTGAAATTTGGCATAAACATTCATTATATCAATCGTCAGACACAAAATTTCACTAGAATCGAATATCTCGTTATTGAAATAAAAAAATTATTTTTTTCAATATTGCAATTAAATTTTCTATGGTTCAGATAGAACGATCTTCTTGGAATTTCGCATGAATATTCAGTATATCAATCTTCATTCACAAAATGAATTGAGTATCTTGCATGTGGCCGCAACATTTCATTTCTATTGGTTTCGTTTTGTCTGAGATATTGAGGAACAAAAAATTCCGAATGGGCATATTTTATGGAACATCCTGTACAATTTGGCTGGTTAACGAACTTAACCGATGCATTTAGGGACCGAACTCGAACAGAAAATTTCAAGTCTCTAGGACACTCGTTCAAGTAGAACGAGCTCTCAAAAAGAAGGTGAATTCCAGAAAATTCTCTAAGAAATCTTAACGTTATCACCTTTTCAAAATATCACTCGACCATAACAGGATAACAGGCGACAGGCGGTTCAGTCTTGGAGTAATTGGCTACTTTCTCAAAAAATCATCCAGTAAGTGGGTACTTCCCGAACAGTTCTCTTCGTCAGTTTAACCACAGCCGTCTATAGACTTTACTTACTTTAGACGGCTGTGGTTAACTATGCTCTCGTACAAGTAGCAAAATCGCAATTTTTCAAGGTCATGGAGTGTTACAGGAGCTATGCGCACAGCCTCTACTGCAGCGATTCAATTACACACAGCCACTGCCACTTCCGCTCGCGCTATCTTAATAATTCCCGAAATACTTCTTTCAGCAGTATCGTAGGCAATGAGCATTCACACTCTGCTGCAACATTTTTCTCGCGACCAAGTTTCGGCAATTGCGGACAAAAAATTCCACAGCAACCTAGTTGAATGTAATCACTTACTGCCGCTCGCGCTACCGGTTCTTTGACTTCCGTACGAAAAACCGCCAATTTAGGGAGCGTAGGGCAGCGCGAGTGGCAGAGGCAGCAGCAGAAGAAGTGTAGTGATTACATTCTCGTACGTGTGAGGAAATGTAGCCTGCTGGAAGCAATAAGAAAAGAATATCCCTCAGCGGGAAGCTCTCAGATCAATAAAATACTTAGATAGGCCATTCCAGATGTAAACAGAGGCAAAAATTAGAACTAGAGGCGAATTTTGGCCATGTAACTACAGCTTACCATAGTTACATAGTTATGAGGCGAATACTGCCAATCTCAGATAAATAAACAAACGCCTACTTTGCGCTCAATAATATGTGAACGGAGTATACATGATGTACCGCTTCTAACAACCATTAAGATGCTTCTTATTACTTAAAAAATGCTATTGATCTCCAGCCTCTGGACTGTCAAATTTCATTGTATATCTTGTCCTCAAATTCATTCTATTAATCCATTGATATCACGCTTGGGGCCTATCTAGGTTTTTTGTTGATCTGAGGGGAATCTCCATCCTGGAAACAGGTTTGGGCACATGAGGATATTGAATCAATTAAATTCAAACCTCTTATCAAAACCATTGGATGTTAAACAAACTATATTCGATTTCGAAACGTCTTTTAAAAGGATCATAGTTGACCATCCTATTGCCATTAGTTTTGTAAATTGCTTGGATAAGAATCCATCCATCTGGTATGCCAATAGATCAAAATCAGAAAGAGGCACTGGATTTCTCTATGAAATATTTCTTAATAGCTGAAAAGATATTCTACGAATACGCAAGGTAAAAAAAATAATATTGAATAAAATTAATTTATTTGATAGACTATTTACAAAATCATTAAGAAAAATACCTATGCATACTACAATTGTAGCACTTCATACTGCCTTCCTCTCTACCAAAATTAATCCAAAACATTCTTCGTATAAACTGTCACTGTAGTTCAAAGTAAAGTTAATCTCATCTTGCATACATAATAAATTAATAATTTAAAACATTTGTTATATATCACAAAAAAATCTGAGACAATATTTGAAAAAAACAAAAATCAACAGTACGAAGTATCAATTTATATTCTAAGCACTCCAATGACACTACACTCATTTTAGAAGATATATTTCACTATACTATCAACTATTAGATACTTAATTACCTTAGTCTACAATTTAATTTTTAATTCAATTCACATTTTTCTCTCAAAGTCGTACATATTTTCAAGGACCATATATATATATATATATAAATTACATCATTTGTACATTGTAATCGGGTACAATTCAATTCACTCTTTCTTAGACGTCAAAAATCACAATTCTGTAAAAGTTATTATGACTGAATGTCTAAGGTTCCATATCATTTCACCTTATGTCGATCCTGTAAGATGTTATAACTTTCATTGCTTGGATAACATATTCAAAAGTCACTTCATTACCTGTCGACCTGTTAGTGTTTTTACTTCTTTATAATTCTTGGCAGTTCGAAACAAATAAAAACTGTTTACTTTAGATGATACACTATCAAAGTGTTTAAATATCGAATATGGCTTTACAGCTACTTAAAGTTGTCCAATAAAGAAATTAATTATCTTGGAGCATCAAATGATATTTCAATAGTTTAAATAAAGACAGTGTGTATCAATTGAATTACCATTATTTTAAGTGGACCAAGGGTGGATATGATCATAGGACAATTTTGGTATAAACGTTACATTATTTTGCTGGGAGTATAAGATAAAGAAAGCCAACTAATAAATTAATAATTGTGAACTGAAATAAAAAATGTATGATGTTCTGAAGAGATAATGATGAAGAGATTACTAGTTTCTAGTAATTAGTGAAAATTCAAGTAACAGATCATTTCAAATACAATATTGATTATGAATTTCACAACATACAAACTTATACTTTGAATTTACAATATCTTGGAAGGAATTGTGATATTTGACATCATTTTATAAAAATCATTAAAATGTACAAATGGATTAATTTCAAATCATACTTCATCAAGTCCATCCCTGGTTTAATAGAGGAAAAGGTATATTTACAAAATAAAATATGAGCTTTCATATTCAAATATTTATGGAGTAGAGATGGATTTAACAATTCCTAAAAATTTCAAGTATTCACATTGTTTTATTACCTCCCCATAACAATTACAATTGGACAAGTGAATTTTACAACGAAAATATCTAATTTATACAAAAGGAAGCAATCTGTCATGAAAAATTGTGCTTCTATAATATTCTGAAGAGCTGTTAATAGACATAATATACATACCAAAAACCTGCAGATGAAACAACCATCAATAAAAAAAATGGTGAAGATTCAAATTCTCGTGATTTCATCAGGATAAATATGGGAATTCATAGAATTCTTGTTCATTTGGGGGAATGTAAAAATTTCAGATAACAATTTCAGAAATGAATTTGTCAACTTCTCCTATCAGACAGCAGCAACTGTTATTTCAATTCTTCAGAATAAAGGACTGAACCATTGAAATAAAATACATTTTTTGTATTTCAATAGTTCCATCATTACTTGCTGAAAAAATTGTATCTTTAACCTTTTCAGTATCCTTATTCAGACAGTTTTGATACAGATTCTTAATTCAATAAAAAAATTGGTCATTCTGAAGAGTCCCATTAAAATGCTTCAAGGTGAACATTACCACCGTACCTATATACTCACCCGGTTATATCTTCCATTTCAATGTATTTAATGATTGTAGTCATGAGAAAGAAAGGCATATATTCTTAGGTAATGAAAATTTTGAATTAGCCCCTAAGATCTAAAAAGTAAACATTTTTTTCACCAAAGTGTTGAGTTTCAAACTTCTTTGTAATTTCTTCACGCTGGATATTTCTGCATATAAATCACTAGTGGATATTCATATGCTTTATCAACAAAATTCTTGTTACATATAAGTTAATTTTATTATAAATATTTGGAGGAGATGAAAAGCCAGATGATCAATAAAATAATTTAAAGGAACATTCCCATAGTTATCACAATAAAAACATTTTAAACTTGTCGTACCACAACAAGAAATTTGGACAAGATCTTGTCTGATCTATCGCAACTTATACATAGCATAGTGGGGCTAGCTCGACACTGGCTCTAAATTGACCGCTGTTATAGCTAACACTTCACATGAGATCACACTGGATACACCACACTGCAGTTTGTAGTGTACTTACCATTGATAAACTGGTTCTACTATGATAGCCTAGGTCGCTTGCTGACTTCACCTGATTCTTCGTCCTCTTCATCTGAATCTCCCTCATAATCAACCAAACTCTGAAAAATTTATTTCAATTAAAATTAATTTAATTTCTACTATATAGAGTGTTAGTGAATAAGTACAACAAACTTCAAGAGGTGATTCTGCATTAAAATCAATGACATTTTGCTATATAAATTTTGTCCGCAAATGCTTCGTTTTCTGAGATACTGGGTGTTAGTTTTACCGGAAAACTGATTATTTATTCATTTCTCTGAAACAGGTTTAGATATGCAAATGAAATTTGGTGTTTCAAGAGGTAGTTATTACGCATTATATGATATGCAATTGAAAATTTTAATCCAATATCTCAGTGGCGTACCATTTTATAAAGTCAGTTTCGAAGTAAAACTACATAACCCCTTGTCTTGGAAACCGAAGCATTTGCGGACTGAAGTTAGAGAGCAAAATTTCTTAACTTTGTCGCACTTGTTCACCAATCAATGTTCCGATAAGGCAATGATTTCCTGAAAATATATATCGGGTGTCCCAAGGTGAGTGGCCTATTAGATTATTATGGAAACTATTGATGGTAAAGATTTCAAATTTTGTGGATAGATATTTGGCCATGTAAGGTACATTTTTAAAATAATTTCACATTTCCAGTGTTGCCGGATGTACGACAATTTGGCAACAACTTTGTTATTTTAAATGGGACATCCGGTATTTCTATTTTTTTATGATACTCCATAAAATATCGAATCTATTCACTCTTACTTTTCCATCCCTATCTTTAACGGTTTTTGAGTTATTAATTATTTTTCGAAATTTTAGATCAAATTGGCGTACTACGAAAATGACTCTAGTTCGCTCAATATTTGAGATTTAAGTCAGAAATTTTGCAAGTCGTTAGATATTGATCTGATCTGTGTCACTGCTTTTGAATTATGGTTGTCAATTATACAGGACGGGCCAAAAAAAATCATCATTTGCCAAGTTACAAAATTGTAAAAAAGTCTATTTTTTCAAATTAGACACCTAGTATATTTTTCAATTTTTGGAATCAGTACAACACACTCTACAATTTTTTTATTCACGTTCCTATACCTATCTCAACTGAATTCCGAGTTATATGCGTTTATTAGATTTCACATTGATTCAATAAGCCTTAATTTCTTTTGTGTTGTTATTTTTCCTAATTCTCTAATTATAGAAAAACCTCGGAACAAAACACCTGTTAGGCAATAATTGTTTATTTCGACATTGATGGATTGAACTGATTCATTGATATATCGATCTATGAACGACATAGAGAAAATAACAAAACAAAAGAAATTAACGCTTATTGAATCAATGTGAAATCTAATAAACGCATATAACTCGGAATCCAGTTGAGATAGGTATAGGGACGTGAATAAAAAAATTCTAGAGTGATTCCAAAAATTGAAAAATATACTAGGTGTCTAATTTGAAAAAA
Source organism: Propylea japonica (assembly GCA_013421045.1). Classification (NCBI taxonomy): domain Eukaryota; kingdom Metazoa; phylum Arthropoda; class Insecta; order Coleoptera; family Coccinellidae; genus Propylea; species Propylea japonica. The sequence goes on along the minus strand of CM024247.1, from coordinate 24,137,772 downwards.
TAGACTTTTTTACAATTTTGTAACTTGGTAAATGATGATTTTTTTGGTCTGTCCTGTATTATTGACAACCATAATTCAAAAGCAGGACATAGATCAGATCAATATCTAACGACTTGCAAAATTTCTGACTTAAATCTCAAATATTGAGCGAACTGAAGTCATTTTCGTAATACGCCAATTTGATCTAAAATTTCGAAAAATAATTAATAACTCAAAAACCGTTAAAGATAAGAAAGGAAAAGTAGAAGTGAATAGATTTAATATTTTATGTAGTATCATAAAAAAAATAGAAATACCGGATGTCTCATTTAAAATAACAAAGTTGTTGCCAAATTGTCTAACATCCGGCAACACTGGAAATGTTAAATTATCTCAAAAATATACCTTACATGAACAAATATTTATCCACAAAATTTGAAATCTTTACCATCTATAGTTTCCATAATAATCTAATAGGCCACTCACCTTGGGACACCCGATATACCGGGTCCGGCAATTGAGCTGTCCGTTTCTAAAAATCCAAAATTTCTGTTAATTTTCAAAATTTATTAATTCGCTTTTTTTCATATGAAAGCAGAAAATTCAAAGTTTTTGTGTGTTATTCCGAAGGAATATGGCGGCCTTTGGCATTCACAACGAGCTCAAGTCTTTTTCTGAACGAGAAGCACGCTGCTCGAATGACGTCCTCAATTTAACGGGACAACTTGAGCGATTCCTTAAGAAGTGTGTTTTTTAGAACAAACCTGGCCCCAAAGTCAGTAATCGGGCGGGTTTAAATCTGGCGAGGACGGCGGTCACATGCCACGGTCGATCTCAATCAATTTTGCGTGCCATATGCTTCATGCGAGGGATCAGAGTTTTGTTGGAAAGACCAACGCTCCTAACCGAATGTTTTGCATGCCTACGATATTAACTCAAGTCTCTTGAGATCTTGTTCCGGTAGATTTGGCAGAAAAATAAGCAGAGAACGACCTTTTTCGGAGATCGCCGTCCAGACCATGATCAGTCGGCTCCTTGTCATCTAGTGACTCGTAAACGATCCGAATGGTCGCTGGTACGTCTCTTCAACCAAACCAGACAGTTTTGTTTCTTCAAATACTGCTCAATGAGGAAGGTTTTCTCGTCGGAGAAGCTAATGTACAAAAGCATTACACCATCGTTGCACAGCAGTGAGTTCTTGATACTTAAGTTTTATGAAAGGTTGGACTTCAAGCTTTCTCTTAAATATGCAACGATCACTGTAGTCGCTTGCCTTGAGTTCCTGAGCGGCCTGTTGTGCTGAGCGCTCCGGATTTCTGTCCATTCGATGACGCACACCTTCGACGTCTGCTGATGCAGTTGCAGTACAGCGTAGCATTTTTTGATGTTACAAGTCTCAATGTATCGTTGGATAATGCGGCGCAGAAATTTCTTATTCAATTGTACAATTGGCAGAGCTCGTTGAATTTCGTTATCGATTTTCCTACCAACTGGAGAGCAATCCCCATTACGTTTCAAATCTATCGTCTAAACTCTAAATTTCAGAATTTTTTCCTCCCGCACGAAAATCACTTAGAGTTTGGTTCAATGGATAGGATATGCAGTTAGATTGAGAGGAACACTTCAAACGCCTGAACCGGTATAAGGTATCTAATTTAAACAAGTAATCCGAAAATCGTGCACATTTGCTTCCTCCACGAGACAGGATGGGGATGTTTCTTAGGCAGCTCGCATACCGAAGCAAAACGCAACTAGCAATAAGGGATAATATTGTCGATATGTATTTCACATTTAAACAAAGCGGGGTTCGAACACTGACACAACGTGATATCGTTATCGCCTGTCCAGAGCAATCTATGTTGCTAGCGACACAACGTGCGTGTTGAAATACAATAGTATTGTCTATTTGTTTGTATTCTTGGTGTGCTTTTTATACAGTTCATTAACTTTTTTTATTATTATTATTACTTTATTATTGAACATGTCGGACGATCCTGCTTTTAACATAAAGTTTGTGGAGCTGGTGGAAAAGTACCTATGTATTTACGATTATAGACGGCAATTTCATCCTCATCAGACGACGACATTTGAGACTAGTAATTTTTATTATTATTTATTTGGTGCGCAAGATCTCCGTAAAATACAGGGTCTTTATAAATGATTGTAACAGCGCAGTTGGCTTTGAATTATTTTTTGCCGCTACAGAATACCGAAGTGTTCACTCTAACCAATCAGAGCATAGCGTGATCACAGAATTCTGTGGTTTACATAGGAAGCGGCAAAATGAGAATTATCCAAAGCCAACCGCGCCTTTACAATCATTTATAGAGACCCTGTATATTGCGTGTTGCTAATTGTCTACTGCTAGTTGCTCATTGCTATTGCTTCGGTACGCGAGCCGCCTTATATGATAGCCAAAGCCGTAGCGAAGGAGGGGGGGGGTCCGGACCCCATCAAACCCCCCCCTTCGCTACGAAATTTTCCAGATGTACAGGATTAGAACATTTTCCTTTAAAATGATTATATTTTCATTCGGTGGGCCCCGCCGAATTTATTTTCTGGCTACGACCTTGATGACAATTTGCATTCAGATATTTATTCTTGTATTAAAGACCAAAATGCAACTTACCCTCTTGAATAATGGAGTTCGATTTTCGTTTCCTGAAGGTGATGTAGCTGGTTGTACTGTTGCATTCGCATTTGCATTGTTGTTCAACACTGTCGTCTTTTGTGTCCCTGCATTGTTATTCATCTTAGTTGTCGCACCATTTGCTTCCGGTTTTTTGTCTATGATTTTACCTATACTGTCCAAATCTGTATCAATTTTCTTCTTTAAAATATCATTACTTGATTGAATGTCAGACTCATTATCTTCGTAGTCATCATCTTCATTGAACCAAATTTCTTCTTCTTCTTCCATTTGCCTCTGGTCTCTTCGATACCTACTGTTCCTCAATATTGAAGGGACCCTAGAGATAACAAAGAGAAGTTATGCTTTTGATCAAAAATAAGAAGTTTATACATGCAAATTATGAATTAGTTATCATCCACTATGTTCATATAAAATAACTGCTGCTGCGATTGATTCAAAAAGTCAAGCAGCCCAGTGAGTTCAGCTTAAATCTCTCGATCGATGTTTTTACATCAATTAGTCACATTCAACAATTTTTTGACTCAACTTAAGAAAAGTCTCGTAATGATCATAGGGTTAAGATAAGATTTACAAGTGCCGTCTGAGATGATTAAAAGTAATGGCTGGTTCATTGTTTCGCCTTTGTTTCAGACATTACAGCGACGAAATTTGAGATTCGGAAAACTTAATTTTTCTGCCGTTAGAGTGCGCTGTTGAAAATATCGGACACCAGTGTCCAATATTGTCTCTGAGAACGACATTTGAAAGTGTCCAAATATTATCTCTGAAAACGACATTTGAAAACGTAGCGGCGATAAAATGAAATTTTCCAAATATTAGTTAAAATTAGCAATATGCCAGTTGGCTTATTACTGAATTTGTCAGGTTCAATTTTTCATGTATAGGTGATTCCACCATTACTTTTAGAAGTCTCAGTGCCGTCTAAGACCCTGATTGACAAGTGGAATGACAACACGTGCATTCTAGTGCTCCAGTAGTCTAATGAAACATTAAAGAAAGCGTAACATGGGATCAAAGTGTAACATCTTACATCTCTTACAAAAAGAAATTGCTTTCGAATGCTACATGTTTGTCTCTATGAGAAACTGTCTAGATGCTTTTTTTATTTCATTGATATTTAACTATGATTAATTCTCTGTATCAACAAAATTCATCACAAGATAGTAGATGTAACAACATAACCATAATTGCAACTGAAATATACATATGTAGTGTGTTTTTAGGTTCCTCAGACCTGTGGCTATTCAAGAATACCCTATTTATAAAATGCGATTTTTTGAGTGTTTTTTCAATGTATTCTGCCAGCTAGGATTAAAAAATTTACAACTTCCTATGCAGATAGTATTTTGCATTATTTTTTTAACGTGGTCGTTCTGAATGTTGCTTTAAAGAAAATTATTCGGCTTCCTAAAATTACTGCAAGTTATCGAAAAAAGGCTTGAAAGCTAGAACTCCAGTTTCAGTAGGATGTTCTTGAACATTCATTTTCGATTCAGAAATAAAAAAGGTGCTTTTTAGCTTTGGATAAGTTTAAAAACTTTGCGGAGTCCTAAGCTACGCAAGTCATAGGAAAAAAAAGGCACTTGATCAAACTTTTTTTGCTGTAAATTTGTTTTTCTTTTTTTTTTTCATTTTTGTGGCGAATTAAACTCAAAAACGGGATTTTAAATTGATTTTAATTGAAATTCCTGTGAAACAAATGTAGCTCGTGTAATTTACATAATAATTTTGGTCCCAAAGCTGATGAAAAATGTTAACATTTGTCAGAATTGCTAGTTGTGGAATTACCTGTTTTGGGATAGAAAATATAAGGCACATAATACTGACAATTACTATTCACTTCAATAATTCTTCAAAATCTGTGCCTTCAATTTGAATGCATCATCAAAAACGTTCTAAAAAGTGACTTGTCAATGGCCAGAAGCTACTCGAATTTTTTTGTTTTATTTTTCATCCCGCTTCTGAAAGTTTTTCACTCAATTCTGTTTCGTGGTTGGTTTGGTTTTCTTCGCGTACTCCAGCTCTTTGTGAGATTCTCAAATAAAAAATCGATGGGGTTGAGGTCTAGCGAACATGCAAGCCATTCGATGAGCCCTGCACGCAAAATCCATCTTTCTAGAATAGATTTTTTTATTTGGAGATTTTACATAAAGATAGTGTACGCGAAGGATACCAACAACGAAACAGAATTGAGTGAAAAACCTTCAGAAGCGGGATGAAAAATGAAAACAAGTAAATTGGAGTAGCTTCTGGCAATTGACACGCCACTTTTTAGAACGTTGTCGATAATGTACATATTCAAATTGGATTTTGAAGAATTTTTGAAGTGAATAGTAATTTTTAATAAAATGTGCCTTTTATTTTCTATCCCAAAACAGGTAATTTCACAACTAGCAATTCTGTCGAATGTTAACATTTTCCATAAGTGGTTAGACCACAAAATTGTTATATAAATTACACAAGCTTTATTTCAATCAAATGAATTCAAAATCCCATTTTTGAGTTTAATTTATCGAAAATGAAAAAAAGAAGAAAAACAAATTTTATAGAGTTTCAATGATTTTCAGCCTATCCGCCATAGGCTGATTACAACAAAAAAAGTTCAATCCTTTTTTTCCCTATGACTTTCATAGCTTAGGACTCCGCAAAGTTTTCAAACTTAGCCAGAAGCTAAAAAACACCTTTTATTATTCCTGAATCGAAAATTAATGTTTGAGTACATCCTACAGAAAAATGAAGTCCAAGCTTTCAAGCCTTTTTGGGTAGCTTGCAGGAAGCTGAATTGAGGTCAACCATGTTTAAAAAATAAAAACTGCAAAATACTAACTGCATAGAAAGATATGAATTTTTCAATTCTAGCTGGCAAATTACATTAAAAAACACTTAAAAAATCAATACTCGAGAAATACAAAAAATCGCATTACATACATGGGGTATTTTTGGATAGCCACAGGTCTGAGGAATCTAAAAATAATTCATTGACGTCAATCGCCTGGACACCCTGTATATTCTTACAAGAAGAGTATAATTTCGTAATTTTAAAAGAAATAATACTTTATAAAATAACTGTTGTACTTACATATCCAATCCCCTTTCAAGACTATTCCTTTCCCGTTCCTTCAATTTATCCTGCTGTTGCTCATATCTCAACTTGAGTGTTTTGAAAGTCTGAACATAACCAATATCTTCCAAATACTTTCCGTAATTTTCGACAACATGAGTACATAACGATTTTATGTCTTCTATTCTGATGTGCTCGAACAATTCAATAATGGCAGAATCCAGCAGATTGTAACGTCCATTATTTTTAACTAATGCGTCAATAACAGGCGCAAATAGATGTCCTTTAATTATATATCGATTATAAAACTCGTCTTTTAGCGCGATGAGTTTTCTCATGAAACGTAACGCACACAACACAAGAAATTTATGAGAAGACTTCATTAATACTAAAATTTTTCGCAGTAGATCTCTCTGAAGAATACAGTTCTTGATTTGATAGGTATGGTGCTCCACACAAAAGGATAATAGTTCAAGAATCAACCCCAATAACTGAACGTTTCTAAAATCTTCTTTTTGCGGAGTATCATTGACGGTGTTCTCTATAAGAGGTTCTGAAACAAAAATGTAATGAGCAAAATATAAAGGGATCAACGAAAACGTACATACCGATTAAAATCTGGACACTGTGTTTATAGAAGAAATTCAGAAAGTCGGTCTTTTCAGACTTATTGGCCGATGTTAGCATGTTCTCTGGATCCAGTAATATTCTCAAGACTCCCATTAGCTGCACTGCTCCTCCAACTTCAGGATCGGTATCATTTATCATTTGTTCAATGATTATGTTTAATAACACTTGTTCCTATAAGAAAATGAGTAGTTAAGGAAAGTATGATAATCTACACGTCTACAGGGAGAGGAATAATTTCAGTATGAATGCAAATCGCTTTTCAATTGTCTACGTTTCACAGCACTATTTTTGTATTTATTTAAAGACTATGAAAAGTTTTCATTTATTTAGGAAATTAACAAACAGTACATACAGTTTAATTAGTATAGCACAAACAACAACCAAATTAAAATTTCAAGATTTTGAATTTTGAACAATAATAACTATTATCAGTCATATTTCTTTAATAAATGGCCTACATCTTTAATTGGATAATTGAGTATATAGGTCTGTTGCAAAATTTCAAAAACAAATTTGAGCAAGCAAACAAATTGATTTATGGTAATATAACAAAGTACCCACCCAATATTCAGAAGAAAAATATGAAACAAAAACGTGTTGTGATGTTTGTACCTACCTGTCTTACATTTCCTAATTCTTTGTAATTTTCATAAACAGATTATTATAAACTGTGCTCAATGACTGTATATTTTAGTTTTACTTCTATCATAATATGATTTCAGGTATAGACCCAAATAATCAAACACTGTATGTGTCCTCAAATTTACTGTATCATGAACTAACATCTGAATTATTTCACTGATACAATCTCTTGGAGACATTCAAATCTTTGTCTAAAATTTTCGCATTATCGAAATTGAAGATGAGATCAACGATCTTTCTTTATCAATTGATGGGATGGAAAAATTTTGTCTGAGTTTATAATTTGCTATTTTTCCATTCATCTAATTGTTATTGTTTAGATAATTGTTCATTCTTCACTTTTTTATTTTCATAATTTGTCAATTGCTCGAATCAACCTGATAGTTGATATTAAAAAATTTTTCACCATTTTCTGCAAGTCATGTTCTCAGATACAACATAATTTAGGAGTGGAAGATGAAACATTCACTAGGGTAGGAGATAACATATTTTGGGATATGATCATTTTTTGGAATTTGCTATTTAGTTTAATAGGGAAAAGGGGTCGAGCAGCACCTTGTTGGGAAGGCAATTCAATTTCCTGCATGAGTGTATTTTTTTCATCGCTTTATTATTATACAGAGTGACTCAGTATTCCACCAATTACAACTTTCCACCCCGAATTTTTGAGCTTTGGAATGGAATAACGAAAAAACGATCGGACAGGTCAAATTTTATTGAAAGGGAGACAAATAAGGGAGTTCAAATGAGTTTGATATCACTACCCCTTTGGCCGCAGCGCCTAACAGCTCTCATTTTTGAATAGCGAAAAGGGGTCGAGCAGAACCTTGTTTGAATGGCAATTCAATTTCCTACACGAGTGTATTTTTTTTCAAAACGTAAAGCGTGCGCTTTCGTTTAAATTGAAATAATTGCTGTTAGGGTAGCGGTTAGAGGGTTAGTGATATTAAACACATTTGAACACACTTATTTATCCCCCTCTCAACGAAATTTGACCTGTCCGAGCGTTTTCTCATTATTCCATGCCAAAGCTCAAAATTCGGGGTGGAAAGTTATGGATGGCGCACCCTGTACAATGAAAATAATTTTTTCTAATGGCATGTATAAACATTGCATAATAAATATTTATCTTGCAAAAAAACAAAATAATGGCATATATCATTAATATTTTAATGTTTATCTGTTGTTTCAGTTTTGGTTTAAACAAAGTTTGAAGAAATGTTTGGATAATGTTGTAGTGAAATATGAATACTACTATGAATTGTACAACAATAAAAGTGCTAAGTTTGCTTTTTATATAAAATTTTTTCAATTCGGTCAGAGATAATAATTTTTCTTTGACATGTCCCTGGTTATGTATAGGATCTTCATAAATTGTCCTGAATTGTTCGCTTAAAACCAAAAAAGTAGATTGAAAAATATCATAAACGAGGAATTTCCATCTGTGTATAAAATGAATGGAAAAACAACTTACCTCTTCTGTGTTGTTGGCCTGTTGTAAGGTATATTCACGAACTACTGATGGTTGGAACTCTGAAATGTAAGTTATTATATCTATAGAAGCACTTTTTGTTTTCGGGTCATCCATAGCAAGAGTAACTTCCAGTGCAGGCAAAATACCCAATGTAGTTAATGTCTTATAAATCATTTCCTTTGCATGTGGTTGTAAATTCTGGGAATAATTACATAGCTCTCTTAAAAATTGGATTAGATCTCTTCTTTTGAGTTCTGATGTAGAAGTATCAGTCAATATCGAGAATAACTCTGTTAAAAACTTTTCATCCTCTTGAACCATTGAAACAATCTCCACCTTATTGAAGAAAATGAAACTACTGAGTGTTGATAGCATATTTTCCTCAAATACGGAGGGAGTTGGCAAAACAACATCCTGAATATACTGTACTCTGAATGTCTGATGGATCTTGGATAATAACTCAGGATTCTTGATTGGAATGGCCTCCCTATATTTGGCTTGCTGTCTCAAATAATCCCTATGTTTTTTCCTATTGGGGCACGAAGCATCATATTCTAAACAACCGACAACATCGAAAATCAGTTCATCACAAAACATAACCTCAAACAAGGCATTTTTATTGAGTAAAAAGATATTTTTGAAAATTTCATATAGATTGTGTAATCCTTCCGTGTTTTCCAAACTTTCACACATATGAAAAACATTTATTAGTTTACGAATATAACCTTCGGCTTCAATAGCAGCTGCTAATTTTTCTTTCCTCATTGGTGAACTCATACAATTATTAAATAATTCATTAATGTCTTCTAATCTACCAAGTTCACAAGGTGGTAGCTCTATTGGAGGTGCAGAATCAGACATTTCATCGAATCGTTCATCTTCTGATTCTTCAACTACATCCTGAGTGATTTCAACAGATGGATCTTTTCCTTGAACTTGACAAATTTTCTCCCAAATTTCATCACAACCAGCTTTTTCTTGAAAACTCAAAGCCAAATCAAAATTGTCTCCTTCGGACCAAACAATTAAGGTATCCTGTTGTTTCTGGTAAGCTGTATCTGGCTGAATTTTCGATTCCAGCAATAAAGCACCATCACTTTCTGCTCTCACCAATAATGAAATACCTTTTAGTTTTTCAATGTAAGTCGAAGATACATGGCCTGTCCCTCTATCATCCCACTGCCTATCAGCATTCAAAGCGTATAATTTAACCCTTCTTCGTGTGTCTGTCATGGTGAAATTATATTATTACCCCAAATTTGTAGATTTCCCACATTACGCCTGAAAATAAACATTAACTATATATAAATCATTCACTATCATATTTTGAATTATATCAACATCTGAAAAGAGAGCAGTAGAAAGGTACTAACCTTTATTCTAATAAGTAGGTTTCTAATTGCAAGTATTTTGTGAACCACAACCTGTATCTGACAATTAACTGAATTACCAGGCAAAGCAAACACGCTTAAACACTTTTCACTAATTCATGTATTTTAAAAGTAGTTAGAAGTTTTTCACTTGATTTTATATGATACATACAACACAGGTGTAATATTTCATATTTCTGTACCGTTCAGTTTTCTACGAATTTAACTACTATCGAAAGAGGAACACAAAATATTCAGCCATATTGGATTTTCTAGTAACAGCAACAACGCTCCGCTACGATTTGACTGCACGATTTGTAGAGGTTGAACGCAGTGAGTATTGCGCAACTTACCCGGCAATTTCAAAATATGAACAATTCGGATTTAAGTGAATGGTTTGTGTCAAAAATGAACTTAAATTTGCATGGGATCATTGACATTCTAATAAAATCATCGTAATCGGAGTTGTGTGAAACACAGTATGTTTAAAAGCGAAACCTATTTGAACGCAGACATTCCCATGACTGTAGAATCGAGAATGGAGTTGGACAGAAAAATTCAAGAAGTTATTTTAAACTAACTATTATTTTCCGATTCTTCGTTCATTTGTGACAAAAAATCTCTTCTGCCTTTCTTTCGTTTGGGGCGCCGTTTTTAAGTGAAAAAAATATGAAAAGCCCCGAGCAGGATCTTATGAGCTGTCGTTCATTGATGAAGCAATGAGACTATTACCTCAAAATTTTATGAGACTTGGGATTAATACCAAATATATAACCCAGAATTTAACAAAATTTCTTGAAAAAAATATGTACTACCATTTGCATTAATAATCCAAGGTAGAAAACAGTTGTGAGCTTGTTCTACACGTAATATAACGTTAGGAATACACAGAGGCCATCCATCCAGATACCAACCTCGCTCATATCTACTATCATTGTTTAAACAATGCTACTACTCAGACGAGATATTTTTGCGCATTTGTTCCAATACCTATGGGCAACATCGTTCCTATAGTTTTGCCCTAATGCCAGTAAATTTCTAATTCGAGCCGGGAATGGTCCTAAACGACTCGGTTGGACTCACTGATGAAGAGGTTAAAAGTAATTCTATCCGGTCATCCTCAAACACTGTGAAATTATAACGGAATAAGTTACAGACTTTAGTTGAACTTTTAAGGGTAGATGAAAGGTCTAAATATCTTGGTTGAGTTCGTTATTGGGTTGTATAGTTCTAAAGCTATGAAGATAGGAATTTTCCCTTTTCCAATATGTATTTTCACAACTAGAAATCCGATAGGATGCAAATTTTAAATCTATAGCTGTTTTGGGCAAACTTCCGTGAAGATTCCTCGAATATTAATTCATAAGTGCTTTTAAATAACTACATATCGAAGGGAGGATTTTAGTTTAGTTTTCGGTCATCATAATAGCTTAAAATCGATATTTCAAGCTGACTAAAATTTCCTCCTCCTACGTGGAATTAGGAATATGAGAAAAAATAATAATAAGTTTTGCTTTGGCTCTTAAAAGAGATTATAATCTCTTCTGTGCTCGTACTCTTCATCTGTCTATGATTTCTGTCAGAAATTCGCAGAAAAACTGTTAGGTTTTCTGTGATCGTATAATTTTATTTGAAAACAAAACAAATCAGAACTCGTAAAATTTAAAACGATCGATTTAAAAATGGGTATGATTTATTTACCACAAACTTATAACAATGATAATAATTCAATTTCAGATAACGAATCGCTCTCTGAACTTCGAACACGCTTGGTGGAAACTAGAAATGTATTTCCTTCAACTATTGAAGCGATGTATCGTCTTATCAGAATAACAAAACTCAAATTAATGCAGGAGAAAAAGTTCGAATCGGATAATTCATTGGATATACCAGAAGATTTATTCCAAATATGTAATAACTATCATACAGTAAGTGTAGTCTCATTGAGATAAAAAACGGTATTGACATTCAAAAATAAATATTCAAAGTAAGTTAATTAATTATAATCTTCTTTACATGAAAATTTGTTTCAGACAGAAGGTGATGATAAGATTTCAGAGCTTTGTGAACAAACTCGGATGATATTAATATTGGCAGCAAAATTCAATTGTGAGATCTCCAAAGTCATTGATGGTATCTAATTTCATTAATCTTCTTTGTGTAGTTCTCTGAAGATATATTCGAGACAATCAATCCGTGGTTTGAAACCCTAAAAATCAGAATTGTGATATATAATTAATATTTTATTTACCTGTTTTTTAGTATGTGATGTAAACAGTTTGCGATTTCTATCTAGACAATTGTAATGAGATGATTTAGGTTTAAAATGTGTACCTAGTAAGATGCTATTTTCCACAAGGTAACAACAATTATATGGTTAAATAGTAGCAAATATAACAAGTGGGTGAATTCAGTGAACCAATAACTTGAAAGAGATTTTTATATTCTATTTGCCAAGTTGAGTGTTCCGCGTTGATCTAATTTCTTATTTGTTCTCCTGAATTTACCCGTGATCCATATTCTAATGATGAGTTTCACAGAATTTGGACTGATATAAAAGTTGATCTTGTGGTCAGACATTTGAGAAACTCAACATCTATGGGACCGAAATATTTACATTTTTTTATATTCATAGTGCAAGTATGTGAAATATTTAATTGTACCATATTTGGTTTTTTACAAATGAAAAAGTTTCATAATGTTTTCTTTGAAATTTTAAGAAAAGTATTGGTGATTATTTTCTACTCAAAAATGTAGTAAGTTAAAACATGATAATTTTTCTATCTCTATTACTAGGAATAAGGGCATACTACATAAAAAAAATTTAATCAAGAGTTGTTACGTAAATATAATGAACTATTGATTTTAATTTCGAGTTATTATTCGAATTAAAAGTGAAAGTATTTATATATTATTTTTCAGGAAGATAAAAATTCTGGTAATAGTTTGATTTTCTTTCATGGCTATTCCGATTACAACCAGGCTTCCTTGAAACTTTTCAAAAGCTATTGAGCTTGTGCGAGTTAGGAGAAAATTAGTTGTATTCTGTGTCTTTATTCCACCTCAGCCACAATACTGCTAATTGTTGATCCAGCAGTTAATTCCATTAAATTTTAATGGAATATCGTACTGGATAGATTACAAAATAGTCTGTACAAAACGGTTTTTCAAACTGTTGTATTTTGTGAAGAAAATTCATACCCACATAACTCACCAGAAACAATGGTATCAACTGTTCACCGTTTGATCCATTGGTTAATATCGTCAATAAAAATATGATTTTTTGCTGAAAAAAAGACCAATATAAGATATTTAAGATCTGCGATTTTGATGGTATATGAGACTGTCTAATAATATTTACAGTCATAACTTTCAAATCTTCCATCCATGTTTAAATTTAATAAATTGGAAATTTTTGAAAATGATGGAGAAGAGAAAGTTTGAGAATAGATTTCTCTAAAATATAATCAAATTGGAAAATTCAATTTAATCATTCTTTTCTATTAAATTCTCTTTTTGTCATTAAGGCCCATTGGGTTCAGAATGATTCCTATATTTTGTAATTCTAGTACATAACTTTAATACATATATGGCATACCATTACATGTGCCTTCAGGGGATCAGAATTGTATTTCACGATTCTATGTTTGGAACAACAATATCTGAATTTTAAACAAGTTGTTCGATGTTATATGCTTCATAAATATATATCTGAGATTGGGAATTTCAACATTTTATTTGGAACAAAAATAAATATTTATTCGAGTGAAGAAGATATTCTCAACCATATCTCTTATCGGAGCAACCTCTTGTGCTATTCGATTTCTGAAATTTGTTTCGAGTTTTCCTAGTGTTTTGTCTTACTGAGCTACGCTACCATGATGTGCAATTTATTATTAATTGGAAGCAGACTTTTGTTGTTAACCAATAGTCATATTTTCCAAATCAGACCTGGGGGGTGATTCTTGAAAAATGTCGTATTCGCGATTCGACAATTGTCGACCAACTTCCCTGCTAAGTTGGTCTACATTTGTCGATTCGCGAACACGACATAATTCAAGAATCGACTTCTTAGCCTTTAAATGACTTCTGAAGATACAAACACTGATTTCAATACACATTTATAGAATTTGTTTTGAGGAGTTTCGTGCTCCTGAGCTGTTCCAGTGCTTTTGCGCAACCAATGGCAACCAGTATTTCGAGTTGCTCAGGAGCAACTCACTGATCAAAACGAATAGGCCTATTATGTTGAAAAAACTATTTGCTGAATGCAATTGTTATAGATGCTTGTGTCGGGACAATCCTGAATATCATGTTGAACATCTCCATTACCTTAAAAATTACTTCATTGATGAAGATATTTTTAACTTGTTCATAAGGAATGAAAGTTGTACTTTGGCCCATAAAATATTTCCTATCAATTTGGTATCCCAAAGGTTCAATAACCTTTAATGTTTCTGAAATTAAATTTGTCAATTATATTGATGACTTCTCACAAGGAAATAATGAACCTTCAGTTACGCTATCATCCAATTTAACATATATCAATACTGCGATGACAACTACTATGGAAGTTAAACTTAAAGTTCCTAAAATATTGAACTGGAAACTAACTATACCCATTATTGTGATTAACATATAAATAATTAAATGGTAACGAATATTTGAATATTTTTGCAGTGTAATATCCATTGTATTGCCTTGTTTCATTAGGCAAAGATGAAACATTTGGCCGTAGATATTCATGTACTTTTTCTGAAAGCTGCATTTCTGAATGTTTATCGTTTTAACCATTTCCTCAGCATCCTAAACATTCAGAAAACAAAATTTTGTTTATATTTCTAGGTTATCCATATTAAACCACAGAACATTCATTTATTTGCCTTTTTTCATGATATATTCTGTGAATGAAATCACAGAATCATCGATTTCATAGAATATAAAATGTTGGTCTTCGTGGTGTAGTCGTGTAGTTCGTTGAGAGCTGGCTCAATGACACGTAGATAACCGGTTCGAATCCCGCGTCTACCGTGGTGGTGAAAAATTTGAAAAATAATGATGTTTTGGCCGTCTAGAGTAGCCGAGCACATACCTATAAAGAGAAAATATACCATATCACAAAACTCTTGATTTGATTCGAATTTAAATTAAATCATTTCCTTCTCGTTTCTGATTAAGAACTGTGTAAGAGGGGATCGACAAATACAGGTATTTTAGAACAATTTAATCGTTGACTTAACAAACTTGGAAACACAAATATAAACAAAATGGAGGTTAGGTTTGGAGCTGAAGGTGTGACGCCGTTATCTATTCGCAGTGAACTCTAGAATAATATTTTAGAGTTCACTGTCTATTCGTTACTTCGACAGAACAGGGCCCGTATTCTCGACAAGTGATAATCGAAAACGAACACGCTTTCGTCCGAAAACGAACGGTTTGGTATTCTTGACGCACGTACTTGGGAACGCATGCGTTTTCAAACCGAGTGATTACAGCGAGCGCTTTGTATCGCTCGTTCCGTAGAAACGTGTGACGTGATTGACAGTTTGTTTACATTTTCAACTTGAGAAATATAATCCAAATGGATGAATTGGTGCAGTTAATGTTGATTGAAGTGCTGGAAACTGTTGAACAAAGTGATAAAAGGAAATATAGGCAGCGTTGTAATCCATTTGGTGATTTGAGTGACAAACAATTCATCAAAATGTTTCGTCTCTCGAAAGAATTGGTGGAATTTCTCATTGATATGCCCTCAGAGTACATAAAACCTGCAAAACGTGCTTAAGATTTAGATATTTCCACTAAAAGTAAGTATCTTTCCATTGTGACATTTTCAGAGTGAAATTTCTTAATGTTCTTGCCTTATTTATACATAATGATTGTTTTCCTTGTAGATTTTGGTTGCCTTACGGTTCTTTGCTAGTTGAAGCTACCAAATGGATATAGGATGCAATTTCAATTTTTTCATATCCCAGCCTTCTGTTTCTAGATGTGTACACGAAATTATAGGATATTAAATAGGGATGAAATATGCCAAAGATTCGTCGAGTTTCCTGGGAATTATGACCGACTTAATCAGTTAAGATTAGAGTAAGTGTTTCAGAAAAGAAAACTGTAGTCAAGTGAGTAATTATTGTTTGTATTACAGGTTCTTCAAAAGATATAATTTCCCTGGAATAATTGGTTGTATCGATTGTACTCATATAGCTATCTATCCCCGAAAATACATGATGAAGAACGCCCAGAGAACATTTATGTCAATCGGAAGAATTATTATTATTTCATCGATATCCAGTTGATTTGTGATCATAATCTGCAAATATTGATTGTAAATGCTTTATTTCCTGGTAGCAAAAATGGTGTATTGTTTCATTCAGTACAAGAGCTATTTTCTTATATCCTTTTAAATTTAGGTGCTTTTAGTTTATAAAATTATACATATTTTCTCTGGAGCTGAATAATTTATCACCCATTGTTTAGGTAGGAGTTTTATAATAAACTTTTTTGATTGACAATTTTATTTCAAACTTATTTTGCAAATCTGACTCACACTTGTTTTTTCATTTTGAAGTTAATAAGGTTTTTGATACAAACAAATAATTTGCTTTCTAATGATGAAATGTTTATGTTTGTTTCAATGATGTAATTTAAAAAAACATGTTGTGAATAAAATTTGTGACTGTTCATTAAAAATTTTGTTTGTATTAATGAATAACTCAGCTTAGGTACCTTCGAAGATTTATTCAGAATGGGTTGAACAAAACTGTAACAACAAATAAACCTAAACAAAAATATCACTCTTGGTGCTGATACACCAACATTTCGAGGGTACTGGCTATCCTCTCCTTCCAAGGCTTCTGCCTTCTTTTCTTTTGCAATGGCAATTTCCATTTTAAAGCATCTTTTTTTATGGCTAATTTTGCCATCATGCCAGTTTTAAAATCATTGACCGCTTCAACACTATTCTTCCGCCCATTTTTTTTTGCTTCTTGGTGTGAAAAAGTATTCGAAAATTTTCCTGATTTAAGCTCTTGATTTGCTTGCATGAAATAAATCAGTACTTTTTTCTGACTTTCAGTCATTTGAATTATTTCTTTGTCATTATTCTGTCTGATTATAATGTTAACGCTTGATTTCGCTAATGAATCTTCATTATATTAATTCAAATACAACACAACAATATAATTTGATTCTAATACAACACGAATGTCAATTATTTCGCGAAATCCGAATACACTGAATCACGTGCATCAATCCACCAATCACCGTTCGTTCCTGAAATGTCTGGCAGCGTTGCCAGATGTTCTCCACTCGTTTATTCCATCGCATACGTTTCTAGAAACGAGTGGTCGTCAAGAATACCACTTCGAGAAAGTACTCGTTCTGAAACCATTCGCATCGATGCGCATACGCTCAGATTATCACTTGTTGAGAATACAGGCCCTGGCATCTCCACCTTTAGCGGCCATAATACTTATCTAGCTGCGCATGCGCACTAGACTGATCATAATAGTTGTCAGCAGGTTGTTTTATAGAAGTGGACTGGCGCCAAATATATTTGGCCAGCAGTTCTTACTTCAACACCCCCTCCCAAACTGAGGAACTGACAACTAGTCAACAGATAAGACATATACAGATAAGTTCCAACCAACTGATTTCAATAATTAAATAGAATATATACAGTACAATAAATACAAATAATAGTTAATATTTCTTATGAGTTTATATAAATCAAGCCTTAAAACTAAATCAACAGGATTGTCAGTGGAACTGTAGAGGCTGTTACTGTGAGGCAATCGAATAGGGTTCTTTATAGCGAACCAACTTTCCTGAATATTTTGTATGGTATCAATACATTGTGTTCAGGGACCGGAGACCCTTCTACAAGTGATATTATACCATCAGATCAACATATACATATAACAGATACATATTAAGTTCCTTCATATAGAACTAACTTGATTAATTCATCACACACATTATACGTGTCCGAATTTTTTGCTTTCGCATCTATCATTACCAGGGACCGGAGACCCTTCAAATCAAGACACTAGTGTTTATGAAAGTATGTACCCAGGGACCGGAGACCCTTCTACATGACTTGAATAAACACTTAACATATAAACATATTTATTAGAGTATATTTCCAGGAACCGAAGAACCTTTCAATAAAACTCCGACAAATACACAACAGAATTTTAGTATTGTCTAAGCATGTTTCCAGGAACCGAAGAACCTTTCCACACAGACAAATACTCAACAGAATTTTAGTATTGTCTAAGCATGTTTCCAGGAACCGAAGAACCTTTCCACACACACAAATACTCAACAGATTTTTAGTATTGTCTAAGCATGTTTCCAGGAACGAAGAACCTTTCCACACAGACAAATACTTAACAGACATTATAGTATTATCCGAGTATGTTAAACAATACATGGATAAACAACAGATAACTGAAAAAAAGAACATATTGGGTTATTTGTATACAAATCAACTGAAAAATCAAGCCTCATAGAATACAAGGTGATTACGAAATTTACTTAGCTTTGCTGCACTTGAAGGTTTTGTAAGAATGTCAGCAATCTGATCATTGGTATTAATCTTCACAATATTAATTTTCTTGTCACTTACATGTTGACGAATTAATAAATATTTACGTGCAATATATTTTAAACGACTTTTACTTGTACCTGCAAGACAGTTTTGTCTTGCTGCTTCATTGTCTTCATATATATCAACAGGAAATGAACTGATACCCACAGTTTCTGCCAATAACTGTGCTAAAAATAGAACTTCATTAGTAGCATGAGTAAGTGCAATAAATTCTGCTTCTGCTGAACTTTGTGCTAATGTTGTTTGAAGTTTTGAGCACCATACAACTGGATTACCGAATGCAAAAATCACAAAGCCGGTTGTCGATTTTTGACTCTTCTTATCACCTGCAAAATCTGCATCACAATAGCATGACAACGTTGGGCAACCTGCTGTATATTTTAGACCCAACTGACTGGTACCTTTCAAATATCTGAAAACCCTTTTTACTAATGTCCAATGATACTGTTGTGGATTGGCTTGGAATCGAGATAAATAACCTACAGCAAAAGATATATCGGGTCTTGTAAATAAACTTAAATACAACAGAGAGCCTATGGCTTTCTTGTACGGAAAATCTGCTTCATTAGTAACTTCGGGAACTTTATGATTTCCTTGTGGAACCAATGGAGTATCAACAGAATTTGAGTTTTCCATTCGAAATTCTTTAAGCATTTCCTTCACAAATTGAGTTTGATGAAGAAACAACTGATTTTCTGATCTACTGATTTCCAAACCAAGAAACTTAGTAGGATAGCCAAATTGTTTGATATTAAAACGTGATTTGAACATATTGACATTTTCTTGAATAAGTTTTTCACAAGTACCTGTAATTAATAGATCATCAACATATACTAGAATCAAAATAATCTCACTATCTTCCTCTTTCTTATACAAACATGGTTCACGTAAATTTGGTTCAAAACCATAATTCTTCAGAAAATTATCGAGTGTCATGAACCAACATTTTGGTGCTATCGATATTCCATAGAGAGCTTTTCGTAACTTAAGAATTACCTTAGTTTTATCCAGATTGATTCCTTCAGGTACACTTACATATTTTGGTCTATCAATTTCACCATAAAGAAATGCTGTTTTGATGTCCAACTGTTCAATATGCCATTTTCTAGAAACTGATAATGCAAATAATAATTTAACTACTGATAGAGTTGGTGTAGGAGATGCAGTTTCCTCAGAAGTATACTTTTCAGTATCTTTGCATCCTACAACAACTAAACGAGCCTTATATACACCATTGTCCTTAACTGTAAATACCCATTTTAAAGGAATAGTTTTCATACCTTGTTTTCTTTCAACAATTTCCCAAACATTGTGTTGGTTAATTGCTTCAAGTTCTGACTGAATGGTAGTCATCCACTTACTACTTTCTGAACTGGTGATTGCTTCTAGATACGTTTGAGGTGTTTTACTTGTCTGATATATCTTTGAATCATATACAAAACCAAATGGATTCAAAATTGTGGCATTAACTGAAACTTTTATGTCAAGTCCACTGGTTTCTTCATTATCAAAATCTTGTAACTCGGGAATTTCTTCATATTCTATCTCATTATTTATCTGAGAATTAACTGAAATAATTTCTAACATATTCATTGCACTTGTTTGATCAACTGAATTTTCTGAGTTCCTTTGTACTAGACTTCCAGAACCAGATTCTTGTTCAACTTGTATGTTTGTAACAGGTTCGTTTGCATTAGAAACAACAGATTTGCCATCAACAGGCATAACAGGTATGTCCTTACTGGACTCAGGTGGTTCAGATGAAATTATAAGTTCATCACTAGGGACTGATAACTTTGATTCACATGACTTGTAGGTCAGATTTTCATTAATTAAAACATTACAAGATGTAATTGTTTTATGTGTTTTAGGGTCATACAACAGATAACCAGTATCGGTATACCCTACTAAATACATTGTACTAGATCTTGTGTTCAACTTTCTACCTTTTGGAACATTTTCGTTTTTAACTTCTGCTTGTGAACCAAAAATTCTTATATTTTGCAGATCGGCTTGTTTTCCATAAAGTTTTTCATATGGAGTGAGAAAATCTACAGATGAATGAGGCGTACGATTGTATAGATAGCAAGCTGTCAAAAAGGCAAAACCCCAAAAAGTAACTGGGAAGCCTGATTCAAATAACAAGGCTCTAGCTCTTTCTTGGAGTGTTCTGTTAAACCTTTCAGCTGTTCCATTATGTTCATGTTGATAAGGTTCTGCTAACTGAATTTGTATACCAAACTGATCGAGAACTTGTTGACTTGTTTCACTGATAAACTCTGTTCCATTATCACACCGTAACTTACTGAATTGACCAGGACCAGGAAATAATGACTGAAGACTATTAAGAGCAGTTTTCAAAAACTTAGAAGTTTCAGACTTTTGTTTCAACAGGTAAATTTGTGCATATCTGGAATAATCATCAAGAATGATTAAAACATACTTTTTCTTAGTGTATTGTGTTGGCGGATTAATAACTAACAGATCAGCATGAAGAATTTCACAAGCTCTAGTAGCTCTATCTCTTTCTTTCGCACATGTTTTTCTGGTCATTTTCGCTTTTGAACAAATTGAACAACTACCTGTGCTTAAATTATATGTGAGTTCTTTAACTCCTTGAACAACTTTAGGTAGTTTTCCTAAATAAGATGAAGATATATGACCCATTCTACGGTGCCACATACTACCTTCTTGAGCCAACCTTTTTAACTGATCGCGAGTGAATCTTTTACGTAGCTTACGTGTTTCTCTTCTTGTATTATTAACGGTATTGGTTTTGATAACTGAGAGTTTCATTTCACTAAAAGAATTTTCTTTCATATCAAACATTTTATTAGTACTTTTATTTTCTTTATAACTAACATTATTCGCTCCTCTTGAATTTATCCTTACCGATACTCTATACACGCCTTCCGAAACGAAAACAAGTGATATTTTTCTTCTTAATTTTCTAGACAAAATAAAACCATTATTAGCATTTAGTACAAGACTTGTCCCAAACTGAACGTTAAATGCACGGACACTGAGAACATTATCCCTTATTACCAGGACATACTGAAAATTAGCTAGATGTACAATGTGCGAACTTTTTCCAAACTGTACAAGTAATGGAAGAGTTCCCTGACCCATTGACACTATGTTCCCAGTTTCTGATGCCAAAACAACAGGTATAGGCTTATCATAAGCCTCATAATCCAACAGAATATTTTGTACATTCACCACATGGTGGGATGCACCAGAATCAACTAGAAATGTTGCAAACGTACAGAAATTATTTAGATCAAACAGTGACTTACTAGATTTGTATTCCTTCAGTTTCCTACAGTCCTTCTTTTCATGACCTTTCTTATGGCAATAATAACAGAATCTTTCTGTATTGGTACATGCAGCTGACCGATGGAATAATAAACCACACTTTTTACAGTTGGCTTCTCGTTTTTCAGCTGGTGTCATTTTCTTAATTTTCTCGAGTTGCTCGATAGAATAGGGACTATTGTCTCCTTTCTTATCTTTCAAATACGAAGGGCTTTTGAAAGAATTTTTCTCCTTCTTGGTATGGGGCTCCCTATATGACCTATCATGTCGGCTCTTGTTGTTAACCTCTCTGAAGTATTGGGTGTTTGCTACCTCTAAAAACGCATTCTTCACAAAATCATACGATCTGGTTGCCTCAGGTAAAGTGGTCATCGTTGTAAAGAATGCCAGGAACCCATTTGCATTCTTTACCTTATGTAAGAAATACGCCACTACTATTTTTGGGTCCAATGGAACACCTAGTTCCTTGAATTCTTGGATACTTCTCTCAAACTGGGAGACGAAATTGACCGGATTCATCCTTGGGTAGTACACCGTCTTGCCGAAGTTGTCCAGTAGTTCAACCATCTTCTGGACATCATTTTTACCGAACATCTTCGTCAGCTTTTGGAAAGCTTCGGCTGCTGACTGCTCGTTCTCTATCACGGTTTTGGGAGCATGCTGTAACGATGCTTCCAAATACTGTAGCACTTGTGCATTGTACATGTGCTTTTCTTCGTTGCTCATTGTGCAGTCTGGTCCACCCATGTCGTAGTTTAAAAATTGGGAGCGTCCTAGAGCAAGCATGTCACGCTCAACTCTTTGTTTCCATGACCGGAAGTTGGAGTGGCCCTTTAACTTGTCACTATTTCGTAATGCGGTATCACAAACGCCGGCATAGCCACCTTCTCTACTATTTCAGATCCGCTACACGTGGACGTGTTCGGATTGTTTAGATTTCCAATCTTTTCTGCGAGTAGTCGCACAAAACTCTGGTTGGTCAGCATCTCGAATATGTTTTCTGGAACTTCCATTGTTGACACGTGGGATTGATCCATTTCTTCTTGATAACTCATTTTTTGACACTAACTTCTTCTTGATTGTGGATTGCTTTTAACGTCACAAGCACTGCTACCATGTAAGAGGGGATCGACAAATACAGGTATTTTAGAACAATTTAATCGTTGACTTAACAAACTTGGAAACACAAATATAAACAAAATGGAGGTTAGGTTTGGAGCTGAAGGTGTGACGCCGTTATCTATTCGTTACTTCGACAGAACTGGCATCTCCACCTTTAGCGGCCATAATACTTATCTAGCTGCGCATGCGCACTAGACTGATCATAATAGTTGTCAGCAGGTTGTTTTATAGAAGTGGACTGGCGCCAAATATATTTGGCCAGCAGTTCTTACTTCAACAAACTGTTTTTTTTCATTGAAACTAACCAAACTTCAAGCTTCTCACTTATTACAGATACATATCGAAAAGTTCGATATTTCAGAAATATTCTTTATTAAAACGCAGTTTGTCAAAAATTACACATTCTCAACAAAAGGTGACGGTGCAATTTTCATTTGTATATTGTATTTCCTGTTAGAACTGTACGGCGGAAATATCATAGACATACAAATACATTAAGTCAATCGACATTGTTCAAACAAAACGCATAAGGTGTAGAATAAAAGGATGAACAGTATAAAAAACCAATTAGTAAAGTTGGAATGGTTAGTCCCAATTTTTGCAAAGCATGTAGAAACGGTTGTTGAAGAAAATGGAATGCGAGTGTGACGACATGATAATTTCATTTGAAAAATATAAAAATAAAATGCAATTTTTAAAAAAAAAACATGTTTTCTATTTTGAGATTATGTACCCAGTGACATTATCTAGTGACTATCAAAACGCTATTTGTCTACCAGGGACATGCAATTAAATAGAATTTTGTTCAGCAGTCCAGCTCATTTTTTCAAATATTAGAACTATTTTCGCTCTGTCCAGTCTACAAATTGAGTGATAACTCATGCTAGTTTTTCTTATTTTTTTGGTACAAATTGCAACTTTATAACTAAGGCCGTTTTGAGAATCAGTTTTTTGCTTTTCCTGAAAATTTACAATTTTGGACAAGTCTGCAAGTCTGCTCCTCATTTCATCTTAGGCATTTTTCTGTGAGTTATTACCGGGTACCAAACGGTATCTACAGACTTTCTGTCACCGTTGCCAGTTGTAAGACAAAATCAGTAGATTCTCAGAAATAGTTTTTTGCACGATTACTCGCAGAAACATGATTGTTGAGATGTTAAGCATATTAACGGCCCTTTAGATGAGTTGCGAAGAAATAGGAATGAATTCCACAAGTTGATTGTACCCTAATCCTCAAGAACATCACAACAGGTGAAAGAGGTTTCACCATTATGTATTTTTCTATTGATTTCCAGAAAAAAAAAATTAAAAATGAGGGACCTTCAAAAAATCCTAGCGAATATCCCTTTTTTGTTCCGTAGTCAGTTTTTCGAGAAAAAATTATTGAAGTCGTCGTAATCAGCTATCGAATTCAAACAATCACAATTGGCGGTTGAGTGTGACGTATAGTTCGTTCACGAAAGTTTGAGCGCATAGTAGACGTTTGTTTATTCATCTGAAGTTGGCAGTAGTTATTGTCATAACGTAAAATAAAGTCAACGGTTGCCGAATGTACCCGGCCTCGTCAGGAGAGCTTGCGAGTTATCCGAAAACTCTATGCAATATTAACAACATTGCGTATCAATCTGACAAGAAAATAAACAACATAACCTAAAATTTTAATATACGCAGTGGAATATGCCAAATTTCTATGGCAAAAACTGACGGCTCAAACTTTCGTGAACGGATTGCTATATTAGAGCTAGCATATGAAGTGAAGAGTAGCGTGATTAAATTCGTATGAGTTTAGCCAGAATACTCAGTTCCGATATGATACATAAAATTTAAAGTCGAGACGATGAAAAAACAATAAAAATATGTGTTTTCTGTCCACCTTAACTAAAACATATCAATATTATTCTTGCTGAAAACATGTTAATTTACAGTGCGCAAAGCGAATACTATGACCTATTTTGACTAACTTCATTGTTGGACATTTTTTTATGACTAAAGCATTCCAACTACTACAAACTTTTTTAATATAGATATAAGAACCCTAAACTATGAAAAAAAATAATTTTTTCTGTGACGGGAAAAAATGTGACATTTTATATCTCTTGACAGGTCATAAAATATGACTTTTACGAAATTTCTTTTTTCCCTGTCAAAAAAATGATTCTCTATGTAGCCGGGAAAAAAGTACTCACTTTTTTCCCGGGGAAAAAAGTAATTTCGTGGTGGAGGTTATGTTTCTTGCACTATTAAATGGTCGTTTTTCCTGTCACAGAAAAAAATAGTGTATTATACACGGGAAAAATATTAGATTTTAGCTCTCGGTTTTTTGTCTCCCTCCGCTTCGCGTCGGGAAACAATATAACCTCGAGCTAAAATCTCATATTTTTTTCCCTTGTATAATAAATAACTATTTTTCTCCAACCATCAAAAAATGTTGACTTTTCTGTACTATTTTCAGGTGCAAAAGTCATAAATTCTCTTACCGTACAAAAATTTGCTTGTTGCTTAGCAACACTTTTAATCCTAGCATTTGTGCATTTGAAGTCTACTTGACAATCACTGTCATGATTCTGTGTTCAAATTCATAACCAAATTATGAACGATTTTTCACTACAACCAATTTTATTGTAATTTTGACTTGGTTGGAAAAAAAATAGTATATATTATTTTGTACAACTGCCATTAAAAGTGGCACTTTTAATGACAGCAAGCAATGTTAAAATTGATTCATGTAATTGCAGATTCGCCCATTTCATTATCAAAATAGGGCAGTTGTACAAAAAACATTGTATGGTATTTATGTTAAACGTGATTTTATTTTGTTAGTAAATTGTTCAATTCGATTTCATTCATCAAACTTTTTCACTCACAAAATAAAACGTCACTTTAAAACTTAGGTATATCATAAATAGCTCTTTTCGCCGACTTCGAAATGAAAGGTGATTTTAATGTGTACGAAATTGAACATTAATGACCCATTTTAATGCTCAATTTATTTATGCTATATTTTAATGTGCATCCTCATGGCAACCGCGTACACAACGTATTCAGAAGCACCACGAGGAATGTCAGACCTCTACTGGAACACAGAAACATAGAAATTCCTTATGTCAAATGTATGTCTTGTGCAAAATTAGGATGTAGTTCAAACAAGAATTTATACACAATTCATGTTTAGATCGTCGGAAAAATCTTGTAATCAACTCGGTTATTAATCGAGCGACTAATGGTCTCGAACAATTAATATCTCGACCATTAGTCGCTGTCTTTAATAACCTAGTTGATTAAATAACTATTTCCGCCGACTTAGAAATAAAAGGTGATTTAATTTGTACGAAATTGATCATTAATGACCCACTTTAATGCTCAATTTTTTTGGCTATTTTAATGTGCAATCCTCATGGCAACCGTTCACAAAGTATTCAGAAGCAATACGAGAAATGTCGAAACTCTACTGGAACATAGATACAAAGAAATTTCATTGTGACAAATGTATGTCTTGTGTGAAATGAAGATGTATTTAAATCAAGAATTCATACACAATTCATATTGAGTTCGCCGGAAAAAATCTTGTAATCAACTCGGTTATTAATCGAGCGACTAATGGTCTTTTGACCGAGTCGATAAAATAACTATTTTATTGTCCCTGAGAAGCAATGTTCCCTTTAATACCACGATTTTCTGTAGTAGTCATTGTTTAGTTCAAAAACCGAGCCAAAGATATTGAGGCATATAATTACAAAGTTCAATAATATTTGTTTGTTATTTTCGAGTTTTCTTTTATTCAAAGATCCCAACTAATACTGTACACTATAATTTTGAACAATATCCTCATAATATTTTTTGAGAAAATCAATGTTCTATCAGCGACCGCTCAGGCTCCAAGTCGGTAGTTTCAAGGTAAAGGAACTCATGAAAGACATAATAATTGAATTATTTTTATTCGACAATTTTATGAACGATAAATAATTTGACATACATAATATAACATTCATTATTCATATATACACATTTTTAAAATTTCAATACAACTATGGAATAACTATACCATCACTTAAATAAAATTAACAAGGCCACTTATAAATTTCACGATCAAAATATTCATATTTCAGGGGAAACCGAGAAAGTAATTCATTAGAACCAAAATCTTATTGACTTTCAGTTTGTTTTCGATTCATAATTAGTAAATGAGTTACTATTGCCACAATATTATCACTGATTGTCAGTTCTATAAAAAAGTCTGCAGAATTTAAAATTTGTTCACAAGTGGAAAATTTTTAGGAATCCTTAAGACTCGAATATGGCACATTATAATGATATTCACCCTGTTATAATCGCATATATTCTCTTCGATTACTTTATGTTTAAGTCCATCACAACTTGTAACAAATGAAGTATTTATTATTAACGAAAAATTTTAGGGTGAAATTTCTCCAATAGTTTAGATCATAATTTAATGAGTTTCTGAACACAGTGGCACACCTCAAAAATGGACTGGTAATAAGTATAATTTGAATGAAAGATTTTATCCATCTCTAAACGAATATGAATTATTTACAAAATATAATCACATTTTAATATACAGGTATATCGAATTCAAACGATAAAGTATCAAATCAAATTTTCGAATATTAATAATTAGTGTTAACTTGATTACCTCAAATCAGTCATAAGATTTTCCTTCTATACTAATTCTTATTATTCATACTTGAAATCAGAGATGTTATCTTACAATTCTAACGTATAATATAATTTATTCATAAAAAAGTCCATGACTATTATAATAATTATTATTGAGCTTTATTTACATATTTACATAATCAATGATGAACAAGTAAGTATGCAAAATAAAATTATCTCAATCGAAACTGTTCAGCAGATATCTTTTCATGCAACAAACGCTTTTTCTTCTTATTGAACTGAAAATTCTTTTGTGTTGATTCATTTCTCTTCCAATATTTTTTATGGACGGAAGTTTTTGGGTAAACCGAATAATCAACTATAGAATCTTCTTTTCCCATTAATTCAAAGTTTAAAAGAAATTATTGATATTCGACATATGGCCAAAGTCAAATTATTTTGAGGAAGAAATGGTTCGAAGAATTTTGAAAATTTTTTTCAGTTCGAAATCAATGTTCAAGGTTACAGAATTACCTATATGGGAAAAAGTGTTTTATTGATATCCACAATATTAACAGTTAGTAACTCAATAAAAAATCACAAAAATAAGGAGAAACATATATTCTGAACGATTTTTTATTATTCAATTCATTTAACTTATCTTTAAAATCATTTTCAGAAAAGGTATAAAACCTATTGATCGCTCGATAAATAGGACATTACAAGGGATAAATATCATACAATTTTACTTCATCGATCAATTTCGTTGATGAAAATAGCGAAGTCAAACAAATTTTCTTCGAAAACTTATAAAGTCAGCTATAAGATTTATTAAATTTATGTTATTGGACAACTTTCGTTTTTATAAAAAACACTGTATGCGAGTATGTCACACTCACAATGAAGTTCATGATCAACATAAAGTTTATAAATACACTAAATCCTCGTCTAGTTAATTCGGTCAAAATCGGGTTGCCGTCACAATTCGTGGTTGACTGGAAGTTAGTGTAGATGACTTGGAATTGTTGGCTTCTAGTAAAGGTTGTAGGGCCTGAAAAGTGTATTTATCATCATAAAATCTGAGGTTTGACAAAAATGAGATGAAGATCGATTTATTGATTATGTCATGACAATCACAATATAAAGTTGAATGATCTAATCCGTTCGTTTTTAATTTAATTTCGAATGGATTATTTATACAGGGTGTCCAGGCGATTGACGTCAATGAATTATTTTTAGATTCCTCAGATCTGTGGCTATCCAAAAATACCCCATGTATGTAATGAAATTTTTTGTAGTTTTCGACTTATGATTTTTGAGTGTTTTTTCAATGTAATTTGCCAGCTAGGTTTGAAAAATTCATATCTTCCGATGCAGTTGGTATTTTGCAGTTTTTTTTAACGTGGTCGTCCTGAATGTTGCTCAAATAGAAAAAATGCTTATTTGAAATCACTGCAAGGTACTCAAAAAGGTTTGAAAGCTAGAACTTCAGTTTTCAGTAGGATGTACTCAAAATTCATTTTCGATTCAGAAATAAAAAAAGGTGTTTCGGCTGAGTTTAAAAACTTTGTGGAGTCCTAAGCTACGAAAGTCATAGGAAAAAATGACTTGATCGGACTTTTTTTTGTTGTAATTAGCCTTGGAAGGCGGAAAATCATTGAAACTCGATAAAATTTTTATTTTGCCTTTTTTCATTTTCATGGATGGGTCTTTATAAATGATTGTAACATCGTAGGTTGCTTTGGAAAATTTTCATACTATCGATTCTCATGCAAATTCTACAAATTTATAATTCCAGTCACATTATTCAATTTCTTTCGGAATTACTAAAACAAACTCACAGTATTGTTTGTTGAAATTAAAGTTCACATAAGAATATTATTATTCATAATATTCCAACGCTAACTGAGACCCTGTATATTGACTTGAAAATGTATTTTGAATTGATTTCAATTGAAATTCCTGTGAAACAAATGTAGGTCGTGAAGTTCATACAATAATTTTGAAGGAAAATGTAAATATTCGTCAGAATGGCCGTTTTGAGTAGCTTGCAGTAATTTCAGGAAGCTGAATATTTTTTTTATTGAAGCAACATTCAGGACGAACATGTTATATACTGAATACTGCAAAATACTTACTGCTTAGGAAGATATGAATTTTTCAAACCTAGCTGGCAAAATACATTAAAAAAACACTCAAAAAATCATATTTCGAGAACTACAAAGTATCGCAGTACATAAATGGGGTATTTTTGGACAGCCATAGGTCTGAGGAATCTAAAAATAATTTATCGACGTCCATCCTCTGAACACCCTGTTCTCTTATATGTTCAAGATTGGTTCAATGGTCTATATTTATATTGTGCCCCATATATTTCTTGAGCGGTACTAGTCCTTTAGCTCTCTATCTAGTTTCAAAGTCTTAATGAATCTCAAAACTCTTGTGGTTGTGGTTTGAAGAATGCACAATATTCAATGAATCTTAGGGGCTTATTAGAGCTCTGATTTTTTTAGATCAACAAACGCTTGATGAGATTTTCCGTTATTGTAATGAAAGCTGATTTAAGTAATTTTCTTGTATAAGTTTTTCTATATCTACCTATAGTTCTGATAATTTATGTAATTTGTTTTTTAATAAGTATAGATACTGTAGTGGGTTTTTTAACCTGTTTGTATCTCTTGTATCGAATAAATAAATAAAAAAATGCACAGAATGAATTATACATGAATTTTTCTAAGTGTGCATCAATGACGTTCACAAGAAATCACAATCCTGCTACGCATACATACTAAATAGATAGCCAATTAAATCTTTAAGTTGTGTCAAGGACTTGGGAGTCATCTTCGATACCAAGCTTATCTTCGATCTCCATGTGGAGTCCGTGGTAAATTCATCTTCTCGAATGTTGGGCTATATTACTAGAAAATTTAAGACTTTCGTAACTGCCACACCAATCAGTCCTTTTTAATGATTTCGTTCGTAGTAGACTAAATTTTGCCGCCATTGTGTGTGGGTTTTTGATCTGTGTTCGTATAAAATAAATAAATAAGAAGAAGCCTTACAACCCCATAAAATCTTTTGGTTTTAATTCAAAGAATGTTAAAGAACCTTTGCTTTATCAGTATCCTTGTTGAGCAATTTTTTCGTGTTCTTTAATTCGAATATTTGAGAGTGACGAATGTTACTTCTCTGAATGTTGCAAGTTTTGAGTGTTTTCTTGACGATCCACTGCTGGCGAATGCTGGCCAAAACGTTGAATACAAGAAGCAGGCCAAATAATATTTCAATAGCCCAAATTGTCAAATAATATTTCAATACCTAGTGCTCGAGATTCACTAAGACTTTGTGCTTTGTGATCGAAGCCATTATTTTCGTCAGTGCTGGACATTGCTCTTATAAAGGGTTTTCCAATAAGAGGTGTTTTTTTGAATGGCCCGCTATTTCGGTAGATGTCACGTTTGATGCAGTCATTTTTTGAAATTTGACAGGTAGAAACTACGCCATTGATAAAAATAGAACGATACACGCTTCAAGAACGCATTGAAATTATTACAATTCACTATAAAATGGTGACAATTTGGCAGAGACGGTTCGTAAAACTCGAACATTTTTGG